>CAOKZL010001884.1:0-515950 GCA_948472985.1 Iguana delicatissima
TCTGTTTTCCCAAGAAACAGAATTTTGCCCAATTTTTGAATATTTTCAAATATTCTTCCCATCTCTACAGGACACACATAGCATTTTCTGCCATAGCCTTTTTGAATGTCCTTACAAGAGAAAGAGCAACAACCATTGTGGGAGGTGCGAGAAAGACAACCTTGGAGTACCCTTTGACCTTTGACTCCACGATTCTGAGGGTCATTCACACCAGGGTTTCTGCCAGGCAGCTTCCCAGTGGATTGGGCTCCGTGGTGATCATTTATAAATATGTGTGAGTAGGTATAAGATCCATTTATTTGCCCGTCTTGGGGAAATCCTTCTCACCTGCCACCTCTGGCTCCGTCCTAACTAGAGCCAGACCCCCAGAATCAATGGCTGAGCGGAAAGTCAGCCCACAAGCCATTTCCGCACCGCACTGTTATAGTGCTATTATTCCACTTTCAGCCTCCTATGGAATAATCCTGGGGTTTGCCGTTTAAAGAGGGGCCTTTAGACTTCTCAGCCAGAGAGCTCTTTGGCCTCAGTGAACTACAAATCCCAGCAGTCCACAGGAGGTTGAAAGTGGAATAATAGCACCATAACAATCTAGTGCGGAGATGGCCATAGGTAAATACCATTGAGCTAATGGGTCTACTTTAGTTGAGACAAACAACACAATACAGAGCCAGCATGTGGCTTGAGTGTTGGGTTCTGACTCCAAAGACCAAGATTCAAATCTCCGTTCAGCCACTGGGTGGCCATGAGCAGGTCACACACTCTCAGCCTCAGAGGAAGGCAAAGGCAAAGCTCCTCTGAACAAACCTTGCCAAGAACACCCAGTGACAGCTTTGCCTTAGGGTCACCTTAAATCAGAGACAACTTGAGGCTACACAACAACAACAGGATGTAGGTTAATGTATCTCTTGTTAATTATTTTTAATCACCTCTCCTCCATTTTCCTGGGTGCTTTGCAGTGCAAAGAGCAAAGAGAGAGAGAGATGGAGAGACAAAGTACACATAATGATTTCTACTAATCAGAAAAAGACAATTGCACAATTGACCAGTTTGATTGTTCAGAGATCTGTAAATTCTCCACATCAGAGAAGGCTGAATTCTTAACAATTATGATTTCATCTTGTCTCCCATGCCTGCCTCCTGTGGAATTCTGGGATCTGCAGTTTGGGGAACCACTAGATCTCTCTGGCTTATCTCTCCCTAAACTGCAAACCCCAGGATTCCAGGGGATGCAGCCATGACAGTTAAAGTAGAAACATAGTGCTACTGTTATGCAGCGCCAAAGGGCTCCGGGTCTCTTTAAGGTCAGAAAAATAAAAAAAAAATGAAGCTACTTATTCACAAAAGTGGCAGTACTGACTCTGGAGTGCTGGAATCGAATGCTGCTGCTGCTGCTACGATCATTCGCTCAATTTATGCCCCGCCTTACCAGAACTCAAGCCGGTTTACAAATTAAAATGCAATGCAATGTTAAAAACATACCCAAAAAAATGTTAAAATGGAATGAAACCTAGAATTAAAAATGATTTAAAGTGCTTTTTGAAAAGCAGTCAATAGCACTGTTCCAAATGGCAGCCTCAATTCAATTGGTGAGTCCCCAGTATAATAAACCCCCGAACCTATTGACTCTGACCCAACACATAGGTAAATCCCATTGGTAAAATGGGTCTACTCTAGGTGGTCCTAACAATAGAATTCAGACCAATACTAATAACAGTAAGAGTTGTCGTCAAAGTTTGGTAGCATCTTTGCTGTTTTTGTGTCACTTCAAGTCACTCCTAAACCTAAGGAAAACCTATCCAGGGGTTTTCTTGGCAAAATTTTAAGGGGTTCACCATCGCCTTCCTCAGAGGCTGAGAGAGTGTGACATGCCCAGTGGCTTTCCACGGCTGAGTGAGGATTTGAATGCTGGTCTAGTCCAAAACTCAAACAACAATATCATGTTGCTTCTCATAGGGTTTTCCTGCCAAAATTTATTCAGAGGTGGTTTGCCACTGCCTTCACCCAAGGCTGAGAGAATGTGACCCACCCAAGATCTATGGCTAAGCAGGGATTCAAGCCCTGACCTTGCAGCGTCCTGGGATAATGTCTTTACTCATCTGGAATTAGATGCAGAATTAGCAGAACCGGAGAGCAAAGAGGACGAACTGGCCCCATGCCGACAAGAACACATATTTAGGTACTTTTCACTGAGGATGGAAGTTCTCGTTGCCATGAGAAAACTATTAAATCCACTTGTCAGGCTTTTTTTTTTTCATGCAAATCAGTCAAAACAGAAATCTACTGCACTAATGGCATCCCTTTCCCCTGTACATTTTCAATGCACAGAGAAGCTCAGTTTCTTCCGTTTTCATCCAACCATAGAATTTAGCAAGGGAACAGCCTAGCTTTTCAGTCTTGCATTATTCCCCAGCCTGTTTTCCTTGCCGGGAGCAGGATTCTGTTTGACTCCCAATCTCGTTAGATGTGAGTGTTAAGGAAAATAGGACCAACCATCCGAGAATCTGCCCATTCCACGGGACAGAAAAGCCACCTGTAGGGGCTGTAGCCATGGGAAATTATAGCCATGGGGTGCTTTCCAAAAAGGCCACCAATACCCCCATCTGTAAGGCTGACATTCCCAAAGGTGCATCTGAGCTACTCTGTTTCAGGCAAAGCGACAAAGAGACCTGTGACGCCCAAAAGATTACAGCATTTCTGCAGCCAGAAGCTGCCATAAATGAGCTAGCTGCTCAGATTCCACAGGTCTCCATCTCCTTTTTGGATGGTCCTTCTCTTGCCAGGAAGGAAAGAAAGAAAAAGAAGCAGAGGAAGGAAAGAAAAATCCATTTGCCCATGTATGTTAGCTTCTGTGTGTCCTGCAGTAAGGGCTGTACTAACTTTAGGTTAACTCTACAGTCAGCCAGGGCACAGAACTCAAAGGGGTCCAGCACTGACCTTTAGGGGGCACAGGTTTATGCAGACTACATATTTTTTAAACCCTTCTAAACAATGCAACTGAATATATACATTTTTAAGATAAACACCACAGTAATGCTATGGAATGTAGTAAACTGGATCATTTAAATGAATTGGATGCAACGAAGTCTTACCAAAAAAAAAATTCTATATTTAGGGTTGTTGTTTTTTAATTTGGCCTCTTCATATGTATTTTTATTTTTGAAATTCACTGTTTTTCAGCTAAGGAAAAAAAACTTTTATTCTTCTTAGTCTGTGGCATAGGCTGTTTAGCTCCGGAGATTTCTGCAACGCAAAACAAATTTTAGCATTTTCAAGTTTTGTGCTGTTTATAATTTTTTCCCCCCTCCAAGATGTCCTCTTTTGGAAATGGAAATTAGCAATGGCGGGGGAAGAGGGTGCAACTAGTTAATATTGCCATGGTGTTTGTGTGCCTTCGAGTCACTTCTGACTTACGGCAATCCCAAGGCAAACCTATCACGGGGTTTTCTTGCCTCGTTCAGAGGGGTTTGCCCTTCCCTTCCTCTGAAGCTGAGAGAGAGTGACATTCCCCAAGGTCCCTCTTCCCCCCATGGGTTGCCATGGTCTCCAGACTCATCGTCCAAAGTGCAAATCACTACACCATGCTGGCTCGCTCTCTCTCTCTCTCTCTCTCTCTCTCTCTCTCTAGGGCACCCCAATGTCCAGCTTCAGCACTGCCTATCGGGTTAAAGGCAGGTAGACACCCCTATGCAAGCGCTGATAAATCATGCTTAAGCTGCAAAATCTTAGCTTGGTGGAGAAGAATTCTTTTTTTTTTGACTGTGTAGAGTGCAGATGCTTTGCACGGCTCCTGAATTCCCACGTTCTCCTACCCCACAGCATCCCAACACATCTTGGCAGCTGGGCAGATCACCATGTTGCCATAATTCTCTCTCAGTCTCTCTCTCTCTCTGTCTCTCTCTCTCACACACACACAGAGCAAGAGAGAAACAGATCATGGAAAGGTTGCAGAAGACCCCTTCCCATCAGCTGTGCACATCCCCCTTTTGGAACAAAGGGCTCACTCTCAGTCAGGGATCGATGAAAAAGAAGGAAGGGGACCGCAGGTATAAAAAGGCCATCAGATGAGGAAGGAGTGCGATGCCAGGCTCAGCCGAGACGGAAGAGGAGGCTGTGGGGCACCTGGTGCCCCTCCAGAGACCCCAGAAGGCAGCATCATAATAGGAGCAGGAGCAACAAGCATCGAATAATAACAACAAAAAGAGTAAGAAAGGTGATGTAGCCAATGCCGTTCTTCTAATTGTTGTACTGATGAAAATACATGAAATGGTGATGTTATAAGTGCTACGATAAAGAAGAAATAGAAATAGAAAAAGAAAGAAGAGGAGGAACAACAACCATGACCACAACCATACTGGTGTAGTAAATCCAATAATATGATAACAATACCAATAATAATAATAATAGCAACAACAGTTCTTCTTGTTGTTGGGTCGATTAAAGTGAGTGAAGTGCTGATGTTGTAAAATGCCACAATGAACTAGAAATGGAAGAACATGAAAGAAGAAGTAGAGTAACAACCTTGACCACCCCCACCACGCCAGCGTAGCAAATGAAACAACAACAGCAACAACAAAGATGGCCGTGCAATAATAGTAATAATGCTAACCAAAAAAAAAAAAGGCTACCTCCATGCAACAACAGCAACAATAATACGATGCTGGTATGGTAAACTGGGAAAAACGCAATCACCATCACAGGGCTAATCTATCACTTTGTCACTCCATGCCTTTCCCGAAAGGAGGATGCAAAACCACACCAACATGGTTAAACTCAACAGCGAACGATTCTACAAACAGTGGCGCTGAAAACTCAGTGCCAATAATAAGAGCAATAAGGTTGGTACAGTAAATTGGTTTTCAAAAATTTATTATTACTATTATTATTATTATTACTATTCATAAAGATGCTGATGTCTCAGAGACCACAGGGCCAGAGGAGGTTTTCAGGTAAAGATGAAGGGGGAGATCTTTTAAGAGTACCCTAATGGGGAGGGGGGTGAGGGTGGGGGTCTCTCAGAGGAAGGGGTGGGTCCCAAATTGGGGAGGGCGGAGGGCAGACACTCTCACAGGTTGGGTGGGGGGTACTTTAAGGGTGCTCTAATTTGTCAGGGGAGAGGGGAATGAGGGTCAGGGTTGGGTTTGGTGGTCGTGGGGGGCAGATCTGCCAGGCAGCTTAGGACCCCCTGGGAGGACTTCCACCCCCAACGGAGGGGGCAATTCCCCCGGAGCCCTGCCTGGCTTACTCCTGAGTAAGCATGAGGGTTGCCTAGGGAACTGCCCGGCCGGGAAAGGGAAAGGCAAGGAACTCGAAATTGATCCTGAACCAGTACAAGAGGCTTTTTCCCTCCTAGTGCCTCCTTTCCACCTCTAGGCACCTCCCCAATAAAAAAAAATTCCTAGGAAAGTTTAGTAGAGTTTTAGGGGGGAATATATATAAGAAAAAAATCCAGAAAGAGGGACGAGAGTTGTCTTGGAGGAATGAGGTACCTGCAATACACCAAAAATTGGTAATAATATTGGTAGATCGCCCTCTCCAAAAAAATGGTAATAAAATTGGTAGATCGCCCCTCCCCACAAACAAAAAGAAACCACACATAGAGAGATGGGTCTCTCTTGGGGACCCAACCCTAGCAAAACTGCCTCTCTCACCGCCCTGTCCAGCTGTGTGTCCCCCTTACCCTGCTTCTTACCCCGGGGTTGTGCGTTACCCCTGTCTCTCCCCCTTCCCACCCCGGGCTCCCTTACCGCACTTGCTCCGTCCGATCTGTCCCAGCTTGGGGGGCCTCTTGGTCTGCCCCCCGGGGTAGAAGTTATTGGTGTCCTGGAGGCGGCAGGTGAAGGAGATCTGCCCCATCACCTCCCCTCCGACGTCCCCGTAGGAGCCCAGCTTCTCCTCGCTGAAGGGGAGCACCTCCGACATCTTGCAGGGGAAGGAACGAAGGAGAGGAGGAGGCAACGCGGGATCGAGCCGGGATAGCAGCAGGAGGGACTCCGGCGGCGGAGAACCGAGGAGGAACCCGGGAGGGCTGAGGGGACGGCAGAGGTGGGAGTGCGCAAGGTGGCGCAGGGGTCCCGGTCTCCTCCGAGCCAGCTGGAGAGGTTGGAGGCTCCTGGCTCTGGAAGGGAAGGCGAGCGGGCGACTGGCTTGGCAAGGCGAGGAGGAGAAAGAGTCAGGGAAGAGAGGGAGGGGAAAGAGAGGAGAAGGAGGAGGAGGAGGAGGCAAAAGAGAGAGAAAAGTCAGAGATCCCCGGGAGAATCGCCGCGTCAGAGCAAAGGAGGGGTGGAGAGAGAAAGATGAGAGCGGAAGGGACAGAGATGGAGAGAGAAGAAGGTTGCCGCTTCATGCAAAGGAGTCTTCTCCTCTTTCCTCCTCTAGGTTGGGAGCCAGAGGACGCAAACGAGTGCAGGAGGAACGCAACGCCTTGGAGACCCTCTTCTCCCCTCTTTACGCACAAGTCTTCTCACTATTGGCTAAGCTCGCTCTGTCCCAAGCCTGCATCTTTCTTCCCTTTTTCCCCAGATGGGTGGCAACCTCTCTGCCAGAAGACCGAGATTCTTTTCTATCGCAAAAAAAGGGCCAATATAATTCTCAGGCTGCAATTCAGTATTTATTTGTTCTGGCAATGTAGATCTTGTACTGTATTGCTTACGTATTGATAAGAAGTGCAATTTACCAAAGGTATCACAAGGCATAAAATATATTGCAAGGCATTAGGTACCTCAGAATGCAAGCCCAGGCCCAAATTGTCATCGAAATCCGCCAACTGGAAAGGCTTTGGGCAGTTTTGCAATATGTAAACTGCAGCATATTAAGTGTACTGTGATATTTAAGTGTATTGCAACATCTATGGATATACTGCAGTTCAAGCAAAGGGGCAAAAGTCACCCAGACCGATGCACTGACGTCTTTTTGCCAGTTACGCATTGTTTTAATCGCAAGATATAGCACTGCAATTCAAGCACAGGTCCAAAAGTCAGTGGGATGGATGGATCAGGGTGCTTCAGTCATTTCTGACTGTCTGTTCATGCTTTTTTTTTTATTTCTGTTATATTCTGCACATATTAGGCACCCCTTAATATGCTTCGATCTACATTTTTATTCCTTTTCTCTGCTTGGCTTCTTTGGCTTGAAGACTGCAGTAATAAATTGGATCATGAGGACAATGTAAAATGGGAAACAAGACATTTAAAAGAAAAATCCCAATTGCTTTTTAACTGCGATGTGTGCACACGAGTGAGAACTTATTTTGCCAAATGTTGTCACACCATCTGGTACTGAGAAAAAAATATTTATTTATATATCCACTCTTGGTTTATACGCTGCCCTTTGATTCAAAATGTGGTGGTTAGTCATCGCTACACCAGAAAAATGCAAATTGGTACTAAATGGCTGTTTTAAAATTCCACATTCCTCCTAATCGTATAGGAAGAGATGGATGTATGGTGTTGCATTGCATTTATTTGCCACTGTGCTCTCATCAGCTGAATTTTCAAGAAAGGGGCAAATAAAATGGCATTAAGCAGGCATTTAATCCAGGTTAAGGAGTTAATTTGTATGCACGCATGACATTTGCCGGCCAGATTCGTTGATCCTTTCCCAACAGCTGTATTTTTTTCCTTTAGAGTGTAACATATAAGATGACGTTAAACTGCATTTCTTTCTAAAATTCAGTAAATTCCAGCAATTAAAAGGCAATTGAGCCACTGAGGGACTGAAAATATACAACAATCCAGTGCCGCAAGGCAATGTAGTGGAGGGATGATGTCAAGGTTAGAAAGCAAGGAAGAAATGGATTCGAATCCTAGCCTGGCCAGAAAACTCAGTGGGTGACCTTTGGCTGGTCAGACGCATCCACCTCACAGGGCTGTTGTAAGGAGAAAAGGAAAGGGAGACTGAAGCGACTTTTCAGCTGCTTGGAAGGAAGGTGGCCCTATTAAAAATGGCTTCTAAGAAGCATCTTAATGGGTTTGTGCCAGGGAAGCTGGTCGCTTCCATTTCAGTAGCATAGTGAGTCTGCTCTGGGTTTTGGTCTGAACTTCACAGGGTTTGTGGTGGGAATAAGGTTCTTCATCTTGAAGAGTGTCTATAGTGTTTCAAATAAAACCCACAGTGAATTGTTGTTTGTATTTTACTGAATTTTATGTGTTTTTTAACTCTATAGATTGTGTAATTGTGATGTGTGTGTATGTGTGTATACAACTGATGTTTTTGCATGTTATTAATCAGTTCTGGCTTTCAGTCCTAATATTAGGAAAAAGATAGAAAATAATAATAAGAAAAATATACTGTAATAATACTGTAACAACAACAATAATAATAACATAAGATTGTTTATTTCACCCTTGATATAGTAGACTGTGGCTGCCCTTGGCAGAATCCTGTACCACAATGGATTCTGAACCTATAGTGCAAAAAAGTAACTTTTCTAATCCCTGGTAACCTATTTTGGGAAAAGCTTTCATCACCTTGGATAGCTCCATTGAAGTTCAGACTTAAAACCTGCAGGCGAAATTCTGGGTCAGATTCATCAGCGTTGAAAGTCATAGAGCCAAAGAAACAAAAATCTATAAACGACTCATAAAATAAAACAATTTCCAAAAAAAAAAAAAACATAGAGCAAAATGTAAAGGAGTTTGCACTGGGTGAACTCAACAGGGGAAAAGGAAAGGCTGAAATCTTGTCCTTCCTTGTAAACTCAGGCAAAAGCAAACTGCTGCTGTCTTTCCTAGCCTGTTTGTTCCTCCTTGTTAATAACTTTTGCCATCCTGACCACACTCTAATGTTGCTCGGCTATGTATGTTCTGGTTTGAATCTGGAAACATTGGAAGGTATGGATCTAAGTCACATTGGAGCAGTGCCTGTAGAGCAGGGCTTTCCAAACTGTGTGTCGTGACACATTAGCAGGTCGCCTAAAGTGCGTAGGTGTGTCACCTACAATCTTGGAAATGTATGTTATTATTTATAAATCATATCTCTTTAAAAATATATGAAAGGTTTTCATGAGGTATGTTGTTATTTTGTTATTACAATTTATGTACGTGTCTGTATCTCTTATAAGGGGTTAGCGTAACCTCTGGTTTGCTAGTAAAACTGAAATTACTGTGTTGTGAAACGGTGCATGTCTAAAAAGTGTGTCACCAACATGAAAAGTCTGGAAAGCTCTGTTCTAGAGGAATTCTAACCCAAATCTCCCAGGCATGCAATCCTCAAAGCAGAGTGTGCTCTACAAAAGCTAGCGCTGCAATAAATCTTCAGGTTTCCAAGGTGCCCCAAAACTCTTAGATGGCCTATGAAAATGCATGGCTCCTTTTCTTTGCTAGCAGGCCAAGACACTTTTCTTCAAATGAGCCTTCACTAAGAATGACCAGACTGGCTTGGTGATTCTCAACAATGCCCGTTCTCCCCAAAATAGCTTTTCCAAACTTTGGATAAAAAACCCGGAACCTTCTGTGTGCAAAAAAGGTTCTTGGCTGCTGGGCTCAGACCCTTCCCTTCCAATGGATCTAGGTCTAATTTATTGTTGCTTGCCTTCAAGCCGTTTTAAATTTATGGAGACTCTAAAGCAAACCTATCACAGGATTTTTTTGGCAAGGTTTGTTCAGAGGGCGTTCATCTTTGCCTCCTTCTGAAGTTGAGAGAGTGCAACGTGCCCAAGGTCACCCAGGGGGTTTCCATGGCCAAGCGGGGATTTGAATGCTCCATACCCAAACAGCTACATCATACTGGCTCTCTAAACTGGTTTAACCAGCAATTGTTTGCTTTCAGCATTTCTCAAGGGTGTTCAGGGCTGGACTTTGGTCCATCTTTCCATAGCAGGGAGGCGTTCTGTCGCTGGAAAGCAGCCAGCCAGAAAGCGCTCTTTGTACAGGGAACCGATAACTCCTCTGCCAAAACAGCTTCAGTTTGTTGCTGGGCATGATTCAAAGTGCTGGTTGTAAAGTTTAAAGCACTATACAGCTTACTGAAGCCTGTCTAAAAGACTGTATCTAGTTAGGGTTGCCAATTCTCCATGGCTGTTGCGTCCCCTCCCTGTCTTCTCTCCTTCGGGCTAAACATACCCAGCTCCCTAAGATATTTCTCATAAGCCTTTTGGCTTCCAGACGTTGGATCATCTTGGTCACCTTTCTCTGGACACGTTCCAGCTTGTCAATAACCTTCTTGAACTTTGGTGCTCAGAACTGGGTCCAAGATTCCAGGTGAGGTCTAACCAAGGCAGAATAGAGCGGCATTACTACTTCCCTTGGGCTGAACACCGTGTTTCTGTCGATGCAGCCAAGACTTTTTGGTCATGTATTTACTCATTCGTGCAATGCACACACCTATGTTGACTCAAAAATTCAAAAACTAATCCTGTGGGTCTACTCTAGTTGGGACTAACCAGCAGGATCCCAGCCACATTGTTGCGTGTTTCGGGATTGTGCATAACTACGCATAAGTGCAATCCCACTCGGTTCATTGGGATTGCAGAAAGAGCTACTGTGCAGACTTCTTTCCAGATCACATTTCTGCCCCTTCCAAATGGCTGCTGGCAACAGCAGCGTAGTGCCTTCGTGGGCGATTAACAGGTTTTTTCCATTAATGGAATATCCCATGATCATGACGATTGGGGATGCTTTGGCAGTGGGACTGCAATGACGCCATGTGAAAGCACAATTCGTGGACCACACCAATGCATCCCCATCGCAGGGCAGTGACGCCATGCAGAAATGGCCACAGTCATTGGTCTAATCCAGACTTTCAAGGAGCTGCCCAAGATGATAGATGTGTCCTGTCCCCAAAATAGGTGCAGCACGCAAATTAGCTCCTCTAAACTTTGCACTAGAGTCAGAAGCAGATTTACCACCCCAGTGGCGCCTAGCTGCTGCCTGCCAACATGGAGATGGCCATTAAGTAACTGTGCAATTACATCCACTTACAAGGATGCATGTTCCCAACAGGATCCCAGCTGATGTTTTTTAGCCTCTGAAAATTATTTTAATGATTTATATTATTTTAAAAATTTTAGCTTGTTTTGTTATCATGCACGGTCCTGAAATCTCTGAATAAAGGGCTGGAGAGAGAAAGAGAGAGACGAAGAGACTGCTCTGTAGCTTTGCCCCTTGTGTAGTTCTGTTATTTAAAATACCTGAGGAAATGGAACTTGCATTACTGCAGTTACCATCTCTGTTGATAGGGAGACATCACCAATGTGCAACTTCATTGGTTAACGTCTAGCACCTTTAGGTGATCCTAAAATTCACAGGTGTATCCATACCTTGCATAAATTCACACAATTTTAAACCAGTGTTAAGTAATCCTGGCAGATTGGCTGAAATGGGAATACAAGGTAACAGGCTGGAAATGAATCTGATCTCATTGTAATGTGACAATGCCACATTTCTGCAGAGTCCCTTGATGGTGCAATGGCAAACGTGCGCTAAACTTCTTGTCAAAAAGATTTTAAAAAAAGACTGCAGCTCCTATCATCCAATGGTCACACTGGTTGGCGAATTAAGCCAGAATGCTGAATTAAGATTAAATAGTTTCTTTAATTTGTTGTGGTGTTTGTTGCAGATGGCAAAGCTTAGAGAAGTCATTGTAAAAAGAGGGGGGAAAGTTTTTTGATAATTTGCAAAATTTCATGTCTTACAAGCATTAATTAACATCAGAAAGAGGTTGTAATCCAAAACACCTCCGGAAGGTTCCCTTTGGGGGCTTCCATTATCACCCTGGTTTCTTAGTCCTGTTTGCAAAAATGGGAGCAAGATTGAGCATTGGCAGGTGAGCATGACAGGAGTTTTAAAATTCATGCATACTGTCAAAAAAATGACAAGATGAGTACTTTTTGTCCTCTCCTATCTCCCTCCCAAGGAATGAAATTTAAGAATATTTTGTGAAACTTCTTAGCAGAAAATGAAGAGATACCATGTCCTCAAATGTGGTACCATAGCTTTATGGACACCTAGCTATGCATGTGCACGATGCATTTGTATAAAGTGTTATGTATGTGTTTAACAGCTCTTCTGCATACACATCCTTGTGCATCCATCTGGGTGTGCATCTAAGCACATCTGTTCGCGAATGGCACTGCAGGTACAATTCTCCTTTCCAAACAGGAACTGAATGGAGTCATTGGGTACACGCGCACAACCAAAGTCTTATCTCAGCCACCTGTGGCATCTCTTCCGTGCACATATATGCATGCATCTCTGCACATTTGGATGCACACGTTTCATGTGCTTCCACATCTCATGGCCTGTGCTATGGCAACTCAACTTTGAACTGAATGCAGATGTTCCCACATCAGACAAAAATGCCCAGTCATTTCCATATGGAAAGATAAACACGACTAAAAGCTCATCTCATGCACATATGCAGATCATCTACACAGGTGTGCATTACATGCATACATCTGCACATCTGCATCTCATGTGCCTGTGACACCAATACGCAACTCAGTTTCTGCAACGTTGAACTAAATGCAGATCTCAGCACTGGACAAAAATGTCCAACCATTTCTGTAAGAAACAAACACATGTGTGAGTCTCCCCTGCCCCCAGATTGTGCGTCTTTGTTTCCATTGTTCATACTCTCCAACTGTCCTAATTTGACAGAGTTCAGTCCCAATTAACCCTCCATCATCCCACTTTCCAACTGCTTTTAAAATGTCCCAGTTTCTTTTTCCTCTTCCCACTTTCCCCCTTATCCTCAGCTTACTTCACTTGCTGCAACTCAGTTCAATTTGCGAAAGTAGTTTGTACTCAATCAACTCAGCAGGAAGGAGAGGAGAGGAGAGGAGCAGAATGTTGCCCTTCCCAAAATGCTCAAGCGAAAGCAAACTGCTGTCGTCTCTCTTAGCTTGTCTGTTCTTCCTCCTTAACAACTTCTGCTGTCTTGGTCACACGCCTCTCAGTTTTAATTTGTGAAATGTTGGAGGGTATGCAAAACCAACCTGCGTAGGTGGACTGGAGATGCCGGGCAGAGCACTGTTTCTTTCTTTACTTAATTGTCTCCTCCATCGCATCTCCAAGCATTATGTGCGATTCGCCCCTTCCTCGCCTCTCCCAGCAAAACCTGACATGCTCACCGTACGGAGTCTCACGCCCAAACATCATCGCCAAAGAACAAACACATCTCTCTCTTTTTTTAACCTCACCTCCAGAGTGAACAGATGGATCAGCCTCGCTTCATCTAGCAGTTTAATAAAAATGGAAAGGAGGTGGTGGGGGGAGGAATTAAAAGTCTGGTTAAACAGAGAAAGCAACCTTGTCTCAACTGAAATGCGCGCGCCTGGAAAGCTGGAGGGACCTGGGTCGCCTTTACACAGGCGGCTCCACAGAGAATTAAAGCCTGACAGATTGTGCTGTCCAGACAGCCAAATGACAGGAGAGGTTCTTCTTGCAAACGGGGTAACCAGGCAGGGGAGTGTTGTGTAACAAAACCTTCTTCCCTGTTGCCTCCCCAAACTCAGTCACCTTTATGAAACAGAAGCTCTGTATGTAGCTGATTCAGTCCCTTATATCAGCCTGCTCAAGTTTTAAGACGGACAGAGAAGGGCTTTCCTTCTGTCCCACCACCACCACCACCGTTGTTGCAAGTTGTGATCCAAAACACCTCCGGAAGGTTCCCTTTGGGGGCTCCCACCATCACCCCGGTTTCTTTGCCCTGTTTGCAAAAACGGGAACAAGACTGAGCATTGGCAGGCGAGCATGACAGGAGTTTTAAAATCCATACACACTGTCAAGAAAATGAGGAGTAATTTTTTTTTCTCCCATCTCCCTCCCAAAGAATGGAATCTGAGATCGTTTTGTGAAACTCCTTGGCAGAAAACAGAGAGATACCGTGTCCTCAGATGTGGTACCACATTTGAGGACATGGTATCTCTCTGTTTTCTGCCAAGGAGTTTCACAAAATGATCTCGGATTCCATTCTTTGGGAGGGAGATATGGTATCATAACTTTATGGACTCCTAGCTATGCATATACACAACGCACTTGTATAATGTGTATGCATGTGTTTAACAGCTCTTACTGCAGACACATCCTTGTGGATCTACCTGGGCATGCATCTAAGCACATCTGCTTGTAAATGGTGCTGCAGGAGCAATTCTGCTTTCCAAAAATGAACTGAATGAAGCCACTGGGAATGCTCACACAACTGAAGGTTCACCTTAGGGACCTGTGCATTTCCTCTGCAGACATACATGTATACATCCCTGCACACCGATGCATTGGATGCACGCATTTCGTGTCCCTCCATATCTCATGGCCTGCCCCATGGCAATTCAACTTTGAACTGAATGCAGATGTTCCAGCTCGGGCCTTCAACTTTTAATTGGTTGGGGTAGTGGAAGGGCAGAGCCAGTGTGGTTTTAGTGGTTTGAGCACTGGATCACGACCCTGGAGACTGAGATTCGGTTCCCCACGCGGTCATGGAAACTCACTGGGTGACCACGGCTGCTTCACACACTCTCAGTCTCAGAAAAGCCTGTGATAAGATTCACCTTAGGGTTGCCCTGTTTGCAACAGCTTGAAAGCTAACAACAATATGCGGAAGACGGAATGAGCTTGTTTTCTGCTCCTCCAGAGACACAAACTAATGGACTTCAGTGGCAAGAAAAAAGATTCCACTTAAAAATTAGTAAGAGCTGTTTGAACATGGAATGGGTTTCCTCCAAGAATGGTCAACTTTTCCTCTTTGGAGATATTTAAATGCAAGTTGGATGACTATTTCTCAGGAATGCTTTAGCTTTCCACCCCTGCAGGGCAGCAGGTTGCACTAGATGGCCCTTGTCTCTTCCAATTCTGTGATCCTAAAATTTAGGCATACAAAACCTTCATTCTCATACATTTCTCGGGGGCTATTGGCATGCGTGTGCAATCCTTGATAGGTTTCTGCTTCACTTTGCCACTAAAAGAGGTGATGGGAGGAGAGAGGGGATTTAGAAGACAACTCCCCCCCTTACTTGAAAACAGATTCCTAGGTCCAATAGTGTCACAGTGTGGGAGAGAAAGACCGGCAGAACAGAAATAGCTTGGAGTGTCAGCTCTCTCTGGCTCCGCTCTCCGTCTCCTGCCGCACCTCATCTTGCTTGGAAAAAGTGGGTGTTCAGGCTGGGAAGAGAAGAGTGTCCATGGCATTCCAGCAGGCTGGGAGAACTTTGTAGGGATGTATTGCCATCTAGAGCGCCACACAGGAACAGCTCCCAGAGATTACCGTTTTGTGTGTGTGTGTGTGTGTGTGTGTGTGTGTGTGTGTGTGCGCGCGCGTATGCCTTCCAGTTTCTCCTCTATGTAAGGTGGTCCCATGAACATCATAGGGTCTTCTTAGGCAAGGAATACTCAGAGGTGGTTTTGCCAGTTCCTTCCAAGCAGCAGAGTGTCCAGAGGAGGCCAACCAAAATGATGGAGGGTCTCGAAGCCTCGAAGCCCTATGATGAGCAGCTTAGGGTCCTGGGGATGCAGAAGAGAAGGTCAAGAGGGGACATGATGGACGTGTTTAAATATTTGAAGAGATGTCATATGGAGGATGGAGCAAGCTGCTCCAGAGACTGGGACAAGGAGCAACGTATTCAAACTACAGGAAAGGAGATTCTCCTGAGGGTCAGAGCTGTCCGGCAGTGGAATATGCTGCCTCGGAGTGTGGTGGAGTCTCCTCTTTCTTTGGAGGTTTTTAAGCAGAGGCTGGATGGCCACCTGTCAAAGGGAGTGCTTTGATGTGGGTTCCTATCTGGCAGAGGGTTGGACTGGATGGCCCCTGGCGTCCCTTCCAACCGTATGATCCTATGATTCCTTTGAAATGTAACCCACAACACCTGGTATTTCTTGGTGGTCTCCAACTACGCTCAGCATTCCACATTTGAGGCTTTGTCTTTCATGGATTTGATTATCAGTTTAAAGAGAAGGGAGTTTTGTTTGTACTGTAACAGGCAAATACATGAATTACAGTAAGCTGCAGGCTTGTGGGGGGTTCCACACAAACTGGAGTTTCCTTGAACATGTCTATATCCCCGACCCACCCAGCTGAAGGCCACTCATTGTCTCTCCAGTTTCCTCCTTGCTTGCGTTCTGGCAGTTCCTTGCTAAACAATGAAAACTGTGTGCACTCAAAAACAACGAAAGCAAAAATGAAACATATGCAACACAAGCTTCTTTTATTCTGGATATCGAAACCAAAATCTGTCTGTATTTCTCCTTGTTAAAAAACATTTTTAAAGGCAAAACACATATAACGCTAGGATGAAATGACTCGAAAGAAACAAAACAGTCTAGAAACATGATCCTGTTAAGTTTGGAACAGGAAAGATATATATAGGGATTTGTTAGAAACACACACGGTTGTATACTTGGGAATTCTCAACGGAGAAGAAATCTTTCCTTTTGGCGTAATATCCAAAGCAAGAGCACGCAGTCTGCTTCCAAAGTCACAGCAACCCTCAAAAATACTTGGGACGCTGCTTGTGCATTTAAAGCCAACATGGCTTAGTGTTTTGTCTCTACGGGCAAAAGACAACCACCATAAGGCTCCTTGAGGCATTTGCCAATATCCACTGACAAGGACAAGAGGCGGTCATAATTCAGCTGTTATATAAAGGCACCACTCTTGTGATTTCCTGCCTACAAATAGGGCAATGGGGGGGTCTCGGAAGGGCCTCGTAGCACTTGTTGCACGAGCAGACGTGCCCGCATTCGAGGAAGACACAGGACCGAGTGTGGCTCAAGCAGATGACGCAAGTGTTCGCTGCATCCCCGCCGGCCACAAGAGCTTCCTGCATCTGGCGGAGCCGCCGTTTCTCCTGATGCCGGCGGTACTGCTTACGGAGGAGGAAGAAGAGCACGGCGCAGGTGGCGAAGCCGAAAAGGAGGCTCAGGACCCGCCAGAACCGCACACTCGACTCCTGCTTCTGAAGCAAGGAGTCAAAATCCAAGCTGGTCAGGTAATAACGCATGCCCTCCTTGGGGGGCTGGAGTTTGATGACGCCATTGTCGAGGACCAGCTCCCCACCCCGGTCAGGGCCGCCCCCACCTTCAGCATCTCTTCGGTCTCCAGGATGCCTTTGGGCCGCTCCCCGCTGATATAATGGCCGATCACGTCCGTGAACGACTGGACAGAAGGGTGGAACTTCTCGTATACTGTCTCCAAGCTGAGCTCGACAGCTTCCAAGGGTTTCAAGACCCTCACGGCGATGTCGACCCCTCCCTCCTGAGGCACCAGATTGAAAGCTGTTGTGTTGGTCCTCTGGTGGATGATTTTTTCATAATCATTCCTGGCAAAGAGAAAAGACAGTAATCCTGACTGGTGATGGCCTGCCCCATGGCATCAGGGTGATGCAGAAGTATAGTGTCTGTTTAAAATGGAAGTCACTGAAAGGGATATTATTACCTCTGCAGTTACCCCACTGTTTTCCCAGTTCAAGCTGGCATGCAGGTAACAGATCAAATTCCACATTGCTACAAATGTTAAAATCTAATATGATTAAAAGTGGTCTGAAAACATGCCCCCTAACAACAGCAATGACAACAAACACAGTCTTGGCACTGCTAATTTAATTAAGACTTGCAGTGGTGTAGGAAACCATAAGCAAAACTAAAAGCAAGAGAACATCTGCTTAAATTCAGCAGTTTCACCCTAGACTCTTCCTCTGAGTTGTTAGGGTGGGTCTGTTCCTTTTGGGCTATACCACTGCTGAGACCCTCTGCTGCAAGCTATTTTGGAAATCACTAAGATGGGGAATAATTAAGATACATTTTAAACAGTATCTTGTCTTGCCAAGGGGTTCTCCCATTTTCTCCAACCTCCACCTGGCAAGTCCTGTGAATCCAATGAGTGCCCCACAACCCTCTTTGACTCCTTTCAGTGCCAGGAGCTGGAGGTACCAACCAGATGTGGGTAGTTCGGTTCCACACCATCTTGTGCTCCTGCAGGGTCAGCCTCTGAACCACACCTCTGCAGTTTTCCACAAACTGGCTGTTGAGAGTTTCTTTCACAGATCGGACGACACCTATCCACGACACCGACGAAGGGAAAAAAATGAAATACATTTTCAAAGAATCCATACAGTCTTACAAAAGAGCAAGTCTAACAGATGCAACAGTGGACCCCCACTTTTGCAGGGGTCAGGGAAGCAAGACCTCTGCAAAAATGGAAAAACAGTGAATATAAATATAAAATGGCACACACTTTTTAAAAAAAACGTAACACTTCTCAAGGAATCTTTAGATCCTCCCACATGACTCTGTGGTCAAATGGAAGCTGACAATAGAATTATTCTGGAGGACCTAAATTCCTAGAGAAGTGTACTCTTTAGGAATCTCTATGTCTTCCAGTGTGACCCTGGGGTCAATTTCCAGCACCAAAAGGAGAATATAATGTTTGTATTTTCACGCCCACGTTATACAACCATTCAGGAGCAGGCAACCTTGTGGTCCTCCAGATCTTTTGAATGACTCTTTTAAGACCTAGGCAAGCTGCCCAGCAATCAGACGTTTACAGTAGTAAGAAACATCCAAAGGCTGCCTTCTGCTCTTAATCCATTCTGGGGGACAGAGGAAACTAGATGACAAATGAAGTTAATACACAACCCACATAATTCATAGCCTGTACCTTCTATCACAGCATAGGGGACACACTTTCCTGGAGCTTCCATCAGGAAAGTCTTCAAGTCTTGGTCCAGGGTGATTTTTTTGGCTCCCTAAAAGGCAGGAGGGGCAAAAAAAAAACATTTGAGAATCTTGCTTCATTCAGAAACTCTGTTGCAGCAAAAACACATCAGGTAAGAAGTGTCTGAGTTAATAAACAAAGCTACAGTCATGGGCCATACACTCCACAGGGCGTCCACACCCAGCAACATGCTTTTGATCCGAACCGTGAAACAGTGGGGAAACACAGTTTGCTGAAAGCTAGCCCATCTGATAGTGACAGGTCGAAGGAGGAAGATGGGGCAAGGCAGTGAAGATTGGCGTCGGTGGTCAGGACGCAACAGTGTATTAGGACTGCAGGAGCAAAAGAAACTGAATTCTACTCAGATCACGGATTCTTCTAAATCTGACCGGCAGCCACGGCTGTCCAGGGTTTCCGGCAGGTGTCTTTTCTAGCCCTACCTGGAGGTCCCTCGCCTTCCCTCCTGGTGGATTCCCAACCAGCCACTAACCAGACCTAACCCTGGAACCTGGTCTTCTGCTGGATCCTGCTTTTGTCATTATTGGGGACTGCAGTGTGACGGACTATTGGAAGGGAAATGTTTCCTAGAGGAATTAAGGTAAAGTATGCTTTCCGTGGGGTCTAGTAAGCAATTTGTTGGGAGGGAAGGAGAGCATGAAATGCTGGGAGTGAGAGACGATTGCCTGAATATTCGAATAGGATTTCTTTCAAAAGGTTGGTATGTATGACAGTTGCAGAGTTCGGAAGAGGAGTTAGAGATATGACGAGAGTCAGGTTCAGAGGTGGAAATTAATTAGACTGGTCAGTTAATTAAGAACAAGAGGAAAGGGATATGAAGAAAGCTGATCAGGCTCACTGACAAAAATATGTGAGGTCGGCTAGGATTAGGTATGAGAGATGGGAGTTAGGAGTATGTCTGAAAAATATGAGTGGGTTAGTGAGGGTCAATCAGGATTTAGACGTGTTCAACGAGTCATCTTAAACTTTAGGTTGAATTTCTGCTTAATAATTTTCTTTTGTTTTATATACTTTTTTTATACATTTGTTTTATCCACTTGTGCCTCCAAGAATGCTACACCAGGGTTAGTAGAATGTTTTGAGTTCGGACAAATGTTGTTGGGGGTGGTAGCAGTTTTTTGTGGGGGTCTCCAGTGGCCACAGTGGGACAGGAAAAATTCCTTTCTGCCTGCACCCTCAAATCTGCCCTGGGGTAAATCCTCGGCAAGCAGGTTGTTGGTCCCATGGACAGTTGCAAAGAGAAGGAGAGCGGGGTGGGGGGATCTGATATTCCACCACCACTGAATACCAAAGTACATCATTGGATCTGGGCTTATGGGAAGTCACGGTCTGCGTCCTTCACTGCTGTTTTTCATCTGAATTTTATGGGAAGCCCAATGAGCAGAGATGGATCTACGAATTAAGCCAAGACTGACCTTCAGACTGTGAACGACCTTCGACTTGTGCCTATAAACCGCATACAGAATCGCAGTGACGGCTGAACTGGTCGCCAGGAGAACGACTTGGCCCGTTGAAGGGCGCCCAGCACCATCCATGATTGCGGTCTAACTCTGGTACATATGTCTGGAGAGGAAAAAAAGAGGACAGCTCTAGATTCTTCACTCAGAAAGCACCAGATGTTATAAATAATGGTTGAACAAACTGCTGATACAACCATCCCTGCTGCAACTGGTGGCTCCAAAGTCAGTGGGCCGGCAAATCCACACCAGGTTTTAGGCTGAATTTTAAAGGAGCTGCACCAACTGCATTGCAAAGGAAAAGATGAAAACTGCATTGCAGATTGAACCGATCAAGGAAACCACAGCTGCTCTGAATCTGCAAGCGTGTGTGCGTGCGCGACCTACGGCAACCCCATGAATTTCACAAGTTCTCTTAGGTAACGGATAGTCAGAGGCAGTTTGCCGGTTCCTTTCTCGGAAATATACCCTACGGCACCCGATATTCGTTGGCAGTCTCCCGTCCAAGTACTAACCGAGGCTGACCCTGTTTCGCTTCCAAGACCAGACGGCATCTGGAGCCTTCAGGGTATTGAGGCTTGCAAGAGTTTACCCGTTCGCAACATCTTCTCTTGGGGTCCCCCATTCATCCAGTTCCCAGACGTCGACAGAGCGCAATACGGAACCTCACCCCCAAAATAAGCTCCGAACTTCAGACAGCTCTTTTAAAATCCACACCGGACCCCAGAGCGGATTCTCTGCATCGCTGACACCCCAGCCACCCGCCTCTGTGCTAAATTTTAGCCGGCCAGGCCGACAGCACGGTCACCTTGGCCGTCTCCGCGCTACACTGATATAGCGCTATGGTTCCACATTCAACCTCCTGTGGAATCCTGGGGCTTGCAGTTCAGGGAGGGGCCTTTAGGATTCTCAGCCAGAGAGCTCTTGCGCCTCCTCAGGAAACTCCGAACCCCAGGACCCCACAGGAGGTTGGAAGTGGAACAACAGCGCTATAGCAGTCCAGTGCGGAAACGGCCCCTGGCTTCCCCTGCAGGCCCTCCTTAGCCCTTCCTCGACTGCCAGACCTTGGCAGCCCCGGCAGCCCTGGAGCCCACCAACCGGGTTTTACATTTAAGTTTAGCTCCCCTGGTAGCGGGAGGGGCGACAGAGACCGTTTTATTCACTAAGTAACACAGAACAGGAAAGCACATAATAAAAAATAAAAAGTAATAAAAAAATAAAAAATATTAATAATTATTAATAATAATAATTAATAATTAATAATAATAATAAGGGTACCCAGAGCAAGCCCCCCAACATACAACACACCCCTTCCTCCCCAGCCCTCCCTCCCCCTTCCCCCCATCTCCCCCCGGGCCCCCCAAGAGAGCATGGCCTCCCCCCAGGCAGGAGACCCCCAGCGCCCTCGGGACCCCCCGTTTCCATGGCAACCCCGCCATCACGCCGGAAGAAAACAGCCCCCCTACCCGCCCTGTAGGCTCCCTGCTCGCACTTCCGGGAAAGGAGGATTCCCCGATGACGTCAGCCAGCCATCCAGACGCAGGAAAAGGGAGGAGCTCCCGAGGCTTCCGGTTCTCAAGGAAAAAAAGGGCCGCCCTTGACCCATAGACTTTCTAAAAGAATAGAATGCCGCCGTTCTTTCTTTAGGGCGGCGCTTCCTGGTTTCTTCTGACTCCCTTCCTCTCCCACTTTCTTTTCTGCAGAGTGAGGAGAGCTGAATAAAATAAGTTACTTTTTGGGAGTAAGAATTCATCATCCCCCTTGGCCACGCTGTGTGGGGGATGCTGGGCGTTTTGGGCTCAAATCATGCTGGAGATGATGGGTTCTGCAGTAAAAAAAGCTTTTCTCCTCGTTTTGACTCAGTGGAGAGAATCAGAATTTATGTGTACAACAATGGTCAACACACCAGCAAAACTGAATAACAACAACAACACTGGGCTGGGGTTGTCATAAAAAAGCGCTCCAACTTGCGTCAAGGGAATGGGTGCAACAATACTGAGCTACCTGGCTGGGGTGGTGTGTAATGTTGCAAAGTTTTCCAAAAGTAGGATTGCCCGACTGAAAACTGGAGAGGGTTCCCATCCCTTTAATGGTTGTAGGTATAGGAGTTTCAGCAAGTGTTTCTTAACTTGGTCACTTGCTCAAATTCCCTCTCCTGCACAGCCAGGCCATTTCCGCACTAGACCGTTATAGCGCTCTCATTCCGCTTTCAACCTCCTATGGAATCCTGGGGTTTGCAGTTTCGGGAGGGGCCGGCTGGCAAACTGCAAACCCCAGGATTCCATAGGAGGTTGAAAGCGGAATGAGAGCGCTATAACGGTCTAGTACGGAAATGGCCCCACTTATGGGACCGGAGCCCCCTTCAGTTTTCACTCTGGCAACCCTAAGGGACAGTTGGGGGGGGGGAATCCATGCCATGCAGGGAGGAGCTGTTAACCAGGTTGTCTTTGACCTAAAAATGCCAAAATTAAAGTATTGGTTCCAGTTAGCCTAGCCATGTGTTTCTATGTCAAATTAACATTAACATCAAGACAGCTCGATGCACAGGCTCCTGTCTTTATGAAGCCCAAAATACAAGTCTGGAGGCATCTAGTTCAGCCTATATAAAAGGAAACTCTTTCCAAGTCTCCAACGGGGGACGGTCCGGGGAATAGGGGATCTCTGACAATCCGATGGAGGGAAAGTTCTCCAGTCTTCAAATAAGGGGACCTCCCCTAAGAACACCAGACAACTCTAGCAGCACAGTCCTCCAGCCATCATCCAAAACCCATCTTCCTGTGATCCGGCACATGCGCTGAGTTTAAATTATGATTCTAGTCCTCCACACCCTCCTACCGTGCCAATTTGGCATGGGGACCACCTTGATTATTCCTCTACCATCCCACTTTTTCAGCTACGTTGAAATAAAAATCCTAGTTTCACGCCTCCCTCTCTCCCCCTTCGTCTTCTGCTTATTTCAGTTGCTGCAAACTGAGTTCCAAATGCAAAAAAAAAAAAAAAAAAAAGTCATTTGAACTCTCTTAACTCAGAAAGCGGGAAAATCTTGCCCTTCCCTGTAGACTTGGGCAAAAGCAAACTGCTGCAGCCACTGCGAACTTAAGTCTCATTAAGAAAGGACTTCCCTGTCCCTTCTCAGCCTTGCTGTCTTTCGCCAGCCTCAAACTGCCAAGCAAATGCCCAAAAACAGCCAACACAAGTGAAAACACTTTCACACCACTGGACACCTGTCAACACTTAGCCAGGTTGGTTGCCAACAAAGACTCTAGAACCCATCTGCCCGGTGGACCTCAGAACCCCCGGAGATGGTCCATGTCTGATGTCAACCCAACAGGAACACGTCCAGCCCTCTGTTACGAGAAGTGGCACGTTAAAGGCACACCCTGGGTTCCATCTTAGAAATCTTGGTTGGGTAGCCTGCTGTCTTTCTTCGCTTCTCATAGAATCATAGAATCATAGAAAAGTAGAGTTGGAAGAGACCACAAGGGCCATCCAGTCCAACCCCCTGCCATGCAGGAAAACCCATCCCATTCTCATCCATGCCCTTGCTCCATGGGTTCTATGGCAGTGAGCATCACAATGGAGTCAGATTCCAGAGGAAGCCTTGAGCTCTACCAGCCAGCGGTAAGCAATGGATTACGTGCCAACCTTCTTCTCTCTGACGGCATGCACCATGGCTCCTGGGGCCAGAAGTGCTTCCCAGAAGGACCTCTCAGCAGGACCGGAGGTGGCTGGAAGCTGACCAGGAAACGGGTCCCAGTGCCCACCTGTGCCTGCTGGGATTGGTTTGGACACCGTTACAAGTCCATGGCACATTCATGACTTGGGCAGAAAACCAACCAGACCAGCCAGTCCACATCCCATCTCAGTCTCTCCAGCATCACAGGCACGTTTGGGCAGGACATGGAGAAAAGTCCTTCTCAGTGGCTGCTCCAATACTACGGAATTTTCTCCCATGGGAGGCTTGGTTGGCTCCATCAGGCCTCTTTCCACTGGCTGGCAAAGACCTTTTTATTTAGTCAGTGCTGTGGCTCTTAACTCATACAGCAGAGGGGTCTTTCAGTGGGGCGCTTATGGCCGTTTCCGCACTGAACTGTTATAGCGGTATTATTACACTTTCAACATCCTATAGAATCCTGGGGTTTGCAGGTTAGAGCTTCCTATGGAATCAAAGGCCCCTCTTTAAACTGCAAACCCAGGATTCCATAGGATGTTGAAAGTGGAATCATAGCACTATAACAGTTGAGTGCGGAAACGGCCTATCTCTTTCATAGTGTTTTAAATATGTTTCGAACTGTTTTAACTCTGAGCTTGTAATAGAATTGTTTATTTCATTGGGGGCTTCAGCAGAAGAAGGTTTTAGCTGTAATTTCTCGTTGTAAGCCACCTAGTGTCCCACGCAGAGAAAAAGTTTAAAAAGCACAGTCTTGCAGCAGCGGCAAAATGGGGGCAGCCCATTGACGAAAGCTCTCTGTGTGGAATAATTTCACTCTTAACAGATTAAGGATTTCATCTTGCGTCTATCTAGGGTGCAGCAAGGCTGAGTTTTAAGTTCCTGCCCAACAGGCAGAATATAATTTTAATAAATAACAAAAGAAATCTGTTGATGGATCTATTGGAGTACATCAGGTTTGCCTTGAAAAAGGTCCCCCACCCCAGACTACAGCTCCCCAAATTCTCCATGCTGGTCAGAGAATTCTGGGAGCTATAGTCCAAAAGTAAGTGTCTCAAACTCTAGGATTTTCCTCCATGCTGAGGTCCCAGGAGCAGATAAAATTAAATGCCTCCCCATGACTTGATTAATTGATTAATTAACTACTTGTATTTAATAGGTAGAATCTTGACCTTCCCCGTAGGCTGAGGCAAGAGCCTTCAGAAAACCCTGTGATAAGGTTGCCTTAGGGTCACCATAAGTCAGAAGCAACTTGAAGGCACACAGGCACTTTGGCAACTTTAGTTAAAATAATAGAATCGTGGAATCCTAGAGCTGGAAGAGACACCCAGGGGCCATCCAGTCCAACCCCTGTCTTCCATGCAGGAAGACACCATCAAGTCCCTCCCTTGGACAGACGGCCATCCAGCCTCTCCAAAGAAGGAGGAGACTCCACCACACTCCCAGGCAGTGTATTCCACTGTCAAACTGCTCTTGCCCTCAGGAAGTTCTTCCTAATGTTTAGGTGGAATCTCTCCTCCTAAAGTTTGACACCATTGCTCCGTGTCCTAGTCTCCGGAGCAGCAGAAAACCAGCTTGCTCCATCTTCAACATGACATCCCTCTCAATATTTAAACATGGCTATCATGTCACCTCTCAACCTTCTTTTCCTCAGGTCAAACATCCCCAGCTCCCTAAGCCGCTCCTCACAGGGCTTCATGGTTTCCAGACCCTTCATCCTTCTTCCTTCTCTTTCTTCAGGTCTGCTCCAGATATGAGACGACTCCTCCTGGTCTTTGTCCTAGGAGCAGGAGGTAAGGGAAGCAAAAATTGGCATCTTCTCTTCTTCATCATCAGCCAGCAACCATAATTTCAGTCTCCAATAGCTCAGCATTAGGGTTGCCGGTTCAAAACTGTCTTAAGCCCTGCGATTTTGGGGCCCAAAAGCTGAGACCAAGGGTGTCCCCTGGTGATATTATGATATGATTATGGTGAGTTTATGGTGTCATGCATTAAAGTAGCAACCACAGTTGCTCACAGCTTGGAGACGACGGATGAAAACTGGTGGAAACTCAAAGCCAGGCCCTGAGATCTGGCAACATAGTCCTATGGGCACCAAAGACTGTGGGATGTATTGAAACTATTTAAAGCTCATGGTCCCTGAAGCTGAGACAACGGAGAGGCTTCTGCAACTGCCTGAAGTTTAAACTCCCTGGTACATTAAATGTGAATCAAAGGGAATGAGATCCTTTTCTGCTGTAGGTAATAGTCTATTCGAATCTGGAACGTGTCCTTATTCAGGAGGTTGACAGAGTCTGGGAAGCTCAAAAGCAAATAGAAACAGGCATGCAAGCGGATGTTTGCTTTCCTTTTATTTGTTCTGCAAATCCTGAGACAGGAAGGCAACTGTCTGCCTCTCATGGAAACCTGTGGAGAACCACACCGGTGGCTCATGGTACTAGGGTCAAGGTGGTGGTGAATCCAGTTCAAGTTTCTCTCTGTCCCAGGTTCTGAAACCTATTTCCCAAATAGATTCAACACTTTGGACAGTTGCGTAAAGTTCGGAGTAAATTCCAATGTGGGTTGACCATACTGCCAGTGGTCCTTGGCAGTACCGGTGTGTTGTTCTGTTGTCCTCGTTGTTCCTCCTCCAAGCAGGCATTGGGTTTAGGGCATGGCTAGATCACTCACTGAGCAAGCCAAGTGAGATGAAATTAGTGGAAATTAAAGTTCCTACTGAGAATTGCAAAGCCTCCAGCAAGGATGGAGAACCTTTTTCCACCAGAAGGTACAGTTCCCTCCCTGTGGGGGCCAAATTCCAGTGATGGGTGGAGCCAAGGGCAAAAAGGGTGGAGCTTAACTCCCAGCCATTTTGGCATGAAGCTCTTCCTGCCCATAACTGAGCCTTAGGGGAGGCAACTTTCAGCATAGGGAGGGTTTCACGAAAGCTCACAGAGCACCAAGGGAAGGGAACGAAAGGAGCAGAAGCCACCTGAGGGAACCTAGAAATACAGATTGGGACCCCGGAAGGCTAGATTAGAACCAGTGATTCAACCCTATGGTCTGAAGTTCAACATCCGTTGTCTAACTAGAGTTCAAAGAAGGCCTCTCTTGAGACAAAGCTCCCATGACATCCCACCTAGAACCTAACCAAACCTGCTTCTCCTGGAAGGGTGGAGAATCTCAGAGGACCTGATGACTGGTACCCCCTCCTCCCCCCACTGCTTCTGTCCCCACAGCTTTCTCCGTCATCAACAGCAGCCTCCTCAACTTCAAGGTCATGATCGAAAGGCTCACGCACAAGAACGCCCTCATCTATTTCAGCGGATATGGATGCTACTGCGGGAAGGGTGGACGAGGGAAGCCGAGAGACAAGACCGACAAGTGAGTGTGGGTTAGCTGCACTTGGGCGTCTCCTGAGTATGAGCTTCTTCTCTTGAGTATGGGTTCTTTCTCCTGAATATGGGTTCCTCCTCATGGGCATGGGCTTCTTCTTCCAACACAGACTTCTCTTCCTGGGTAGGGGCTTCTCTGCCAAGAAGCTTCTTCTCACAAGTATGGCTTCTTCTCCTGACTTACTGACTTCTCCTGAATATGCTCTTCTTCTCCTCCTGAGTGTGGGCTTCTCCTCCCAGGTTTGTTGTTTTTCTCCTGGGGATGGACTTCTCCTCCTGAAGATGGTCTTCTCCTACTGAGTGTGGCCCTACTGAGATGAAGGGTATGGGCTTCATCTGAATATGGGCTTCATCTTTTGCGTATAGGCTTCTTTTCCCCCACAGGGGCTTCTCCTCCTGGATATGGCCAGCAGCCATATTTCACAGAGGGGGTTCCTTTTCTATCCCATTTTGAAGTTCTGTCGTCCCCCAGGTGCTGCTACCGTCACGACTGCTGCTATGAAGGCCTACACCAAAGGGACTGCCATCCGTACACCGATCACTACCGATACCTGATCATCAACAATGACATTTTCTGCCGTAGGTACCAGGCGTGTGGACGGAACAGAAACAGGGGAAATGGGGGTGGGCTTTTTAAAATGGTTTAAAACACCCTCCTGATGACAGGCAGAGAGATGGTTTGCAGAAGTGGGAAGGGCATCACTGCCTTGTTTTCGTTGGGTATGAAGGTGGCTCTTGATGTCCAACCATGGAAAAAACGAGACCAACCACGGAGAACTGGGATGAAGAAGGGCCACGTTATTTAACCCATTGCCCATCTAAACTGGCTGAACTTGAAGAGAGCAAGAACGGGTTCAGCTAAGGCCAGATGTCACCCCAGACTTCCTCTTCAGCCTTCCTTTGATTCAGGCCCACCTGAACCCCGAGGGTTGCTCCTGGCTGGGCATCTAGTGGAAGGCAGACCCATAGCACACACACACAAACAAGTCACAGGACTTAAAGTGGGGGGGGAACCCAGGTCTACTTCAAGAGTTGACCCCTTTCCCATTTCCTGGGTCATGAGACCTCCTGGATCACAAGTTCCAGTGACCTGCCCTTCACCAAAAGGGAACCAGCCTATCCACGAAGAATGTCACTTCATCTTCCTCACTCCCTGACAAGTGACCATCTATTTAAGGACACCTCTCCAAGCCAATTGTCAGGGTCTCCAAGATACAGTATGGGCTAGAGGAGGAAAAAAAACAGATTAAAGGGGGAACAAGTTCCTATCCAGCTGCAAAGTGACTAGCAGCATTCATACTGTACTGGAGACGAGTTGGAAGAGGGTGAGATGGGGGTGATCAGAGTTTAAATACCCTCTAATTCCATCCCACAAACACCCCACCTCATGGTGTCTTGCACCTGACATAATAACTAATGGCTTTTCCTCCATGGAGGGCATAAGAGATGCCCCCTCCTCTTCAATGCCTTGCTCCAGGTGGGTCGAGGGGTATTGTTTCTGAGACTCCCTGTCACTAGCCAATAGCACCCTTTGACAACATTTACAAAACTAAGTACCTAAATCATTGATTCCTCTTCTGCTGTCATAGCTGTATCCGGAGGACAAATTATTGAGTCTCTCCTCAAACTACAAAGCCCAGGATCCCGTAGGATGGAGTCAGGGGGCAGCTTGGTGAACCTGCTTTGAATTTTTGTCTGAACTTTAAAGGGGTTATCTAAAGAGGTGTACTTATTTTGGGGATTGGTACCTTGGGCAGCTCTTTTAAAGTTCCAACTAAAACCCAGAACAGACTCACAAACCTCCAGCAACGTGGAAGAGAGTGTGTGGCACACCCCAGCTCGCCCAGTGGGAATCGAACCCTGCTCTCCAAGGTCATAGTCCAGCACTCGAACCACTAGACCAAGCACAGTTTCCATTTTGGTTAAGGATTGAGGAGTAGGAATCACCAGAGCCTGGGTAGAACTGGAGGTCAGCAGAGGCCCTGTCTATTTTCTCTCTGGTTGTCTAAGAAAACCCCCTTTTTGTTTCCACAGAGTACAAAAACAAAAGCATTTGCTCCCGGCTGGCCTGCGAATGTGACCGGCGGGCTTCGCTATGCTTCCAAAAGGAAGCCAAAACGTACAACAAAAAGTTCCTCCACTACCCGGCCATCCTTTGCAAGGAGCCCACCCCCAAGTGTTTGCACGGGAAGCCGGAGCACAGCAAGACTCCGGCAACCCGACCGGGAGGCCCAGCCAAGGAAACGCCAGCAGCAACCAAGCCGGAAAGAAATCCGGAGCCGTTCCCAAGCTGGAATGAAATGCTGCAAGAATTTGAATAACCAAATTGGTTTTTTTCTTAAAAAAAAAAAAAATCTGCAAAATGTCACTGATGTTCACATTTTCAAAGCTGTCTTTCAAGTAATACTTTCCCCCCTTTTTACAACAAGATGGAGGAAGCTACGTTGAAGTTGGCAAGTTAACAGAATGGCGTCTCGGTTTGTTCCTATCTCATTTATTAAATCTCCATTTGTCCATGCCTGGGACATACAGTGGGAGAGTAAAAACTATTTATTTGTTTGTTTATAAATGTTTAACCCCATCAAGGAGAGACTCAAGTGATGGGCGGATGCCTTCCATGCCAGTGAGGTGGTGAATCCGCTCTGGCTTTTAGTCTGAACTGTAAAGGAGACAGTTTTTGGACTACATCTCCCAGAATTCTTCAGCCAGCACAGTGAGTGTCCATGCTTGGTGAGGGAGTCAGGGGGTTGTAGTCCAAAAAAGTAACTGCTCCAGCCAGAACCCAATGAGAAAGAAGTATATTTAGGAATAAAAACTTCTGAGCCCGAAAAGGAAGGAAGGAAGGAAGGAAGGAAGGAAGGCAGGCTTTACCATTGTTTTGATGCAGCTGTTTGATGTGATCTTCCCCAACTTCATGACTTCCAGATATGTTGAATTTGGACTACATTCCCCATCATCCCCTATCAGCATGGCAATGGTTCTTCGAGGCTCATCCATTGATTCTGGTTGTGATGACTTTGCTTCATAGAAGCGGGGACTATTTGTGCCTTTTCCTGTTCTAGTCAAAAAATAAATTAAATTTTCCAAAAAAAAAAATCCGTTATGATATAATCAGGGAGAACAGGAGACTATTTTTGTCTTGGAAACAAAAGGGCTACTATTTCGCTTTTGATTCCCATTGGTGACACTGGGAGGAAGTGACAGCCCTAGTCTCTAAATTTTACTTTTCTGGGAAAAGCAGTTTGCTTTTTTCTCTTCCCCATCTCCACTTTTTTGGCCACACAGACCCAAAAAAAAAAAAAAAAAGGACAGTCTGGGGAATCCAGGGGGGTGGAAAGCCACATGGGGCCCGGGCGGAATGTCAGCCGGGATGAACAGATCAATCCCACAATTGTTTCTATGTCACTGTGCACCAGGGCATCTTCAATGCTGATGTGCAAAAAGGTAGCCCATGGGCTGCATGAAGCCCCCCAAGGCTGTTTTGAAGACATTTGGCCCATGGCTGGCATCAAAAAAGGGATCACCAGTTCAATTCCCAGTTTTAAAAAGCCCTCTCCTGGGCCTAAAACAGCCAGGGTAGGAGAGAAAGATGGCAAATGTCCTGGTGGGTACGGAGGGGATTTTAACCAAAAAGGATTCAAAACAATAATTCCTCTGGGAAAGGAGCATGGCAATGGTTCGGTTCTACAAAGTCCAGTCATTGACCAGTACATTCCCCCAGCCTCGGTCCATTTCCCTCCCCTGGAGTGGAGGGAAGCGCCACCAAATTAAAAAAGAAAAAAGAAATCCCAGCTCACATCAGAACCTGGAAGAGGAACTGTGCATCATTAAAGGGAAGTTCAGTGTATTATGACTTCTTGGTTTGAATTCCCAAGAAGGGTGGGCACACCCTTGGGTTCTTATAAAAGCTTGATGGCCCAACAGAGATTGTCTTCTGAGACTGTCAATTCCCCCATATATACAGAGGTAAGTGGAGGAATGTTGGGATGCGTTGATCCTGTCATAGGTAAGCACTGGTATATGTAATAGCATAGTTGCATTAGAGCAATAGGACAGGGCTTGCTAAGGGCTAATGTGTATCCGTTTCTAATTGCTACCTGCAATGATGTACCCGGTTAGGCTTGCTAAGGTCTAACGTGTATCCATTTCTAATTGCTACCTGCAATGATGTACCTGGTTGTAACAGTTAAATAATCACTAGGCTCCAAATAGGCAATTGCTATGTGTTCAATGTCACCTTGCAATGGCAGATCAAAGATGGGGAAATAATGGAAAAACAAGGAGGTGTTATGAGAATGCACAGATAAGGGAGCAGGGACTTGGCCTTCTTCCCATGATGAAAGGTATGTAAATAACCGTGAGCTTAGGAAAGTGTCTACGCCAATGGGATAACTTGACATGTAAGACCAATTTTTGATATGCATGCCAAAATTTGTATGGAAAGGAATAAAACTTGTAACCAACTCCAATGCTGTAGGCTCAGTAACATTTTGGTCATGTTGCTTGCTTTGCTAAAATAAATGCTTCTGTTTGAAACTCTGAGCAAAGTTCTTGTGAGCAAGTCAGCCAGGACATGACAAGAGATGGGGTGGAGGAGAAAAAGAAGCAGAACCAATCACAGACAGTGCATACTTTGCAGGCGCTTGATTGAGTTGCTTCTGGTCTGCTAGTATGCAGCAGCTGCCACCGGTTTCCGTGTCAGGGGTGGAAGGAATCCAGCCGGGGTTTATCCCTGACTTTTAAGGATCTAGCCAAAGTGCTGAATCACAGGGCCAAAATGAACCCTGGACAACAACTTCCAGGTCAGAAATCAAATCCAGAGTGGATTGACTGAGCTTCTCATAGGGAAGCAACAGCCTGTTGTGGCCACTGAAAAAGTTGAGCTGGCAACCACAGCAGCACGCTGTTATGCAGAATTCCTGAATGAATGTTATACTTATCTGGGGATTGGTTCAAATGAGAGATTTCTGCTGAAATCTGGCCTCTCGATTCTCCGGTGATATTCTTTCATAAAAAGGCTATCTGATACAGATCTTGGGAAAAGTGACCTTTTGAACTACGATGCCCAGAATCCCTCAAAGAGCATGGCCAAGAGAAAAGCACTTTTCCCTTGCTTTGGACTCTAATGATGGTCTGGAAGATGCTGAGACAGCTCAAATGTGGCAGCCAGAAAAATCAAGTTTAGGTGTCCCTCAGCAACAAATTTCAAAGGAGATTTGGGAGAGTTTAACAGGAGAAAGCAGCAGCAGACTTACTGTCTGGAATGATCTGGTCCCCTTGAACCAAGAGAGTTCCAGGTTGCAGCACTAAGTAGCTCCATTCCAATCACCTGCCTGTGTTTCCTTCACTCTGCCAGTTCCAATGGTTTTTGTCTACCTCCTGAAATGGGAAGGCAGAGGAAATCATTTGAGTTTCTTTTTTCAGGTCTCACAAAGCAAAGATGACTCCTTTTGCATTGGCAGCTTTGCTCTTGACTTGCGGTAAGTGCCCAAAATGTGATCTTGGCTGCCACCCTGCTGGTGATTTACCCCTGCATAAGTTCCCTGACATATGTGGTTGCGCTTTGTCAACCCTGACATAGCAACCATCTTCAAATAAAAGCTGAGGAAGGGCAGCAGAATGTTTGGTGTCTTTATACACGTTGTGCCATTTTGCGCTGCACCTGGAGACGTGTATTGGGCATTCCAGTTGTGCATTCCACATTTGTTTGCTCAGCGTCGCAATTCAATAAAGCACAATCATTCAGTCAACTCTGAGAGTCTAAAGATATGCTCCATTTCACTGATGGGGCATCTCATCCAATGCTTCCTAAGTTGTTTTTAAATCTTACCCAGGCAATTAAAAAAAAAAATCATTGAGCTAGGGGGGTCATTCAAAGATTTTGCAAAAAAGGAGCTTCTTTGTTAGAGTTTTGGTTAACTGGGGTATGCCTGTATATCCCCATCCATAAGCTAGAGTTCAGCACTACGGACAGAAGGTGTGATTCAAAATTTACAATTTGACAGTGGTCCCCTATGTCAGCTCTCCCGGGTCGGGGTCCCTGGAGCCAGCTTTGCATTGCTGCATAGGCACACAATGTGGAGAAAGAGAAACCAGTAGATTGACATGTCCCTGGCATATTCTGAGTTTCTAAGAACTTGATCAAATGCTCCTTCAGCAAGTGAGGTTTCCCTTTGATTTCCTCAGTGCTGAACTAAGGGGAAGGACAAAGGACGTAGCTTTGGAGAATACCCTCATCTGTTCCTCATTTCACACACCCAAGCGCATATGCGTGCACTGCAGAACTTGTGCCTGTTCTATAAAAGAAACAGCCGGTTGTTTCGGTTCTGCTTCCAGTCCGAGTTCTTCTGCTACTGAAACCATGCTGGCCCCAGTACCAGTTGATGATTCCTATGTCAGTGGAATAATGAATCTGCCCCTGGGTTTTGGTCTGAATTTTCCCAAGCCTTGATTGCATGCCTCGGTTACATCCTATTTGCATTACTGTGTCACCTTCTACAAGCTAGTGTGGCATAGTGGTTTGAGCACTGAACTATGACTCTGGGAGCCCCGGGTTCAAATTCCCACTCATCCATGGCAACTCACAGACTCAGTGTGTGGGGGAAGGTGGTCAGTGCTGTGGTGTCTAACTATTACCATTGGTTTTCTCGGTGGGTGTGGATAGTGAGAAGGTTTTTCTTTACCTGCAGCGTATCTGCCTTGCCTTTCAATCAGCAAAATAATCTGAAGAGGCTTTGCAACTCCCCCGCCCCCAAATAAAACACGTCGTATTGTCAGCTACAACTGAGAAAAATCCATCATAAGAATGGAAAAGTGCAGAATTTAACAAAATCATTTCAAAGAATTGGAATCAGCAACTTTTCATTTGTGCAGCGAACAGCAGCTCATTTATGGTATTTTCCAAGTATCTTTTTGATTTTCCATTAGTCTTTCATAGTCTTTCTATGGGGAAAACAAGATGATGGAACTAGGCTAGGAATGAAGAAGTATCTCTTTAGATGCTGTTGTAGGCAAGGGATGAAAAGTCCCCCACGCCCAGTGGGATGCAACACAGTCTTGGAGCTGAGTTTGCAAAAATGATGTGCGTGCGATAATTTCTGCTAGCCTGTGCGCTCAACTTTTCCCAGTGGAGGAAGCCAGATGCTGGACAGCAAGGGGAAGCCAGCTCTTCAACCTGTTTCCTAAACCCCCTAACCTGGCATCGGCATGCTGTTCTCTTGTGTTCGCCCAAGCTGCTGCTAACAGGGTGCAGGTGTCTTCAGAGATAGGTGGTCTCAGGACACTTGAAGAAGCCGGCCTTTGCGGCACTTTGCATTGTAGGGCAAGCTCACCGACTGGCCCTGTTGACTTTGGGCAAAATGACTTTGTTGGCTGCTCCCCTTGGTCAGGTCCTGCTGGAGCTAAAGATGCACGCCTTGAGCCTTCCAAAGTCTCACCATAACATGCTCCACCTCGTCTCTATCTCTAAAAGCATGGTAAGGGTACCCACAGCCTTTCAGAAGCCGTTCAGACTATGGTTTCTTTCACACGTTGCAGCCTTTTGATACCACTTCCACTGCATCCTACAGAGTCTTGGGATTTTTCGTTTGGGGAAGGAGTTAAAATTTTATGCCAGGGGGCTTTGGTGTTTTCCCAAACTGCAAATCCAAATCATGCTTCTATGAACTTGGCAAATTCAGTTGGCAAAGCCATTCTCATTGTGAACAAGGCCAGTGAAATTACCCCGCATTTTAGTCCGAATTTTAAAGGCTCTGTCCAAGCCAATGAAATAATTTGGGGAGCGAAAATCTTGGATAGTGCCTTTACATTTCAGACTAAGCCACTGATGACTTCTTGGAGAAGAAAGTAGAGTAGTGTGGAATATCCTTATCTGGGGGAAATTCAGCTGAAAAGAATTTCTGATAACCCAACTCAGCTAACATGGGGTTGGAATCAAAAACCTACCATGCCCTTTATCACACAGTTGAGAATCTCCATTGACTGTTTCTCAGGTGCAATTATGGTAGATGGAGATCTCCTGCAGCTCGCTGGCATGATCAAAAAAGTTACTGGGAAAAGCGCAGTCCCACATTATTCCACCTACGGGTGTCACTGCGGACTGGGGGGAAAAGGAAAGCCTTTGGATGAAACAGACAGGTAAGTTTGCAGAGCTTGTAAAGTTGCTGTTTCAACACACTCCATTCCCACTTCCCATAGCAGAAGTTGTTACTTGTTACAGCACTGCTGTAACAAGTAACAAGCATTGCTTGTTGTGCTATCTGTTGCTGTAATTCAAAAAATAAAAACAATACAGCCCCCTCAGAAAACCCTCTCCTTTAAAAACCTTCAGTTCTCAGGAGTCTTTAAGAAAGGTAAAAAAGAAAGTGGTTGCTGAAAATAGCGCAATAAGGGGCCTGTTCTCTCAGAACCAAGGGACAGCCTCTGAAGGTGGCCAGACTGAGAAAAAGGCAAAGAATTTGGCCTTCCTTTCATGAGAGTATCAGTCAGAGATGAGGGCCTAAATATATGAAAGGCACCAGATCCCATCTGATCTTGGCTGCTAAGCAGGGTCTGTCCTGGTTAGTGCTTGGATGGGGAAGCCGCCAATGAATACCAGGTGCTATAGGCTCAGTTTCAGAGGAAGGAATGGGCAGAACCACCTCTGAAGATCCCTTGCTTAAGAAAACCCTATGGCATCCATGGGGTCATCATATGTCAACAGGCGACTTGAAGCTACATACACGCACATCAGCCACGGCCAGTTCCTACAGGGCAGGTTGCTTCTGTTTGGAAATTCCAGCATTCTCTCTCCCTCTTCTCTTGCTTTGGGGCAAGTGGGGCTTAGGTAACATAGAGTTTTGTTTTCCTCTGCATAACAAAGCCTTCTTCTTTCTCACCTAAAGTCTCACTACTTGCTCCCGTGTTATTTAAATGCACAACTATAAATACCTTTGGTATCCAGCTAACCAATCCATGTGACCCAGGACAGTTCCTAGGGTCATTGGCCTTATAAAAGAGCCCCATTCTCTAACCTCTCTCCTCTTCTTTGCCATCTTTGCTTCTACATCAGTGGTTCTCAACCTGTGGGTCCCCAGATGTTTGTGGACTTCAGTTCCCAGAAGCCCCAGCCACTATGGTCAATGCTCAGGGCTTCTGGGAGCTGAAGTCCAAAAACATCTGGGGACCCACAGGTTGAGAACCACTGTTTTCTACATCCTTCTCTCCAACTGTGCTTCACATCCCTGCCAAGAAGATGGTGACTCAAGAATGAAGCGACTCTCTTACCTTATCTATCCATTAGCTATGTAGGATCCAGACTGCCCTATGTAAAATCCATAAGTAAATTTTTTCCAAGTTTGCAACCTGAAACTGCCTGCTTTGTTTTTGCTTTCTTAATCAGTTTCAGTTCAGGGAAGCAACACGGAGATTGGGGCGTGGTTTTTTTTCTGCTGCTCTGCTAAAAGAAGGCGGATTCCTAAGAGTTTTAGCTTTTGTAGAATTTCCCCTAAAGAGCTAACGCCCTGGGAAACTCTAACTCCCAGCAGCTTCACCCCGCCTGGCTCCATTTCCCTTTTTCTCCTCAGATGCTGCCATCAGCATGACTGCTGCTACAAGGACCTGCAGGACCAGGGATGCAAACCCCATTCTGATAGCTACCATTACAACTTCGATAAGGACAAAGTCAGATGTGGTGAGTTCTCTTTGGCAGAGCACGCCCTCTGGCATCTTCTGGGTCACTGGGTGCCAGATTCTTTCTGGATTTTCATCTGGCCTTGAAAGGGGGTTCTTCAATGTGCAGAACTCTAAAACCCCGCCACTCCAAATGGAGAGGATAGCTCTTTGCTTTATCCTACCGCCATCGGAGTCTGACGGGGCCTTCTCAGGGACGGCCTTTCAAGCAGACTAAAACCCAGAATGGATTCCCTAGTCCACCTGACATGGAAATTGCTGGCTGTCCCTGGCACCTATTGCTCATGGGGTCTCCCCTTTGTCGCCCAGGTTCCATTTGAGGTGCTGGTGAGGATGAACTGAAATGTCTCTATGGGGTCAAAAAATTATCCTTTCTCTGCTGCCTAGGGCATTCTGGGGATTGTAATCCCCTCACAAGTAACTTTAGGTGGTACTGTTCAAAGGCTGAAGGAATAACGACTTTGAAAATCAGTCCTTCACTTTGGTGAAGCCAGAACTTCTGAACTAATACGAGCCTCCCCAGTTTCGGGGATCTTCAAGGGAAGCTCTTCTCATAGTCCCATCGGAGGCAAACTCAGTGAGGAGACACAACAGCGGCTACTCCCAGGCAGAGAAACCAGGGTGCCTCTGGAGGGCTGATGCCAGTACTGGTGTGCTGGCTGGAATTCCGTACCACCCCTTTTTCTCCCAAAAAATCACTTTCCTCACTTCTGTTCCACTCAGATCTTCTCTTCTACCACTGTTAGAAAGTTTGGGCAAGTTTGGTGAGGAGACAAGACAGTGCTCTCTCCGTGGCGGCTCCCAGGCTGTGAAACCTGAATGTCTCTGAAGGGCTGGCCGTAGCAGCCCCGTGCTGGTCGGGGGATGATGGGAGACACAGTACGTGCAAACAAGTCACTTACCTACTGTTCTCAGGCTCTTCTTCTTTTTGTGCCATTCTCAGGTAGTGGAAAGCAGCAGTGGTGGCGAAACACAGTGTCAAACTGGTGTGCACAAAAAGCCTGTGAATGCGACCAGAGTTTTGTGCAGTGCTTGAAAAGCAACTCAAACAGCTACGACAGGGGTTACCGCTTCTACCCAAACTTCCTTTGTTTCGGCTGGGCCCCTCAATGCCAGAGCCAAGACCAAAAAGGCACGGGATCGGTGTTCCATTTTGCACTGCCAAAGAAGCATACTTTCCGGTGGTCACAGTTGGATTGGGACGATTCCAAATAATCCTCCTTTGCCCTGTTGTTTTCAGCTGCTGTTCAAATGACCCAGTTTGTCTCTCCTCCTCCTCCTGCATCCTCAGCCTGCCTCCGCTCTTGCAAACTGAGTCCAAAACACAATCTGTACTCAATTAATCCTCTGTTGTTCTGAGTTTTCACTTTTCAACCCTTTTTTTTTTAAATGTCCCCGTTTCTGTTTCTTCCTCCCACTTTATCCTCAGCTTCCTGCAACTGCTGCAACCCAATTCACACTGCAAATGTAGTTTGCACTCAAAAACCCAGCAGGAAGGAGAGAAGAGGAGGACATGGAATCTTGCCTTTCCCAGAAGGCTGAGGCAAAAGCAAACTGCAATAATCTCTCCTAACTTGTGTGTCTTTCCTAACTTTTGCTGTCACCACTACACTCGGATGTTGTTTGGCCACATGTGTTGCAGTTTCCATCTGTGAAATGTTGGAGGGTAGGAAAAGGGACCTATGGTATTCAAGCAGTATTCACCTCCTTTATAGAGAGAAATGTAAGGTCCCTATACCCAGGCAGAAAAAATGGAGCGCACACATATACGATGGGGGACATGTGACTGAATAACAGTACGTGTGAAAGGGATCTAGGAGTCTTGGTGGACCACGAGCTGAACATGAGCCAGCAGTGTGATGCCACAGCCAAGAAAGCCAACACAATTCTTGGTTGCATCAACAGGAGTGTGGTGTCTAGATCAAGGGAGGTAATGGTACCACCCTATTCTGCTTTGAACAGATCTCACCTGGAATACTCTGTCCAGTTCCCGGCACCTCATTTCAAGAAGGAAATCGACGAGCTGGAATGTGTCCAGAGGAAGGCGACCAAAATGGTGAAGGGTCTGGAAGCTGAGAAGCCCTATGAGGAGGGGCTTAGGGAGCTGGGGATGTCTAGTCTGTGGAAGAGAAGGTTAAGAGGGGACAGGACAGCCATGTTTAAATATTTGAAGGAATGTCATGCCGAGGAGGGAGCGGGCTTGTTTTCCACTGCTCCAGAAGCTAGGACAAGGAGCAATGGATTCAGGCTGCAGGAAAAGAGATCCCACTTGAACCTCAGGAAGAACTTCCTCATGGTCAGAGCTGTCCAGTAGTGGAATCTGCTGCTGCCTTCATGGAGTGTGGTGGAGTCTCCTCCTTCTTTGGAAGTTTTTAAGCAGAGGCTGGATGGCCGTCTGTCCAAGGGAGGGCTTTGATGTGGATTCCTGCGTGGCAGAAGGGGGCTGGATTGGATGGCCTCTGGGGTCTCTTCCAACTCTATGAGTCTATGATTCTATTCTATTTCTACTGTATCTATTTTGAGTGCTGCGCCTGCAGTGGGATCAGCATCCCCTCTTCAACCCCTGATACGCACACGTTTTGGTAATGTTGCTGTGTTGCCTGCTTGGGGGAATAAACACTTTTGTATTGAAAAATCTGAGTGACATTCTTCAGAGTAAAATTAGCCAGGGCATGACAACAACTAAAACTAACACACACGCGCACACACCCATACCATTTGTAATGATAAGGCAAATTCAATTAGTCTCTCATGTCGCCCTCTCCCTTTTCTTCAGGTGCCCAAACTGAATTTCTAAATGTTCAACTGTAGTTTGAAGTGACAGCCACGCTAGAAATTTGGAAAAAAATTCACGAGGGGCAGAATTCTTACTAAGGGGGTCAACACCCTAACTTTGCTCTCTTTGTCCCCTTTCAAATATGTAATGTGAATAGATTACTTTGGAAAAATGACTTTCCATGCTCTAACAACTGGGTGATGGGTTGCAAAATCCCTTGTGCAACCGGACACCTCTGACAAGAAACTACCTAACCCTTCTGGGGTAATTTCCGGTCAAGATTAGGAAAGATGGCTCAAGGGGCCCGCGACCTTCGCCACTGGAGCATTTTTCCAAAATTAGGACACCCCCAAGGCACAAGAGGAGAAGAATCCGGTTTGCCGTGGGATAGGAAAAGTACTGGTTGGAGAGTTTTTGACACGGTCATCCTGAGGAGGAGGAACTTGCTACTCCACCAGATGCTGGAATGGGATTTAAATGCTGTACCAGTTTCTCTCGACCTTCTTCAAAAGCTCTCCAGCTAGCTGTGCAGTCCCGTGATCCTGTCCCTCGGGGATAGCACAAAGCTACAAAGAGTGAAGATTGGGCATCAGAGGAGACAGGCGGGAGTCCAACTTCCAAGATATTTTTAAAAGACTGGAGGACGTAAGTACCATATGAAATAGAGAGAGAGGGAAAGAAGGAGAGAAAGAAAGGGGGCCCTTTCACACTACACAGTTATAACGCTATCATTCCACTTTAACTGCTACATCCTGTGAAATGCTGGGGTTTGTAGTTAGGCGAGGCGGTAGAGCGCTCCAGTAGAAAATGCTAAATGCTGCTCCCTGGACTGCAAACGAGACTCAGCGTCGGGTAGTGGTTTGGGCATTGGACTAAAACTCTGGAGTCCAGGGTTCAATTCCCCGCATAGCCATGAAACCCCACGGGGTGACGCACTCTCAGCCCCAGAAAACCCCAGTTAGGGTCACTGTCGTTCTGAAACGATTTGAGGGCACACAAGGGCAATTATCCAAAGAGGGAGTTAAGCTTTTTGAAAGCCGGCATGGGGAAGTGGTTTGAGCCTTGGACCCCGACGCTGAAGACCAGGCTTCGATTCCCTGCTCAGCCATGGAAACCGCACTGCGTGTGTCACACACTCTCAGCCCCAGAAAATCCCATGATTGGTTCACCTTAGGGTCGCCATAAGTCAGAAACGACTTGAAAGCACACAACAATAAACTGCAAATCCTAGCATTCCATTGGATGGGATCACCGTAATTAAAGTGGAATCATAGTGCTGTAACTGTGTAGTGTGAAAGGACCCTAACAAAGAGAGAGGGAGAGAGAATTCCTAGAATCCTAGAAGTGGAAAGTGGAAAGAGACCCCAAGGACCATCTAGTCCAATCCCTGACCAGTGCAAAAAATCCAAATGTGAAGCAACCAAGAGATGTGGGCATCCATCCATCCTCTGCTAAAAAAAAAAAACCCTTACAATGGCTGAGAATCTACCACCCTTTGGGGCAATCTGTTACCTTTCAAGAAGCCCTTCCTAACGTCTAGCCAGACTTTCCTTTCTTGCAATTTTGATTTCATTGGTTTGGAGCAGCAGGTATAGCTTTGTTTGTTTAAAGGATTTCAAACTTGCCTCCCAGCCCACGAGCGCTCCAAAAGTGCTGAACGAATAAAGATCATAAAACTGTCGAATTATTTTTTAAAATTTAAAAAACGCATTAAAATTTCCTTTTAAAACCTTTTAAGCAGTCTAAAAAGCAATTCTGAAATGCCATTTTCAAACAGCACGGTTTCCAACATTAGAAAAACATGATGGTGACTCACCTCTCAACTTTGTCCTAGGGAGTATGTGGCATGAAACTTACTTCCAAGTAAACCTGTCTAGGATTACTTCCTGGGGTCAATTCATTGCCCTACAACAATATATGGATGTCTATGGCACAGGGTTCGATAGAGCCATCCATTGACTAGGAAATCTTCCAGGTGAAAGGGCTGGATATCAAAGGAACAAAGCTTTTTTTTTTTTTTTTTTTTTGGAAGAAAATGATAAATTAACAGCTGTCTAGAAATTCAGTGTTAATTCATGACGGTGAAATTATTGGCCCTGAAATTCTAGATCAAGCACCTAGTAACTAGGATCTCCTAGTTCAGCATCTCCAGTGCTGCCTTACCAAGCAGCAGCCAGCGCAAGCAACAAGGATCGGTTCTTCTGTCAATTGAGACGCAACACATCGACATTTCCACCACCCTCCCATAAGTGATTTCCAGTGCAACAGCCAGAATCAGGACCCAGTCACTATTTCTCTTTGCACCGGAGGAAGGGGAAAGGAAATGTCGGTCACTTGGCTGGCTCCCCTACGTAGTAATGTGACAACAGCCCTTCCCTGGATATGGACACTACAGAACTCCCCAGTTCTAATTCCTAAGTCCACTTATGAAGATGTAAATTCACCAACAGGATTCTGGCCAATGTGCAATTCTAGATCAGTTTCTCCTGGCTTGGCCCATCTCCAAATTTTGCCAGACATCAGCCACTGTGACAAGGATCTGTTTTTCTGGGTACAACAGACTGTCATTTCCAACCCTGGTGTTGTCTCTGGTGTGACAATCCGAGGCAAGATCCCTATTGCAATTCCTCCTCACGTCAGAGAGGGCTGCTGGGAGGAGGATGGAAATATCAGAGCCTTTCCGCACTACATTGTTATAGTGCTATTATTCCACTTTCAACATCCTATGGACTCCTGGGGGTTGAGTTTAGGGAGGGAAATTTAGAGAGAGCTCTTTGGCCTCAAGAAACTGCCCATGCCACAATTCCACAGGATGTTGAAAGTGGAGTAATAGCACTATAACAGCATCGTGCGGAAAGGCCCTCAGTCTACCGCATTCTGATCAACAGGAGAACAGACCCTCATCGCTTGCAGCAGCTGCTGTCCAACAAGTCAGGATTGAGGGACTTTTACAAAAGTTAACGTGTTCCCTACACTGTTGAATACACAGGGGGCATATAAAGACAAATCAGTTACAGACACAGAGCCCCAGGTTACATATCCAGAACTGTGATTGTGAATTTCAGCCCCTATTTCTTAAAGTACATTTGGGTGCCTTCCAAAAAAGCCCAGCCCCCTCTAAATTATAGGTCCGTCTTGGGAGAAGAGGGGAAAGGTATATTAAGCACATAAACAAATAATGAAATAGACGTTTAAAAATCATCCAAGTGGCTTAATTATTCAGTCTATACAGCTAAGCAAAATTGTTTTCCTGTTGATTGCTGATTTTTTACTGTGAGAATTGAAAAGGGGGAAGTGATGTGTAGTGTTTGCTGAAGATTGCAAGAAAAGAAAGGAAGAGAAGTCACCTTGAAGGTTTGTTTTCTACTCGAGCAAACTGCAAAATATCTCCACGGAAGAACCAGTGCGCTAAATAGACCGCATGTGTCTACGTGTGTGTTAAATCCTGCTGAACTCTTCCCAGCACATGTCTTTGTGTGTGTAGAAATGCATCGCAATGCACTGTAGCCGGGGATGAAAATTGGTGCAGTTGAATGATGCAATTTTTTACTTACATCTTTGAGGTCATTGGGCTTATTCATAAGGATACGATGCCCCAGCCCTACCATTTGGCGAGTGGGATACTTCCCCATCCTCTCAAGGAAATAACAACAATATTACTACGAAAAAAAGAGGGAATGGACTTCAAAACAATTAATATCCCACTATTCACTCTCCAAACTCTGTGTGCATTGTGGATTGTCTTTTGCTTTGTTTTTCTGGCACATTTCTCTCTTTCTTCATCAGGTATAAGAGCTGAGGAAAAGCACTAAGGTAATTTCCTTCCTCTCCTCCACACTTCCTCCTTATCTCTTATATACGAGCTTGACTCTTTCTCCTAAAACAGCCATTTGCTCAGTCTCCAAAGGTAAGCAGCATTCTCCTCATCTTCTTTTTAAAAAATGGCTATTTATAAGCCATTTTTATGGATTTATAAGACCCGTGAATGCTCTGGTTATTCAACAGACAAGGATTTTGATATCGCTTGGCCCTCTCCTTACAGGAAATCACTCAAAAAACTTACAAATCTTTGTTCTGTTGTGTGCCTTCAGGTCATTTCCAACTCTAATTTTTTGGCAAACCTCTTGTAGGTTTTTCCTGGCAAGATTTGTTCAGAGAAGGGTTGCCATTGCCTTCTATTATAATGCATTTGGGGATCAATTTCTACACAAAATGTCGGACTATCCACTGGAGCCACTTTTAAATATTAGATGGGAGGTCATCACATGGACAACAGAGCATGTTGGATTTTGGCTGCTCCAGAGGTTGAAAGCAATGCTTTAAAATTAAAAGCAGGATCTGAGTGAACATTAGGAAGAGCATCATAATGGTAAGAGATGGAAGGACCACAAAAGGTGGAGGAATGTTCTTGGTTGGAGGATTTTAAGCAGAGGTTGGATTTGAGCATAGATTTCCTACAGAAGGTTGGACTCCGTGGCCCTTCCACTCCTTCCAGCTCTACGGTCTGTGATTCGATATGATCTGAAACCTCCAAAAAATTCCCTATTATTTTCTTTTCCAGATCTGTCTCGAAGGAAAATGAGGTTCCTTTGGGGACTGCTGGTCCTGCTGGTTTGTGGTGAGTAAAAGTAGAAAATGCTTAAAAGGAGAAGTTGGTGGAAGGTACGCCCTGCATATGTCCCATGCTTGGAATACTATTTTTAAAAAGTCACCCGTTATCCTTCCTCTTAAGAGGAAGACTTGAAATGCTGAGGCAAACTAAGTAAGGGAGAAAGAGGAAAGAGAACTGGTAACCTAGGCAGCGGGGAAAAGAATCAACATTTTGAGCATGGAAAAACTGACACGTAGATGTCTTTTTCATTTTAAAAAAGAAAACCTGAGAAGTAAAATTTAGAAATTTAAATGCATTTTGAGTAACAGGAGTGACTTCTTTAAAAGGCAGCTGTAACTGCTGCTATGACTTTCGTGGACGTTCAAGTCACCTGTTTACTTATGGCAACTCCATTGATTTCTTAGGGTTTTCTTAGGCAAGGAATACTCAGAGGTGGTTTTGCTAGTTTCTTCCTACAAAATATAGCCTGCAGCACCTGGTATTTGTGAGCGGTCTCCCATCCAAGTACCAACCAGGGCTGACCCTGCTTAGCTTCCAAGATCAGGCCAGATCTGGTACAGTTAAGGTATTTAGGTTTTGCAGCTGCTCTGTATGAGACCACAATGCCCATTTGGTTTTGTAGGGCACTTACATTTGAATATGCCAGATACTGTTTTCGGAACCAAAACAGGACCTGGTGCCTTTAGGGTATTTAGTCCTTGGTGCTATAATTGTAACTAATGGCTTGGGGGAAGTAACTTCCCCAGCTCTGCCAATACCGTTGGCAGGCAACACCCTGTTAACTGGGGTTTGTTTGGGTTTTTTTGTAAAGGTGTTTTGGAGGCAGACGGGAGCCTCTGGGAGTTTGGAGAGCTGATCAGAGAGCTCACCAACAAAAGCTCTTTTCCGGACTACACCAGTTACGGATGTTACTGCGGACTGGGCGGGAAGGGGCAGCCACGAGACGCCACGGACAGGTAAACCCACACCTTTGGAACAGAAGGCTTTACTGTGGGCAAAATGCAACCCCAGACCCTAATTTGGGGCTGCTGAAGCCCCCCTTTCCCGCATATCTCCCCAACCCATCCACCCATTTAAAAACTGGTCCAGTTTTCAGACAACGCATGCACAAAAACCACACACAAAGACCCCCAAACATGTGAAAACATGAGAAAAGCCACATCAGAACCAAGCACCACCTTCAAATAGATCTGTGGGGTGTTTGTTTTCTCTCTCTCTGCAGTCTTTTTCTCAGAATGGTGACAGGAAGTCGTGCCATTTTGAGAGGGACTGCAGAGGAAAACAGGGTTCTTTGGGGTTGCAGAGGTTGCCTGCAGAGGGCGCTCTGGGGAAAACCAGCACCAAAATGATAAAGCTGGACACGAATTGCAAAATATGTGGGGGTTCGTGCCAGTCCTGGCCGAAGCATACCTTCCAACTGTCCTGATTTTGCAGAGATGGTCCCGATTACTCCTCTGTCATCCCACTTTTCCAGCTGCTTTTAAAATGTCCCAGTTTCCATCTCCCCCTCCTGCTTTCCCCCTTTAGCCCTCTGCTTCCTTCAACTGTACCATGTACCATGGTGCACGTACAAACCCATTTTCTTGGGGCTTTCTTGCGACGCTCAAACAGTTTTGAACAAACACAATAAACAGGTTGCTTGACTCCAAGGCAACCAGGCCAGGCAGCAATGGGCAACCTCTCCAGGTGTTGCCGGACTGTCGTTTCCATCTGCCTTAGCCAGCAGCATGGATGTTGGGAGTTGCAGTCCCCAGTTCGCGGTACGGAAATGATTTCTGTTGTACTCCAACCTTGCGTGATACCTCCGTTCTGAACAGAGTTCTTCTCCGTCTCACAGGTGCTGTTTTGTCCACGACTGCTGTTACCAAAAGCTGAGTAAGTGTAACACCAAAACGGACCGATACGAGTACACCATCAAGGACGGAGTCGTCACGTGTGGTGAGTTGCCTTAGAGACTGAAGTTCAAGTCCTTGTTCACAAGACCGGCCCTTACGTTAGACGAGGGTCATGGAATTGTTGTTGGTGCATGCCTTAAAGTCATTTCCAACTTATGAAGCCCCAAAGGCAAACAAGGGCCAAGTTTTGCCCCCGTGATGCCCTGTGAGCCACACGCAAACATCCTGGGAGAGCAGGAAGTGATACGATGTCACCTCTGGCTGCCAGTTTCTGCATTTTATGGCCAGTTCCAGCCACTAATGGGTGATTTCAGAGCAACTGGAGGCCTCTGAGGGATGCTGAAAGTGCAGGAACGTATCCAGAGAAAGGTGATGAAGATGCTCAAAGTTCTGGAAACCAAGTGTTACCAGGAATGACTTAGGGAGCTGGGTGTGTTTAAGCTTGGAGAAGACAAAACCAAGAGGTGGCATGATAGCTGTCTCTCAATATTGGAAAGGATGTCACGTAGAAGATGGTGCAAGCTTGTTTTTCTGCTGCTCCAGAGACTAGGGCCATTTCTGCGCTAGCCTGTTATGGCGCGATGATTCCACTTTCAACATCCTCTGAATCCTGGGATTTGCAGGCCAGCCGGCCCCTCCCGAAACTGCAAATCGCAGGATTCCAGAGGATGTTGGAAGTGGAATCATCGCGCCATAACAGGCTAGCGCAGAAATGGCCTAGAATATGAACCGAGCCTTTCCCGTGCCAATAGAAAAGGTTCTACCTAAATATTAGGAAGGACTTCTTGACAGTAAGAGATGTTCCACTGTCTCAGAGAGTGTTGGACTCATTGTCTTCAGAGGTCTAAACAGAGGTTGGAAGGGCATCTTCCAGACATGTTCTGCATAGCAGCATCAGGTTGGACTAGATGACCCTCGGTGACCCATGATTCAGATTGGTACCAGGTCTTATTCTGACTGGGACTAAATTTTGATTTAAGCCACAGTTACCAGCTTTCCTCTTAACCAGCCTCGCAGGGTGGTTAAGAGGAAAAATGAAAGGACAACTATGTATACACACACACACACAAAACCTCTTGGAAGAAGGACTAGGATGAAAACATGACAAATGCAGCGTCGTCTGTTCTTCCAACAGGAGAAGGGAGCTGGTGTGAGAAGCAGATCTGCGCATGTGACAAAGCCGCCGCTCTCTGCTTCAAAGACAACCTGTCCACGTACAACAAGACATACCGCTTTTACCCAGACTTTCACTGCAAAGAAGACCCACCTTCGTGCTGAGCAATGCTTCTGCTGATCACACAAATAGATTATAAGTTACTTCCCCAAAAGAATGTAAAGTCTGTGTCTCTTTCAAAAAATAGTTTTACTTTTCTTGTTCTGTAACCAAATAAAAGCAATTCATTTTATCCTGTTTAATCCGCCCTCTCTCTTTAATGAGGTCAATTAGTTGACTGAAAGCTACTTTGAACTCAGTTTGCAGCAATTAAAATAAGCTGAGGACAAAGGGGGAAGGAAGAAGGCGGAAAAGGAAACTGGGACATTTTAAAAATAACTGAAAAAGTGGGATGGCAAAGGATTATTCAGGGCAGTTCCTGCCAAACTGGGACACTTGCAAGGTATGGAAACTGTGTAGTACTCTTTTCTTTGCCATAGATCCACTTCAAATATCTTTGGTTGCCCCCTAGAGCACCAAGACTGAAGATTTAAAACCCTAAAGTGCAATATTTATTTAAAGCTGCTCATCAAAGGTCTCCAGATTGGAAAAGAAGGGAGGAATAAATAAGTGCACACACTCCTGTTAAAATTTTTTTTTCTTGGAATGATTCCATACAAATTTGTCTCTCTTTCTATTTTAACTGTAAAAATGCATAACATCTGCAGACCTGCTGCGAGGATATCCTGCCCCTTGGGGTACACAGACCCCAGGTTAGCAACTGCTGGTCTAGTAGATTAAAAAAAAAATAGTTGGCTCCTCTTGGCTGGACCCTGTAGTGTAATATAAAATGCCAACGTTAAAAACAGGCCTTTTGTTTAAGCAGGCTTTTAATGCGTAAGGCAGGAAGCTTTGATTGGGATCCTTCATTTTTCTGTTTTAACATTTGCATGTTTTTTATAAGAGCCAGCACAGGGTAGCAGTTTGAGCAATGGAAAAGGGCTATGCCGGCCGAGAGACTTTGCAAACAGCATGCCCATGGCCGGCCCCAAGTGAGCCTCCCCAAGTCCTTCACGTTCCCTTTAGTACAGTCCACGGGTTCCCCTTTTCCACCAATTCCGTTTCCTGACAATGCTCCAGTCCCTAACCTCTCGGGTAAGTGGAGGAAGCCTATACCTTGTTAGATTGCCAAACCCTTTTTTTATTATTATTATTATTGCTGTTCATGCTTTAGCCATAAAATATTTTCAGGATCTCCTGGTAGACACAAGTTCTCTTTTCAGATCTCCGGCCAGTACGTGGCCGCCAGGTTTGCAAGGAAATAAATGTTCTTGCTCTGGTTAATTGCAACACTAGGAATCAAGGAAGGCTTTGAATTCCAAGCTAGTTTGCCAGGGAAGGGTAACCTGCCCCAGAGAGAACAGAGGTAGGAGATATTTAAAAGGGAAGGGGTGCAATCCTTTTCACTGGTCACCCGCTCTGAAAGGAGCATCTTGTTCTTTTGAAAGTGGGAGGGAGGCACAGGTAGTCCTGGAAGTCCCTTTTCCTGCTGAGAAAACACAGACTGGATGAAAAGTCCCAGCTTTTGTTCCTCTTCTTTCCGATTACATACTGGGTTAAAATTCTGATTACATACTAGGTTAAAATTCTGAGTTGTATCAGGAGCTGACAGAAAATATTCTGGGATGAAGGTGGATCTCCAAGATAAAAATGGGAAAGAACCGGAAGAATTGGCGGGACTCTCTGGTATTTTGAATCAACGTGGATCTGCCCTTAAGGTTGATGTTTTAATCATATTAATAGTTTGGTTCTATTTTAACACCGCCCTTTTTGGAGGGCAGGAGTTCTATATTGCCTTCTTAGTTATGTAATTATAGCTAAAGGGAGCATAGAGCTCTTTTGTTAAAATAGCTTCATGGGTGCTTGATCATTTCTGGGCAAAATTCACAGTGCTGGTCACAAAACCCTAAATGGCTCAGGTCCATAATATTTGAAAAACTGAGGCCATTTCCGCACTGGACTGTTATAGCGCCGTTATTCCACTTGCAACATCCTATGGAATCCTGGGGTTTGCAGTTTCGGGAGGGGCAAACCCCAGGATTCCATAGGATGTTGCAAGTGGAATAACGGCGCTATAACAGTCCAGTGCGGAAATGGTCTGAGTCTCCCCATAGGGTTTTAATATCTGCAGGGAAAAGCTTTCTCTGGATGCTGCTGCCATCTCAGCCTTGCTTGGTGAGGATGTGGGAGACAGGCCCTCCTTTATAAACCACCCCAGATCGTGGGACCCACCTGCTTTGCTCAGGGAGGTGCCGCTTTCTCAGCCCTTTGACCCCCATCCTCCCCGGACTCATTCGGCACACACCGTCATCTCGAGTCATTGTTCTTTGTGTGCAAAGTTTAAGTAAACAGAGCAAAATTATATTTGTAACTTCCTTCTGGCTCGTTCCGTGCTGCTGGACTCGAACTTGGGACCTCCTGCTCCCCGTCAGGATAACCAGAAAAAAAAGGCCATAAATTGATCCAAAGCAGAAATAAGTGTTGTGCCTCATCTGTGGAACTCCCTGCTCAAGGAAGTGAGGCTGGTCCCATCTCTTCTGCCATTTCCAGCAGGCATCCAGTTCCGTGTGACATTCTTTGTTTAATTATTTTGAAACTGGATTCAAGGATTGTCTTTCGACTGATTTTTAGGCATTTTTAAACAGCAGTTTAATGTGTTTTTACATGTTTTAATTGGATTTTTATTTCTTCATCGCCTCCAGAGTCCTTGTGGGCTGGAAGGTGACACAGAAACACCTTAAGCAAACAAAGAAAATACATCCAGCCCACTTGTGTGCAAACAGACATATTTACTGCTTTTCATGAAGACTTCAGATGGAAGACAAAGCTGCCACCTTTGCTCTCTCCCACATTCAGTTTTTTAAATAAGGTGAATTTCTTTTCTCCCAAAATGTGAAGCAGTTTGCAGAACTGGGGAAGCTCTTCAGAAATAAAAATGAAATGAAATTCTCCCCTTTTCCACCACCCTATATTGGCTTTAGTGAAATAACAGAGCGGAGATCACTCTGCGACAGCTATCTGACATACAGATGATAAGATCTGGCAACTCAGATTCAATGCCATCAATATGTTTGAATGCCCAACGAGTCAAATCCAAACTTCTTCCAAACCTGAACACCAGCAGCCAGTGGCTCCCATGTCAGTGGGACGGTGAGTCCATTCCAGGTTTTGGCTCAACTTAAGGGAGCTTTCCAAGGTGCTGGAATGAGTTAGGAATAGGGCTCTGCACCTTGAAGAGTGTCCTTAAAGCCTGGGTTAAAAACCGGAATGGATTCACTGCCCAATGACACGGAGCCGCCAATCTCCACTGGGCCTGGGTCCCTACAGCTTGGTTTCTTCCGTTCGAATGTTTAAAATATCAAGTTATTCCCATCCCAAATTTGAAGAAATGTGGCTATTTTTGGTATACTCGTCTTCAGAACAAAATGAATTGAAAGAAAGGTTCTCTGCCAGGAATTGTCTGCTTTGGTGATTCTGTTGCCACCTCCAGATCAAACTGAACCAGGCCGAGAGCAAGATGTTCCGACTTTGGAGGTGGCCGTGGGCGTGGAATTTCTGAGCCACATCCTGTTCTGTCCTGGACTGGGAAGTTGAAAAAGAGTCTGGAAAAAATACGCTTAAGACTTAGAGGAGAATGCAGAGAAAATTCCTGTTTGCTACTGCAGTCATTGTCTTCCGTAAGTACTGTGAGTATTTCTGGGTTTTTCGGAACTTGGGGTTATTTCTCAGTATATACCCTAAAGAATCCTGTCTGATCTTGGAAGCTAAGCAGGGTCATGAAGGTCCTTTGGGCTCTATTTTAGAGGAAAGAACTGGCAAAACTACTTTGGAGGATTTCTTGCCTAAGAAAAGCCTATGAAATTCATGGGCTTGCCCTAAGTGGACTGGTGACTTAAAGGCCCATACGTAGAAACTGGAGATAAATTCAGGTCCCGTATAACAAAGGAAGGAAACTGATAAAACCACCTCGGAGGACTTCTTGCCTAAGAAAACCCTCTGAAATCCATGAAGTTGACAGACAAACCCATGTCCAAAGTTACAACTCCTAATATACCAGTGGTGGCCAAAGTATGGTTCTGGGGCTGGGTGAAAATTCTCAACCCTTCCAGACCTCCTTGGCTGCTCTTCTTTGGCTGGACAGTGGTAGATTTGTAATTGGTTGGTTGGTTGGTTGGTTTATTATATTTGTATGCAGCCTTTCTCCTGAAAAGGGACCCAAGGTGGTTTCCAACAATAAAATGGTTGGATCGAGCTCAAAGAGTGCTCACTCGTGGTTCATCTTCATAGTAGAGAGAAGTGACCACTGGGGTGACTCGGGGTTCTCTCCCTCAGGCCTGGCGTCATTAAATATCTTTATTGGGTTGATAGAACTATCCAATTTGCAGAGAACACCCAATTAGTTTGGGCAGCTAATTCCCCAGAAGACAGGATCAGGATTCAAAATTACCTTGGTCGGCTGCAGAGCTGGGTCTAAACTAACCAAATGAATTTCAACCGGGTTAAACGTCAGGTGCTTCCTCTTGGTGGGAAACATGGAAGGCATTGATACAGGATGGGTGACACCTGGCTTGAAAGCTGTACGTGTGAAAAAGGTTGAGGGGTTTTAGTAGACCTCAAGCGAATCCGGAGTCAAGACTGAGATGCAGAGGCCAAAAAAGCCAAAACTGTTCTGGGCAGCGTCAACAGGAGCATGGCATCCAACTGAGGGAAGTGGTAGTACCACTCTATTCTGCTTTGGTGAGACCTTACCTGGAATGCTGGGTCCATTTGTGGACATCATAGTTGAAGAAGGTGGATCATGTCCAGAGGAGGGTCATCCAGACAATCAAACGGCTAGAAACCAAACCTTGTGAGGAATGACTGAGGGAACTGGGTATGTTTAGCTTGGAAAAGAGAAAAACAAGAGGTGATATGATAGCCACTTTCAAACATCTGAGGGGAGGTCATATCGAAGATGGAGCAAGCTTGCTTTCTGCTGCTCCAGAAACTAGGACATGAACCAATGGATCCAAATCAGAAGAAAAGAGATTCCTCCTGAACATTAGGAAGAACCTTACTGTAAGAGCAGTTTGACAGTGGAGTACTGTCTTGCAATGTGGTGGAGTCTCCTTCTTCGGAGGTTTTTCAAGAGAGGCTGGATGGCCATCTGTTGGGAATGCTTTGATGGTATCTTCCGGCATGGCAGGATGGGGTCAGACTGGATGGCTGCTTGGGATCCCTTCCAACTCTGATTCTGCTGGCAATAAAAAAAGGTGAACTGCCTATTCTGGAAGAGCAATGGGAACGCCACAATCTAGAGCAGCCATAGGATTAGGGCTAGAGGCATTCACAGGCGGATTCCTTCTCTGTCTCCCTCTTCTAGGTGTTCCTGCTGCTCACGGAAAGGAGGAAGACCGCGAGAGGATGGTCACAGAGATGATCAGATTGAACGGGAGCCTCTTTCGGTCCTACGGCTGCTACTGTGGAGTCGATGGCCTCGGCAGCGGAGAGCCCAAGGACTACATCGACGTGTACGCTGCGTCTTTTTTTATTAAATTTATACCCCACCTTTTCCCCAGATGGGACCTTACAGGCTCCATTGGCAGTCGCTTTTTCAAAAAGAGGTACATTTTCTGTTCTTTCTTTCTTTTTTAGGTGCTGTCAGATCCTTAACTGCTGCTATGAAGTTTTAAAGATTTCCAGGTGCGATGCCAAAACCACCAGCTACAAGTACATCTATGACGGTGAAAACATTGAATGCTGTGAGTTCTCCCCTTCCTCTCCTTTCACCTAAGAAGAAAATAGTCTTATACATCTTTTATAGTCTCCTCCCTTGGGGATTTACATATGTTTTCCCCTGCTGGACTGAGATCATAAATTTTTTTGGTTCCAGCATGTCAGGGTTGGCTATGCTAGGCACCTATTGGCTAGTACCTGTGCCATTTCTCTATATCTCTTCCCTTTGCAGTTCCAGGTGTAATTTGTACTACATTTTACTGTGTTTTACTGGCCAGATCAGACAAAGACCTTTTGGATTCAGCAGGCTTTTCAATGCATAAGCAGGAGCCCTTCTTATTGGGATGCTTATCTTTTTAACTTCTGTACGTTTTTAAATGATTTGATGTTGTTTCATGCAGGGGTTTTGTTTTTAAAATTTCTCCCAAAGATCCCCAGCCCACCCCAATTTAAAAAAACAGAGTGCGATTTGCAGACAATTTTTGCCCTTGATCACTCAGAAAGCCTCCAAAAAATGTGCAAAAAAATATGGAAATACCCTACTCCATCCCCCCCAAGGATGCCATAAACCTCTGTTAACTCCAAATATCTCTGTGTTCCTCTGCAGTCCCTCTCAAAATGGTGACAGGAGGTGATGGGATGGCACTTCTTGTTCCCATTTTGAGAGGGACTGCAGAGGAACACAGAGATATTTGGGCTAGCCGCGATAGTCCTTTTAAAACAAAAACATCATGGCAAAATTCATTATATTAAAAAGTTAGGGGTACTTTCCTCCAGCTGTGGTCCTTCCCCATTTTGAAAGTCGTAAATTACAGAAGCGTGTTGTTCTACCACCAAGCGTTTTGTGTTGTTCTCATCTAGTCCTGATTTATCTCGTTCTCTTCTTCGGTCTTTTTTTCCCCCCTCTCCCTTCTTCCGACAGACATGGCAAACGATTCCTTGTGGTGCAAAGCCAACGTGTGCAAGTGCGACAGCCGCTACTCCACTTGCCTGCGGGATTCCCACGGTTTATTCAACAAAGAATTCATTCCCTCTGGGCCGAGAGATTGCCCTGGAAACCCTCCGTCTGAATGCTCTCTGAGGGGAAGCCCCTCATGAGTGCATAATTTTTCTTCCGCGTCATGCTTTGAAACACCAAATGCATGTTATACGTTTCAGAAAACTAGTCAATCTGACGTGCGGAGACCTCAGACAAGCAGGTGCAGTTGTTTTTAATGGCTGGAATCCTCAACCATTGCAAAATTTTGCACACACCCGTATTTGCCGGCATGTAAGATGCATTCCCCATTTTCAAGCAGTATTGTTCAGGGGGGAAAGTGAGTCTTATAGGCCAGCAAATCCGGTACTTAGCTCCATAGTAGAGGCAGAAAGAACACCTGTTAGCAAATTGTGTGACACGACAAGAGGGTTCCCCATGCGCTTCAAGCTCTACCTCTATGCATCGGCATTCCAAAGCCAGTATCCCAATGCGCAGTTGGACAGGATTGTCGTAAAGAAATACAGGCATTTCAAGGGCCTTTGGGAATGTCTCGTTCCTGCACACATTTAGTCAGGAGCAAAGCCAACCTGGCATCCACTCAGCTTGCAAATAAGACGTTGAAAACAGCTCAACTTTCAATGCTAACATTATTTGTTCTTGCTCCTTAGAATGAAATTTGTAAGGATTTATGCCCATCTATTACTGTAAGCACAGCCTATCTAATCCTTAGCTAACTTGGACACAAAAGTAAAGTGCTATAGTTTTAGTTTTGCTTAGTTTTAGTTTAAACTATACATAGATGTTATAGTTCTTTTCTTTTTTCTTCTTTTAATCCTGCCGTGAATCAGTTTGTCTGTATTGAATGTAATAAAATATGGATTTTTTTTCCCCCAAGGAAGTTTATAAAGATTGCCTTGCTTAGCTGCCCTTTGAGGATGATCTGGTCCTTGGGAACGCCTCAGGTCTGTCATACAGATCTTAGTGAGAACTGTCAATATTGATATACCTTTTCCTAAGGCCGTAGATTAAAAATTCACAGAACAATAGCCCAGGTGTGTATATAATGCTAGGGGAGAGAGACCGTGTCCCATGCAGAAGGCATCTCCAAGCTCTCAGTTTCCAGAACTCACCCTTTGGAAAGAATACTCGCGTTCTTCTTCTTCTTTGAGCAACGGCACAGAAATGAAGCCCTTGATGGGAATCCTCTTCATTCTCCTGGGTGGTGAGTCCAAGCTGAAAGAGGCAGTGGGTACACCAATGGGTTTAGATCCCTGAATTAAGAACTTGCAATCACACAAAGCTTGCAAGCTGCAAATTTGTTGCTGCGCGCCTTCAAGTTGTTTCCAACCTATGGAGACCCTGAGGTGGAGCTATCATGCAGTTTTCTTGCCAAGATTTAATCTGAGGAAGTTTGCAATGGTTGCCTTCCTCTGAGGCTGAGAGCTATTTTTTAAGTATTCATTCATTCATTCATTTTTGAGCATGGTGACCCAATGGGTTTCCATGAATGACTGGGAATTCGAACTCTGGTCTCCCAGAGTCCTAATCCAGCACCATGCTGGGTTTCGAGATATTGTTCAGAGAAAGCTTTCCACGGTCTTCCTCCAAGGCTGAGAGAGTGTCATTGGCCCAAAGTCACCCCATGCGTTTCCACAGCTGAGCAGGGATTTGAACCCCAAGCTTCTCGGAGTCTTAGCCCTGCATTCAGCTGAAGATGCAGATACTGGCTGAGATTCTGTTCTCCAGTTTGCATCTAATTTACCTTAGTGTAGCTAGGCTGGAATTACGTTGGGTGCCTCTGCTGAGCTAACAACTGGCAGGTATTTGCAAGGGCGTGCGTAGTTGTGGAGTGCCTACGTGTACTAGGGACTTGCAGAAGGGCCAAAAAAGCACAGAAAGTGCCAGTTTAAGGTATCCTGGAGTTCTGGCTGGGATTCTTCCATAATTTCTTCCTTGCCAAAAGCTGCAAGGCAGAGTCCTTGCCTTCCTGGAGCCAAGCAAGAAACCTGGCGCAGACTACCCACATGTAATGCAGGACGTTATAACGAACCAAGAAATGGATCTGCCACAAATTCTGAACTGAGATGGAATCATAGAAAAAGAAAAGGCTATGGGGGCCCTTTTACTGCAATCTCCATGCTATGCCAGCATACACAACTCCTGAATGCCGCCCATCAAGTATGTATAAAGACCTCCAAAGAAGGGGTTTTCACCACACTCTGGGGCAGACCGTTCCACTTGCCAACAGCGCCGACTGTCAGGAGGTTCTTCCAAACGTTTGGGTGGAATCTCTTTTCTTGTGGTTTGAATCCTAGGTTGAGGTTGCACAGCATAAAGCTCTGCAGCAAACTTGCTTATTGTGTGAGCAAGCCTTTTTTCTGCTGCTCCAGAGACTAGGACATGGAGCAATGGTTTCGAACTTCTGGAAAAGAGATTCCACCTAAATCTTAGGAAGAACTTCCTGACAGTATAGTTGGGCAGTGGAATATGCAATTTGGGAGTGAGGTGGAGTCCCCTTCTTTGGAGATTTTTAAAGAGAGGCTGGATGACCATTTGCTGGGGGTGCTTTGATGGCAGAAGGGGTTGGACTGGATGGCCCTCGGGGGTCTCTTCCAGCTGTACAAATCTAACCATTTTGTTGGATGCAACTGAACACAACCAAAGGCACAGCAAGACTGGATCTTCACGCCCATCTAAATTTGATACGTTCTCCCAGGAGCAATTTTGCTTCCGCAAGCCTTGAACTCATCACGGACTTCCCGTTTTGCACAAAAATGTCTAACCACTTCTGTAGGAACTTGCCTATAACTAAGGCAGCAACAGCATCTCAGCCTATGTGTGTCTGTGTGTTTTGCCAGTCCAAATGGCAGAAACGGGAATCTTTACAAATGGCAGCGACGTTATAGTTTCTCAGGGTGCTGGCTCTAAGGTTGTTGCGTGCCTTCAAGTTATTCTGCACTTATGGGGATCCTAAGGTGAACCTATCACGGGGTTTTCTGGGGCTGAGAGTGTGTGCCACGCCGATGGTCACCCAGGGTCTCTCACCCAGCGGGAGGAGGATTAAGTAGAAGCCCTCCCAATTGGTGGCCAGAGTGGAGGGACTAGCATAAGCCCCTCGCGGAGCCACCAGCTAATAGATTTTTAGTGGTATTTTGTGTTAATTTATGCTGTAAGCCAGCTGGTCCTGGGAGACATGTTTTAAAAAAGCAAAAAATTTTGCAAACTGTTTTATAAAATATTTTATCCTCTTCCATTTCTATTTCGCATTTTATTTCTGCTTCCAATTTCATAAAATAAAATAGCCCCCAGTTATCAGAAAGTAAGTCACGCACAGTTTGGTTACTGCCGTGATATCCGACAGCCCTTCTCTCTCTCTTTTTTTTCCAGTTTTCTCACTAGCCAGGGGCAACCTGATCCAGTTTGGCGATATGGTCCGGCGGGTGACCGGCTGGCTCCCCTCTCTGTTTTACAATGGGTACGGCTGTTATTGCGGCCTCGGGGATCTAAGCAGCCCCGGGACGAGACGGATTGGTAAGTCAGGATGCCAAAAGCCTAGGAATGTAGCAAGAGGGGGTGCAGAGAGGGTCGGCGGCTCGGATGTCATCGGGATGGGCAATCACCTCTGGGTTTCAGTCCAAACTTTGAAGAAACACCTTAGAAATCCACTTCAAACTTTGGATGGAAGCCCAGAGTGGATTCACCGCTCCACGGGTAATGGAGTCATCCACCTCCCTTGGAAAAGTGAGAAAACAACCTCCTATAAAGTGTTGCTCTACAGCCTCCTTAATTGGGAGTGCTTAGGGGAAACTGGGGGTCCCCAGACATGGGGTTCAGGGCTACATACAACTCCAAAGCTACACCTTTGCCCCCTGTGTTATATACACCGGTGGTTGGTACCTTCCATGTCAGCAGAGCAGTGACTCTATGCCAGGTTTTGGCTAGGTAAGGTTCAGTACCTTGGACAGATTTTCTTAAGTTTTTAAAGCAGCGGTTCCCAAACTTAATCTGGATTCTAATTGAGAGATCCATGGTGCTGTTTGGAGGGGGGATAGGATTCTGCTCCCTAGGTATCATATTTAAAGTTCAGACTAAAACCCAGAGTGGCTCACATCAAACACAGCACAGCTTGAAGCTGAAAAGTTGAAAAACCATTAGGTAATTCTAGGGAAAAAACAACACTAAACTTCATTTAAAACATAGTAGGAAGGCAAGGAGCACTACCTACCCTATTAAAAGAGTCTTCTGCTGCAGTAACTGACAACTCAGTGACCTGCCTAAATAAAAAGGGAGCAAAGAAGGGGCCAGGCAAGCCTCCCACGGAAAGGAATTCTTGGGAAAAACCACAAAGAAGGATTTGGTTGCTTCCAAAAGGAAAGCAGTACGGGAGAGTCATTTGTTCATTTTTACCCATCCGAAATGATCGTAGCAGACTGTATTTCCCCGAATGAGCCGGCCTGGACTCTGAGCTCGTCAGAAGAGGCCCTTCTCTTCGTCCCACTAACACTGCAAGCACAGTTGGTGGGGACACGAGGCAGGGCCTTTTCGGTGGCTCTCTGTCCAGGGAGGACGGGCAAAGACCTTTTCATCCAGGCAGGCATTTTGATACAGAAAGATTTTTAAAGAATGCACTAAGGGGTGCTGTATTTATTGTTATTTTAAATTAAGACTTTTTTTATCTTTTAAATTTGCATTTTCTTCTTTTACTGATGTGTTATTGCTTTAATACTGTAGACAGTTTAATTAACTTTTTGCATGTTTTTAATTGTACAGTTCTTCTAAATTGTGGGTCGCTTTATTGAAGGGAAACTCTACTGAATCTTATTTAATTTGGAGACTTTTCACAGACCATGTAGGGAATAAAGGGGGAGAGTTAATGACCATTGGATTTGACATATAAGAAGGTAGTTGTAGTCGGGCAAGGAGAACATAGGAATATTTGAATTAAAAAGGAGCTTTCAGAATGAAATTTGTAATTTGAACCCATAGCTAAAGTAAACCGGGAAGTGTTAAGTGTATGTATTTTTTGTAAGGATGTCCTTGTATGTTAAACTTTCTTGGCGGAGAGCTTCTTAACTTTTTTCTTTATGTATTAACTTATCTTTTTTTGTGGGTGTTTGTTACTTTTTCCATTTTCTTTCGGTAAAGTTGTTCAAAATATCATAATTGTTTGTATAGTTTAAAGCAATAAAGGTTATTTTAAAAAATTAAATTGCGAGCTGCCTTGTGTCCCAATTTTGGAGAAAACTGGGATATAAATACTATTATTATTATTGTTGTTGTTGTTATTATTATTACCACCTTCGTTACTGTTGTCAGGTGCTGCCATGCCCATGACTGCTGCTATGGAAGGATGTCATCGCTTGGCTGCAACCCCAAGATGGAAATTTATTCCTACTATATCCAGGAGGGCAACATAGTTTGCAGTATGTGAAAATACAAAATATTTATGGGAAGGGTTTAGTGAGTTTGATGTCTGCTATTTGGATATCCTGGATGAATAGCCAGTGGACAAAAACGGATGCACAGAAATAATTCCTCTGCATAAAATGCTGTTTTCTGCACAGAAAATCATGTTTTCCACACAAACAAAACTACATGCAAAATTCACACAGTCCCAAACTGCAAATATTCTTGCTTGGACGGAACTAGTTATAAAGCCAGCTCCGAGCTGAGAAGTAACTTGTTGCAAATACCTAGTTAACCATAATTAATTCCTTTTAACGTAACTACAGCTTGGATGGGAGGCTGTCAAGGAATACCAGGGGCTAAATTTCCGGGGAAGACCCACTTCCTGGCCAAAGCAAACCTCTGAGATTCATGGGTTCACCATTAAGTCCACAGGTGACTTGACGCACACACAACAAAGTTACACAACAGTTATAACTTGGCAAACTATGCCTCTATTCCTTTTGTGCAATGTTTAAATGTACTTTTACACAGTTATAGGTTTGTGGCTTCACTAAATAGAGGAGGAGGAGGAAGATCACAGTGTTCACGTGCTGGCTTTTTCCGCTGCCTCCCGCTTTCTTCTGCTAAGGCAGTAATGAGGCGGAGGGAAAGAGGGTGTATTTCCTACCCCAAATCAGTGGCTTGGAGCACTCAGAATTTTGTTTAAAAGTAACTGGAAAGTATACTTGCTTTGAAATCGTAAGTGTAAGTTAATTGCTTCAGAACTAAGCTTTCACACTGTGCATCTAAAGCTATGCATGCATTTGCACCGTATTGTGCACGCATGGACATACAACCAGTCTTTTATCTCTTCCTCCAGCACATCGTGCGTTAGGGTGGTCCAGATCCCAGCTCTGGCCCATCTCTATGAACATGCAAAAGGTATAGAATAACGTACTGGGTACAGCATAGAATTGACAGCCACCATGGGTTGGTGGTTTGAGCACTGGACTCCAACTCTGAAGACCAGGGTTTGAATCCCTGCTCAGCCATGGAAACCCATTGGGTGACCTTGGGCAAGGCACACTCTCTCAGCCTCAGCGGGCAGGCAAAGGCAGCTAACCCCCTGAACAGATCTTGCCAAAAAAACCCACCATGATTGGTTTGCCTTAGAGTCAGCGTAAGTCAGAAATGACTTGAAGGCACAAAAAAACAACAGCATACAATTACTTGCTCTGGTTTAGGGGTGTTGGGGGGAAACAGCCTTTAAACACAACCTGCTGTTCCGGTTGCATTTGAAAGCAAGCACGGGCAGTGAAATCTTAGCAGCCCAAAATTCAGCCTTTCAAGAGATCACAGGAGAAGTGAACCTACCCAACCCTTGGCCTTTTTGTTTTCCAGGCGGAAAAACCTTGTGCCAGAGAATGATCTGCGAATGTGACAAAGTGGCCAGCCTCTGCTTCCGCACCGCCGCTTTTAGCATCAAAAATGTTTATTTCCCAAACTTTCTCTGCAGGGGAGCCTCGCCGCCTTGCTAGGAGACGCCGGTCTCTCTAGGGTCTGATAGCAGACGGCTTCATCCTTCTTCCAGGGGACGCTGTCATGGATTTCTCACCTGTATCGCGGTCCCATCTCCATTAGGCCAGCCAAAGAAGAGCGGTGAGATTGAAAGCAGGCCGTGCGTTTTCAATGAGCCACCCACGCTGCACAATTATCGTGCTACGATGACCTCATTAATTGCCATGGCAATGTCCCTTGGAATCACGGGTCTTGCAGTTTAGGGAGGGGTATTCATAATTCCCATCCATATCACTTGTTTCACTAAACCATGAATTCCACAAGTATGGGATCTAGCAGTGCATTTGTACCGCGCAAGATCCCTGGATTCTGCATGCTCTCTCCTTTGTTCTAAATCCGGGGGTCTTGCAATATCTTGCCAGATAAGAGGTCTCTTTAGGGATCTCAAAACCTCACATTTTGCTGTTCTTTGGTTGGCCTGAGTATGGACCTAATATGCATTTCCACTTTTATTGTGTTTTTATGGAAAGACAGACCACATCTACAATGAAGATCTTATTTTACAAACTTGTCTGACCCACAAGAGTCCTTAATATCTTAATGAAAAGTCCAAATATAGGATGGGAGACACCTGGCTTGAAAGCAGTATGTATGAAAAGGGCCTAGGGGTTTTAGCAGACCATGAGCCAGGATACTGGCAAAAATCAGCTTTTCCTTAATTTGTGTACCCCTTCCCAAACTATTTACAGCAAGAGCCATCACTTCTTGTGGCAGAGCAGCCCATAAACTGCAAACTGATTCTGCAGCGAAACTGGCTTCTATTACGAAGCTAACTGGAGATTGCTGTACCATCTTCTGGACTCTCATGACTTAAGGAAAGATGCTCAAGCCTGGAGTCCCCCACCACCACCAAAAAGGAAACAGGGCAAAGATAGCTGGCCATTATGGGCTCACCCATTACTAAGGAACTACAAGGGGAACAGTCCAATACTATATTCAGCTTCACTCATTACTAAAGCAGCAGGAATGGGAAGGGGAAAGCTGTGGCTAGTGAAATTCCCGACAGGCACAGAAGCCGTTCCCAGGCTGTCCGTGTGGGAAACCGCAAATAGCAACACGACTGAAAATGGAGACATACATCAAAAGACAGAGGCAAGTTCTTTGGTGGCTGAACCAGCGGACAGCCTCAGTGAGGACAAGTTTATTGAGATGACCCACAAAAGCTACGGATCTCCAGCCTCCTCCATCCAGCCATTTCAATATACTCACACTCCCTTGCGCAGCCATCAGTCTGTGTGTCTGCTATGCCTTCTTCTTACCGGGACTGGAGCAACGATCAGTGATCGTGCCCACCAGCACTAGAAGACACGGCTGTTGGTGCTGCAGAGAATACCAGGAGCCCTTTCACGTACGGCACAGCTATAGCGCCACGATCTCACTTTAATCGCCACGGTTCCCTCCTATGGAATCCTGAGACTGGCACTTTGGGAAGGAGTGTTTGCAATTCTCAGCCAGAGAGCTCTTGGGTCTCCCCAAATTACAAACCCCAGGATCCCACAGGATGGAACCATGGAACGACAGTGCTGTAACTGGGCAGTGTGGAAGGACCCCCAGGTTTGTGATGGTACAAAACTGTTACAAATGAGTTTGCACCACAGAAGGCCGTTCAACCAAGTGAGGGCATTTGGGGGTGTTTGGAGTGCAGCCCACGTATGCCCCCAAAGCCAGTTTTGTGCCTCCTCTTAAAACTGGAGTGGGGGAATCTTCTTCCCGAATGGCCAGTAGAAACCCCATCCCCAGACTACTGGCCTTTTCACCATATTCTCAGGGATTTTTATTTGGCCGTGCCACTTCTAGGCTTGTAGAGCCCCCTTTAAAGCCTAGGCATGCCCTACTTCAAAAAAAGAAGAGAATCGAACAGGAGAAACCAGGAACGGGGCGGGGGGGGTGAGGCTTAAGAAGTTTGAAAGAGAACTGTGTGTGACAATGCCTGGAAAATGCCTGAAAACAGCCAGTAGCATTCCAATCGGAGGCAGGAAGGGGACACGACTGGATTTTCAGGGGAAAAGAATTAGGCCACTATCCAGATTTGGGAGGGGGGAGATATTAACAGTTCTCTGGAGCTCCGGATGGACCACTCTGCCCCATTCACGCCATATATTAGATGTGATGGCTACAATCTCATTCTGGTTCTGGAGGCACACAAGACCATCTGAAACTTATTGGTAACATAAATACCCTTGATTTAATTGGATGGAGTTAAGTGTTGACTCACAATTGGTGGAATGAGTCTTTGTCCAAGATACCAATACAATTGAGGCTGTCATTTTATCTACCATTTTCTATTACCAGTGAGCTTGCTGTAAAACCTCGCTGCGATTTTACGTTTCTTCTCCTCTATGCAAGTCCTTATATTTTTTTTAAGTGCTCATCCAGGAAATCCATCATTCAGTCAATAATACCAAGTGGACCAAATTTCTCTTCTTATCCACTGGCAGGTTCACAGACATTTTCTCACTGTATCAGAAGTAGGGGGAGAGAAAAGCAGCACTTCCCAAAATCCCCCTTTGCAGCCACCCAAACAAAGGCACACTAGATCCATTAGCAAGAATAGAGATCTCCGGGGGGGGGAGGCAAATGGGTTTCAGAGAGCAAAAAAGAATGTAGTGCAATCAAGAGGTTTACCAACATAATTTTTTGAGTCTATACCTTGAGTTCCCAGCGTCTTTGGCTGAAAGCCTGTACCATTCGGGAGTAAAGCAAATTTCTAATGTTCACAATGAAACTATACATTGGACACTTCTTGTGTGTTCCAAGCAGCAGCATGTGGAAGAATGACTTTGGGGGGGGGACTACATCTCCCAAATTAACCCCACCAGGGGTTCTGGAATTTGGCCAAGAGATGCTAGGAGCTGCAGCTCAAAAAAGGTCATTTTTACAACTGGGGAGGAAAGGGGGTATCTTTTAGTGTTGAAAGTCTAATCTGTTCCTGCCTTGCCCCCCTGCTGGTTAACAACAATCTCTTCAACTAAAACAAATGGGTCCAAAATGCCCCAAGTGCTATGGGCATCTCTCAAGATTCCCCCCACAAGCAGCCACAGGGGGAGGCAGTGCCCGGACAGGGCTGCAATGTAGAATGGGGGAGGACAGGAGAACTAAATCCCCCCCGGCACAATTCATTACACCTTTAGCCTCAGGAATGTGATGTACGAGACGGTGACCGCTGGTGGTTTCCATGTCAGTTGGGTGGCAAATCCATGCAGGATTTTAATTTGAATGTTAAAGGTGCTGGGCCTGACCCGAATATAGCTTCAGCACACTGAATAGCTCATTTAAAGTTGAGACTAAAACTCGGAGCACATCAACTCCGCCGCTCACACCACCGACCTGGAAGCAAGCAGCTGAAACTGCTACTCCAGAGGAGTAAGAGTTAAGAAGAGGCAGGAACTGAGGGTGCGTAAAGAATCTGACATGCATTACCTGACCCCACTGACCCAGAATATAGGCTAAGACAGTCAGGCAACTTTCCCTACTTGCCTCCCTCTTTACCCGTACCATTCCTGTAGCCAAGAACACCAAGCTGATCACAGCGTAGAGTTTACCATTGCAAAGAAAAGCCAACGGTCAATCACGCTCAACCCAACCTTTGGCAGAGAGTTTCACTTTGGATTTGAACTGGAGAAGCATTTTGCTTTGAAAAACAGAAGAAGAAAAGTATGTTCCTGAGTAAAGAAAATGCTGGCACTCGAGGGTGGGCCAGGGAGTGCCATATCGAGTGGGCGATGCCAGTTATGAAAGATTCAGAAGCCGCGCTGCAGCAGATCTGAGGAGCTGCTGGGGGAGGGGGTCTACCTCCAGGCCCCCCTCCGGTGCCCCAAACCACTCATCTCCTCCGTGCCAGCTTTTGCACCCGTTACCAATGAACTGCTGAGCGCCCATTAAAGAGCCAAGCAGATACCTCAGCCAACAAAGACAGACAGGAGTGAGGTATTTGCCCTGAAGAGGGGTGGTTCTGATTTGCAATAGTGGGGACCCATTTCATCCTCACTTGTATTTTCAGGGTTTCTCAGAGGGCAAAAACGCAGCGAGGTCAGATGTTGAGAGCAGCAAAGGTCTTCACCAGCGTCACCTGCGACTCGGCCTCCGGTTCATTTTTATTGTTGTTCCTGCTGCCCAGGACTTTCTGCCGGTGCCGGTCCTCCTGCCGTCGTTTCTTCTCCAGCCGCTGCTGCTCCTTCTTCTGCCTGCTGGAGACCTGCGGAAGCAGGGGAGACGGGACACAAGCCACGGTGAGTTTAGAAACATCTAGTAGGATGGAATTTGATCGTTCCAGCAGCAGAAGTCTGGAGGGAGGTGATGACGGAAAGCAGAAGGGAAAAAAGAGCCCAGAATACACCCCCACAGGGCACACTTACAGCACTTGGGTACGGCTTTAGCATCCCACGGAATCCTGGGATTCATAGTCCTTTGAGGTATTTAGAATTTTCTAAGAGCTCTACTCCAGGCTGTAGATCTCCATCTCAAACTGAGGTGCCCAGAACTGAGACACTTGTGTTCAACTGCGGGCACCACAGTTCGAGAAGGATACCGACAAGCTGGAATGTGTCCAGAGGAGGGCAACTAACACGGTTAAAAGTCTGGAAACCACGACTGAGGGAATTGGGCACATTTAGCCTGGAGAACAGAAGGCTGAAAGGCAACATGACAGCCTTGTTTAAATACCTGAAAGCGTGTCATGTAGATGATGAAGCAAGCTTGTTTTCTGCTGCTCCAGAGACTAGGACATGAACCAACTGATTGGAATTAGAAGGGAAAGGATTCCACCTAACCATTAGGAAGAATGTCTTGGTGGCAAGAGCAGTTCGACGGTAGAATGTGCTGCCTCAGAGTGTGGCAGAGTCTCCTTTATTGGAGGCCCTTAAACAGAGGCTGGGCGGGCACCTGTCAGAAGTGCTGTGGTTGTATATACCTGCATGACGGGGAGTTGGATGAGACAGTCTTTCTGGATCCTTCCAACTCTAAGATTCTATGATTCAGGAAGGGCATCAGATGATACCTCCACAAACTACAAATCCCAGAATTCTACAGGATGGGCCATGGGTATACCCAAGGGATAGAGACCTTGCCAATATTATGGAAAAGTAACAGAAAGCTAACGAAGAGAAAGGAGGATTCAGAATTTCCTAGACAACACCCGGACCGACTCCTTGGTGGCGCTCAGCTGTCAAGGCCGAATACCCTAAATCCCCTTCCTTGCTCTTCTCTTTTAGATACCTTTGGGGCAGGCTGTTTTCTGCCAGCTGGGTTCCCTTCCATTGGGTTCCCTTGAGGCCTGTTGTTTTCTATCTCTTGGCTTCCAAATATTCTGGCCCCGCTGCCATTCTCTTCCCAAAGCGCCGGCTGGGGGTGCTGTTTCTGCCTGTTTGCCTGGCCCGCCTGGGCCTCCTCAGCATCTGGAACAAGGAGAGCCATTTCTCAGAGACAAAACACTTTCCACTCCCAGACCTCATTGTCTAGGGCAGTGGTGTCCAACCTTTGGTCCTCCACAGGTGTTCTGGACTTCAGCTCCCAGAATTTCTGACTGTTAACCAAGTAGCTAGGGTTTCTGGGAACTGGAGTCCCAAATCCCTGGAGGACCAAAGGTTGGACACCGCTGGTCGAGGGGTACACACCCCTTTTTATTTTAATTGTCCTTACTGCAATTCTGAATTAGAAAACCTGGATCAAAAAACACAGGACCACAACAACCAATGAAAGTTTAAATATCCAAAACCAGATGGATACCCAAAGGAGTTATGACATGCTGAGACTGGATACTACTGGCGTGATGGCCAATCAGAATTGTCATTTCATTGAAAGAGAATTTTAGAAAGGGCATTTCTAAAACTGCATCACATAAAGAGAATGATTTAGAGCCAAATAATGAAAAAAATCAGTACTGTGCCCCAGTTCCTTTAAAGGACATACTTTACTAACAAACAGCTTTAAACAAATAATCAATAATAGCCTTCCTTATTTCCTCCACCACTGCACCCACAAAGATAACAAATTCCTCCATGGAATCTCTCCAAAAAAATCCACCAAAAATTCCAGGTATGCCAATGATTTTGCCATTACTGTGGTGATGCCCTAGAGACTGTGCTCTTTTTCCTCTGAGTGTATTCAGCCACCAAATAAAGGAAGGAAGCCCACCTCCTCTCAAAGGTAGGGGAGGCCAACAATCACAAGAAAAGAGAGAACTTGGAAAACGTTTTGGAGGACTACAGCTCCCAGATCTGCCCACCCAGCATGGGGCCGTAAGGCTGAGAGGTTCTGGGAGGCGTAATCCAAAACAAAACGTAAGAAGGAAATTTTTCCAAGATCTGTCTAAAGGGAGGTGGGGACAAGCTATGAACGTTCTGATACTTACGGAGCCTTTGCACCTCGTTCACCTGAGAGACAGCAAATATTGTCGACTCAATGTTGTAGTCCTCTGTTTCAAGGATCTGGAGAATGAGATCAGAATCCTGCAGAGAAAAACAAGATATGCTGGACACAGTTTGAGGAATCCCACTCTGGCATGCAGTGGTCACTAGACGCAGCGAAAATTCTACACAGATAGCTTTGTGACTCCACGGGAACAGAGGCCATCAACACTTGTCCCCAAAGCAAAAACCTCCAGCACCCAGGATTTTGGCTTCTGTCACGGCAGGAGGATTTAGGCAAGATGATTTAAGCTTTGGACCTTAACCCACTTTGCTGGCAGGCTCACCAGGCAGCCAGTTGCATTCCGGACTTTCTGGACCGCATCTTCTATTTCATCCTGTCTGTCCTCCTCTGATTCGGCCTCCTCTTCCTTCAACGGGATTTTCTCTTTTTTACTGGGCTCCTTTCTGCAGAGCATCTGGAAGGAGGCAGAAGGGTGAGGTGATGAGCCATATGATAAAAAAATGCAACTCCAATGAGAACCCCATATCCCAAATTCTCTCCTCAGGATGCTGAAGAAGGCAATGGGCGGACACGCATTCTCCTTTAGCCCCAATCCAACTCCTCGGGAAGCTGGTAATGCAGGTCAGGAAAAGCCTACATTACCATCTATCATGATGGGCTTCTCTAATTTGTTTACCATAGAATCACAGAGTTAGAACAGACCACAAAGGCCGTTTAGTCAGGAAGACACCATCAAACCATTCCTGAAAGACAGTCATCCAGCCTCTGTTTAAAAACCTCCAAGGAAGATTATCAAAATATTTATTTTCCATCTTTTATTTGGAGTTCCTTGGGTGGAGTACAGACAATAAAAAAACACTGTACAATGTAAAATAGGGTGCAGCCAAATTGTGGCCAGTGGACCAATGCACAGAACTATTATTCTCTGCACAGAAAACGCTGCTTTCTATGCAAATCTCAAATTTGTGAATTCTGCACAGAAGCTGTTCCCTGCCAATACAATTTCCTAAGCAGGAAACAGCTTTTTCTATACTTTTCCGTGCAAAACAACTACATGCAAAATTTATGCAGAACATTCTTGCCAGTTTAGGATTCTTGTCACCAAAGTTTCTCAACATTTTAAAAACATTTTTTGACTTTTTTTCAAATATTTTCAAATATTCTTTCCAACCTCCGTTTGCAGCCTGGCGGGAGCCTCTGCGTTGTCGTTTATTTTCCGGACGCTGTCGTAGTGCTCCCCGTAGCGATAGGCAATGTGCAGCTCCTGGGCGTTGCCTTTGTCTGTTCCCCGAATCTGAAAAAGGAGGTGTGGTGAACCGGGAGGAGTTTCCTTCGCTGGAGGTTTTCACACCGAGTTTGGATAGCCATGCCTCAGAATTCATTTAGCTAGGGATCCCCGAACTGGTGCAAGGTTGGACTAGCCGGTCCTTGTCACGCTCTCGAGAGCATCTCCAACCTCTATGATTCTATGAGACACTGCATGAATGGGTTAAAATCAAGATGCTCTTGAGAGCGTGTGTGACATTCTCAGAACTCAGCTGGGCATTTACGGAATCACAGAGCTGGAAGACAAGGTCCATCGAGCTCAACCCCATTCTGCCACACAGGAAAACACAATCAAGCATTCCCATCAGACAGCCATCCAGCCTCTCTTTTAAAACTTCAAAACGTGGAGACTCCACCACACTCCAAGGCACTAGATTCCACTGTCAAACTGCCCCTACCGTCAGAGAATTCTTCATAATGTTTAGATGGAATCTCTTTCCCTGAATTTTGCTCCGTGTCCTAGTCTACACAGCAGAAAACAAGCCTGCTCTACGCTCTGCATAAGAGCACCTTCTTATTCAGATGGTCAGTTTCTCGCCTCTTGGTGTTTTAAGCCTTACCTGCCACAGAGGGGCATTGACCTGGTGGATGACCACGTTCACCTGATTGTTCCTCGCAAAGGCTACAATGGCGTCGTTGCCAGCGAAAGTCCCCGGCTGAGCCAGATTGTCAACTGGAAGAGAAAGAAGAGAGTAAACATATCCTAAGGAACGCGAATGCCACACCCAGAACGATGCCATACGGGCAAAACCAATATATCTATGGAGAACAGAGGACAGTTGACAAAAAGGGCAACGCTTGGGGAACTGACCGCAACCAACTCTTTGCAGGAGCCGACTCCAGTTCTGAAAACCACCGTGGGGCTGTGTTTCTTCAGTCACTTTCCCTGGGCTCTTTGCAACATCTTTCCTAAACGTTGCAAGGATCCCACTTGCACCTCTTGCCAAGACTCTTACATGCCTAAAGCTAATGATTAGAAATAAAAAAAATAATGGCTCCTCTGTAACAATGCCTTGAATAGATATGGGTATAGATGAAGGCTTCCTTTGGTGCAATCATACTGAACAGTTTCCATCGGTTAATTAAAATATTTCTCTCCTGCTATGTATCCAAAGATCTCAATGTGGCATATAATAAAATTAGAAAGTTAAAAGCAGTTTTAACCTCAGGAACAACTTAAGAGTATATCGAACAATTTGGCAAGTTAAAAAAAGGCAGTTTAAACCCATTTGTAACAGCATAAGGCAATTTTAAAACCACAGGCCTTGGAACTGGAAGGACACCAGTCATAAGCATAAAAAGACACCCATAAAGTCTTATTTGGCCAGTCAATCCAAAAACACCCCATTCCCTCATCTGTCTTACGCCATTCCCCGCATCAGCCCCCAAATGTCAACTTCTTTTGGTACTCTGAGGCAGAAAATCTCACCTGCCTCTCTCTGGATGAATTTTAAAAGAGACTGATAAAGAAGTAACTAGTCATTTGCTGCCTTTAACCACACAAAAGACCTGCTGCCTGAAGCAACTGCCTCACTCTGCCCAATGGACGGGCCGGATCTACAGGAGAACACAACCTCTCTGTTGCCGGAGGTGCACCCACCGTGCTTCTCAAAAGGGACGTCGTCCTCCACAAAAGGTTCAAAGTCTTTCCGCTCCTTTATCATGTAGTCCACCGTCTCTTGGCGGTGCTTGAGGTGGTTTCGGGAGTGTCCTTCAAGCTGGTCCCCAAGAGCCCGGAACAAACAGTTCCTGCGGGAAGAGAGGAACGGCGCCGGCTGAGAATCAGCTAAAGCAAATCCATAACGGGGGCGAGGGAAAAGAGAGAGACTTCATTGTTAACTTCATTGTCACCGTGCACCTCTGACTTTCGGCAACCCTAAGGTTACCAATCACGGGGATTTCTTGGCAAGATTTGCTCGCCCGTGCCCTTCTCTGAGGCTGCGTGTGACTTGCCCAAGGTAATCCGGCGGGCTTCCATGGCCGAGCAGGGACTCGAAACTTGGCCTCCAGTGTCATGATCCACCACATGGTCAAACCACTACACCAAATGGTGTGCCACGACACATCAGTGTGTTGCCCGAAACGTGTAGGTGCGTCGCCTACAATCCTGGAACTGTATGTTATTTATAAATCCTATATTTTTAAAAATATATAAAAGATTTTCATGGTATATGTTGCGTCCCCACACCTTTTGTTATTACAATTTATGTATGCGTCTGCGTCTCTCATAAGGGGTTAGTTTAACCTCCGGTTTGCTAGTAAAACTGAATTACTGTGTCGCGAAATGAGGCATGTCTAAAAAGTGCGTCACTAACATGAAAAGTTTGGAAAGTTCTGCACTACACCATGCTGGTTTCTCTATTAACTTCAGTTTTAATTAATCACTAACCCAGAGAAGGAGAACTGCTTCCCTCTGGACGTTTTGGAGAACATCTCACTAGAAAAGATGGTTTAACGTTTAGTAAAGGGGAAGGCAGAAGGAAAAAAAAATAAAAGAGGAAGACCATACGACTAGCGTTATGGCGTCATGGAAGTAACTACAACGGCTGCTCTGGGTTTGGAAAACCTAAGAAAGGCGGCCAGGACCTGGGAACAGCGGAGGTCTTGCATTCATAGGATTGCTGCAAGATGAAATTGTTGTGCGTCTTTTGTTTCTGACGTATGGCGACCCTAAGGGAAAGGAATCGTGGGGTTTTCTTGGCACGATTTGTTCAGAAGAAGTTTGCCTTTGCCTTCCTTGGAGGCCAAGAGAGCAAGGCAGTGGCTTGAGCGCCGGACGACAACCCTGGAGAGCAGGGTCTGATTCCCCCCGTGGGTATGGAAACCCGCTGGATGGCCTCGGGAAGAGTCACACACTCTCGGCCTCAGGAAACCCTGTGACTGGGTGGCCCTAAGTCAGGAACGACTGGAAGGCTCACAACAAGAAATAGCCCAACTTCCCCGAGGGAGACTGGGTGGGCGAGTCTATGGCCATTTCCGCACTGCACTCTTATAGCGCGATGATTCCACTTTCAACCTCCTCTGGAATCCTGGGGTTTGCAGTTTCGGGAGGGGCCGGCCAGCCCCTCCCGAAACTGCAAACCCCAGGATTCCAGAGGAGGTTGAAAGTGGAATCATCGCGCTATAAGAGTGCAGTGTGGAAATGGCCCAAAACAGCTGATAGATTTACATTCACAGCTCTAGCTCACCCTCCGGCTGCAAAATAAGGCTCCAGAAGGGCAAAATGTTTATTTTTAAAAAAGTAGATTAAAATCACTGGGGGTCTGCGCGACCCCCCGGCTCCCCCAGCCAAGGAGTAACCAGAATAATGCACAAAAAAGGGTCCCTGGGATCTTACGGGGGGACTTGTGGGCGGGGCCTGCCCGGGGGCGTGGATGAGAAGCCTACGTGGGCGGAGCCCGAAGACCACCTCGCCACAGAACCCTCAGGGGAGGATCAGTGGGCGGGGCATGCAAAACAGCCCGGGGGGCGTGGCGCGGCGCCTCTGCGCCTGCGCGGGGCGCCGGACTCACCCGTCGCCGGGCACCTCCCGCAGGCGAAGCCCCAGCGCCTGCAGCTGCCCGGCCAGGCCGCCTTCGCCCTCGCCCTCGCCCGGCGGCCGGTTCCGCCTCTCGCGGGCCAGGGCCCTCCGCGCCGCCCGCTCGTCCCGCTTCCGCTCGGCCTCCGCCTTCCCCGGCCGGGCCTTCGCCGCCTGCTTCCGAGACATGGTCGCCACCAGCCGGCGTCGCCTCTCCTTCGGTCGCGCCTGCGCACAACTGACACCCCACTTCCGCTATTACGCCGCGCCCGCCTCCGTCACGGGACGAGCGTAACCAGGTAGCGCGGGACCATAGAGAGGCCTCCAAATCTATGGGGGCAGAGTCCTAGAGCGGTCGAGCGCCTCTCCACTCCGCTCCTTTTGGACTACGGCTCCCAGAATCCCACTGGCGGCACCCTGGCCGGGAGACCTCCAGCGCTTGCTTGCTTGCTTTTCTTACTGATTTTTATTCATTCCTATTTTGCTTTTCTTCTTGTATAGAATGCAGCTAAAAAAATGATTTGTACCCAAGTTTGAAAACAACTGTGTGGCTAAACACACGAAAGTTAAAGCAAGAGAAAAAAATATAAAAAATAAAAAGTATAATATAAAATATATCATACATATATATGTATCTAAATATAAATATATAAAATATATTTAATATTATATGTATTGTAATCTATAACATGTTAAATATAAAAAAGCAATATAAAAGAATGTATAATTTTATATTTATATATTTCAATATAAAAGAAATTAAACACACAACCCCATTGCAAGCCCTGTCTGCAGCCAAAGGCCTGGCTGGATGAAAAAGCTTCCTCCTCTTTGTGCTGTGAGAGGCTTAACAGGGCTACTTCTTCAGAAATTGCCAGTTTTTCAATGTCAGTATTGTCATCATCTTTATACCCTGCTTTTTTACCCCCCAGGTTGGGACTCAAAGCACCTTAAAACACTTGAAAAGACACAGACCCGTTCCGCACTGGACTGTTACAGCGCGGTGATCCCACTTGCAACATCCTATGGAATCCTGGGGTTTCCCAGGATTCCATAGGATGTAGCAAGTGGGATCATCGCGCTATAACAGTCCAGTGTGGAAATGACCATAGTTAAAAACCACAGAATGCTAAAGTTAAAGCACAGCTCCGGGCAGGAGGAAGGGCTGTGTGCAAACCCCCAAAAGCAAGAGCAACAGCTGGCTACAACGTGCAAGCCTTGATTCATTTTTTTCCCTTGCAAAAACACTCCAGGGATCCTGCGTATTCATTTATTTAGCCTCCTCCTTTCCTCCCAAGGGCGGTGGCGGCGCCAGGGCTCCCCTTCCACTCTGCTCTGGATCCCCCTTCGGGCTGGAAGCCACAAGGTTGCTTGTCCCCTTCCTCCTAAATAACCGAGAAGGAATGATCCCTTCCTTCCACCATGAAGGAGAGGTTATTTCCAGACAGGAAAATGAGCTCTGTGTACACGTGTGTGTGTCCGAATGTCAAGCTGTGAGCAGCGTTAATTAATACCGGCTGCTTAATGACATGACCGGGGGCTGTCCCTCGGTCTCACGCCCCCCGAGCCCAGGATGATCCGAAGTTGGCCTCCCTCCCTCCCTCCAGTTTCCTGCCGGGGAACCCTGTTTGCTCCGCTGAAGAGTCATCTCTGGTTGCTGACTCCCAAACAGTTATAAAACCTGCGTGAACTTTGCTTTCCCACGCCTCTCATCCAGCGGCCTTCCGCCTTCCTCGCTCCTTGGAGCAACGTGTTTTCCCCGAAAGCAATAACCACCCTTCCATTGATTTATCACCTTGACCTCCGTACTTTATTTACGGTCTTGTCTTCTTATTAGAGCCCTGCTGACGTTGATAGATTTTGTCCGGTTCATAGAATTTGTCCACCTGGCTCTTTCCAGTTCATTTCAAGCGCTTCACGTCACACGCAGACGCACAGAGGACTGGAAAGCTTTTACAAATGTTCCTTTGGCTCATTGTGGCCCCAGCCCTGCAGGAAAAAAAGAAAACACACCCTTGTCGCCCTGCTTGCTTGGGGCTCCCTTAAGGGGATTCCCAAAATCTTTCAAAATTGTGGGGAAAATCAGCTCAGAGCACTGCTTTAGCTTTACGAGAGGCAGGGTAACTTTTGCAGGACCTTGTGACCCAAAGTTTACAGAGTCAGACCACGCCAAGAACTAGGCAAGCTGCTCAGTTTAAAGATTTTATTAAACTCTCAGTAATTCAAGCACACGACAACACACACCCTCACGCATTCGTTCAAGAGCTAACGAAGAAGAAAGTAAGGAAAATTAATAGGGATTTTGTTCTGGGGTGTTCTGGGCAATACTCTAGCTCGATCTGAAGCCCAGAAAGCCAAAGTTGAAAACTGGAGATCGAGGGCGATGAAACTCGGAATGGGGGAAGGGGGCGGCTGAGGCAAGACGGACTGACAGGGATTCAGGAGGAAGATGTCAACGAGCCCCCGAACAGAGAAAAACGTGGGGTTTTTATAGAGAAAATGTACCCGGAGGGCTAGTTCTCTCCCTGGGAAAACAATGGGAGGCTAGATCAAAAGGCTTCAACGGCAGACATCTCCGGCTGACTGTTTCTCGGTGCGTCGTGAGCGACTCTGCCCGAGTGAGACAAAAGGCACAGGCGGAGTGGGAATTGCCCTCGCTCGGCAGGCTGGTTGTGATTCCACCGAGGTGCCAAACCGGTACGAAGGGCCCTTTGTCTGTTTGATGGTCAGAATGTCTTCCAGGGATCCCCGGCAACGTGACAGGTTGAGCCACTTGGCTTGACCAAAGTTTTCCCAACTTCCGCCTTTCAGCCTTCCTGCCTGAGTGCACTTACAGTCACCCTTGTCAGACACGTGGAATGATTTTTAATATTAGCCACATGGAGGTATCAATTTGATGTGGTGAACTAATAAATTGTAGACCCCGGGAGAGAGCCGTTAGCCGTACTTACACCCTCTGCAGCCGAAGTTAATTCCCCTTCCACCGTCCCCGTCTTCACACTTTTGCTTTTCTCCCTCCAAACCAAATATAACGGCATAACCTTTGGCGTTTCCAAGACAAGTGTGGCCAAGCAACACCAGCGAGCAGCTGAGAGGGCGAAAGTTATAGATGAACACCTATTTATGTTTTACCTAATAATCCATATTGCCCATGGTTTTAATTTACCTCATGTATTTTTATACTGTTTTATGCAGCTATGTCCTATTTTATGCTTTATGTTTATAATCGATCCTATTTATATATCTATATCCTATTTTTAGCAGGCGCGTTTTCTCTATACTGCACCATTGGATGGTTCTCTGTGTTGGGTCTGGGGACCATAAAAATGAAGTTTGATTTGATTTGAAAAGTTATAAGGGAGGAAGAAAAGACAAGTTAGGAAACGCTTCAGCAGGTTGCTTTTGCCTGAACCTACTGGGAAGGTCAAACTTCTGTCCTTCTCCTCCCTTCTGAATTAACTGAATGCATTTCACCCAATTGGGATATATATATATATATATATATATATGTATAGTGTTATGTCTTGTTATATCTTTTCTTTGGTGGAAAGGACATAAATAAATAAACGTTGTTGTTCATAAACTGCCGACTGGCCTCTCCCGAAACTGCAAACCCCAGGATTCCATAGGATGTTGAAAGTGGAATAAGCGTGCTATAAGAGTGTAGTGCGGAAATGGCCTGAGTCTTGTCTACCAGTGACATTTTGCAGAGATCCAAAGCATCCATAGTTAAGAATCCTTTGAGGGTAGGACTTCACCCATTGAACCGTCACTTTAAAACCCATCTCTCTTCCAGATTGGGGTCAGAGCAGCATACGAAAAGGCAGGAACTTGCAATAAAAACACATCATTAAAAAGCACGTCAAATTAAGATTAACATGGTATTAAACAGCAACAGAACGAAAACCGTTTCAAATCTTATTTTAAAGCCAAGATTAAAAATAGTACAATCCTCTAAAAAGCCCCTTTCTTGTTAAAAACCAGTTCACAAAGGCTTGCTGGAAAGGAAAGGATTTCTCAACTGAGGTCCTCTGGAACCCTAGGATTCCATATAGATTCCATGACAGATCACGACTGGGGGGGGGGAAATAGCCGTAACTATAATAGCTTTTGCACAAGTCCCCTTATTATCTCAAGGGTCCCTCCGGTATAAAAAGGTTGAGAAGATCAATCATCCCCATCTTCATCGTCATCGTCAGATAAAAGGTGCTTTGAACCTCCTAATTTTCCCCATGAAATGTTCCACGGTAGATTTTCTGCTGGCCCCGCAAAACCCCAGAAGGAATATCCATGAAACACATTCTTTCCTCCTGGGGATTTTACAAGCAGGTTTGACACCATTTGTATGAATCCATTATTGGAGAACCTACCAGGCTGATCAGCCCAATTTGATGTCAAATTCCTATGAGAAGGTAAGAATCCCAGTGTGCCCTCGGTCGTTGCCAAGTTTTTATCTGAGGCAGTCAAGATTAGAGATCAGCTGACTTCCGTATTAGAAAAAAATTGCTCGAAATAAGTCCTGCCTGTATGATTTGACCTTAGAGTGGCTTCTCGTGCTTTTAATATATCTTACATGTTGTTAATTTAGACTTGCTGGATCCATGGAGTGCAATAAAGAATTGTTGTTCTTTATTCCCCCAATGCCTCCAGTGAAAATGTTGGCTCTGAAAGGATCCAGAAGCTCCCGCTCCCTGCAATGGGGTGGGCAGCTACGACTCTGCAGCATCCCCGTGAGTTCTAGGCCATGGGTGTGGAGCGGCTTGCTGTCTTCCTCCAGGCTGGGATGGAAATGTCCAAGCAACGGCATTGCCAATTGGGGTTCCAACAGAGCACCCCGACCATGGCCAGTCCCCAGACGATGGCCACGCTGATAGCCCACTTCAGTGACCCATGATATACGAAGGGAAAGGCGAGGAAGCCCAGCAGCACCAAGAGCAGGAGAAGACAAAGGAGCCTCTTGGCAGCCCTTCGGTAGCCACCATCTTCTTGGTGGGTGGAGACAGCCCCTTCCGTCGCCCGTCGAGAGTCTGGAAAGCAAAGTCTCTTTCCTTCTGGGCCACGGTTGGCCAAGGTGTCCTGGCGAGGCACCTCCTTGGTGCTCAGGCTGCAGATTAGACCCCCGAAGACGACGGTGGCCTTTCGGCAGACGGGGCAAACAATCCTCCAGACGCCCTCTCGGTTCTGCAGGAGGAGCTTCAGGCAGGCGGGACAGAAGACGTGCCGGCAAGCCAGGACTTTGGGTGGCCTGCAACGGCTGTACTGCTCAGAGCAGATGAGACAGTCTGGGTCCAGGTCCGAGCACTGGAAACCTTCTTCCTCGGCAGCCGTGTCGGAGCTTTTGAGGGAAACCAAAAATGGTGGAGGGGAGAAGGTGGGCAATTCCAAGCCTATCCCTGATTGATGGGGGGATCTGAACCCTGATTTTCCACGGGAGATGCTGAACACCCAAATCCCAACATTTGAGTCCCACATCCTACCTCACCCGTCCTATCTTCCACCTCCTCTTTTGGAGCCTCTTTGGGTTCTCCCATCGTACCTTTGACCAGCTTGCACCCCTCCGTTTCCTTCTTTCTCGGCGATTTCCAGGGGGAATGCCTCCCTCGCCAGCAAGGGTTACGAAGGCGACCCGGCCGCAATCGCACCCGGCTTGACAGTAGCAGTGGCAGCTCTTTTTTCAGGCGAATTATCGTGGTTGTTTAAAGATTTATCACCAGGTTGGCGCCGAGCCACGTCACCCTGGCGAGAAGAACGTTAATGAGTAACTCCGGGTTTCTACTTCAGCGACGCTCGGGGACTCCGACCTTGGTTCTGGCCACCTTGTCACGCGGCCACCGGCGCGCAGCGGTGGTCTTCCTCGGGGCAGCCGGTGACTTCCATGTGAGTGGGACCACAGATCAAGCGTTACTCCGTGTTTTAAAGGGGCTCTCTAAGGTGCGGAGCCCTATCCTTAAATAGACATCCAGCACCTCGGAGAGCTTCTCTGGCTCTAGCCAAAACCTGGGACGGACTCCCTGCCCCTCTGACGTGGGGAGGCACTGTTTAGGCTTTCAGCCTTTGAGCAGATTCACCATCCTATTGAAAGGGAAGCCCCCTGCCACCCCTTTTTTTTAACGACATCTTCTTAAAACTTATCTTACAAGCAAACCTATCGTGGGGTTTTCCGAGGGCTGAGAGCATGCAACGCACCCCCTGGGTTTCTGTGGCACTCCCTGCCACGATAGGGGGTTTTTAAATATATTTTTTTTTTCATTAGAGACTTTAAAAATGGACACGCATCTGCGATTTAGACACGATGTAAAAGCTGAGTAAGAAATAAGGAAGCACCCACTCTTTTGGAGGAAGGAGTCGGCAGAGGATTCAGTTAGGGACATAAGGTTTTCATTTTGTATTATTTCCAATGTATTGGATCTCAAAGGTACTGCGATGAAAACTTTTGACTTAAAAGAGATGGACATAAACACATAAAACAAAAACAACCAAGCAACCGATGTAGCAAACTAGCCAATATATCATAAAGACAATATAGTGGAAATAAATAACAGTATTTTAAAAATAGTTCATAATGTTGATTTCTGAAATGGACATTTATGAAATGTAAGCAATTTAGAAACTGAAATAGTTTGGGAATACAAACACGAGGGACAAACTGAAAAGGAGTAGAAAGTAATGAATTTAAGCGCATCTTAAATTCTTTTTGCAAGGAGGGTGGGGACCCTTTTTTAATCAGAGGTAGCCTCTTTTTGGTGTATAATTTGACTATTTTAGTTCAAGTATGGTATATATGTACATATACGTGCGTGTGTGGATATGCATATAATTTTTTCTCTGTACATTTAGTGTAATTTTATACGTAGGCTGCAACGCCAGGGATTTGAAGCCTGGAGGGCGTAGCTGTGGGTCGGGGGCCAAAATGAGGGCACGGTGCGCCACCCCCAAATAAAAATTCTGTCCCCCAAATAAATCTTCCTCCCCTCTCCGATATTCTAACATTGCCGTAACCTAAAACTTCAGCCGCGCGTTTTGAAACCGCCTGGGCAGCCCAGTGTCTTGCCCACAGTTGCAAAACGGATCGAGCGAAGGCGGTTTTGAAAGACTGGAAACCGTTTATGAGTATGAATATTTTATTTTGAGCGTCAAGAATGGTTTTAATTATTATTTTTTTATTCAGAAACAATGCGTTGGATCCGTATAAAATAGAGACCACCCAAATTCCCTTTTCTTGAAAATTAGTATTCTTCCTTCCCTGCAGCCCTTGAGTCCACTTTTTTCCTCCCAGTTGTACCCTCTTTGTGTTTTTACTTTACAACTTCATTTGTATAGAACAAACTTTTCTGGGCGACTTATGTTTGTCATAATTATTTGCACAATGAAACAAGCACTGACCTGTTTCAACCATAACACAAACGAATATCCATTAAATGAAGTTTATACATACACACACACACACATTTATTTCTGACTTTCTTGGTTTTATACTTCTATATATCTTATTTCACCTTGCATTTATTCCACAGTCACGCCTTCCCGTTCTCTGTTAATTCGTCGAGTAGAGATCTTTTTCAGGTTTAAATCCTTTAATTAAAATTCAAATTCACCTTTCCCCATGTCCAATTCACACATACTCCAAACGAACAACCCAAAAGACAGGAAGGCCGGTTAAAGGGTAAAGTAAATTTAGCACAAAAAATAATTACTCGCCTCGATTTAAATCCCGCAGCATCAGCTTAACTTCTATACTTACACAACTTGAATTTCTCCCTTTTGCCTTCTTCTGACAGTCCTGTAACACATAAACTTGTTTATCTCGCTCAATTCAGCCTAGAGACCTTTTCAACAGATGAGAAAGCTTCTCTCTCTTTCACTTCCAGGCAATGATATAACCCAATAATAATAATAACAATAATCACCCTTTATGTTTATTAGTGATTCTGCACGGCAACAGCCCCGCCTCGGCTTAGAGCCCCCAGCCAGGGCAGTGGCTACGCGTTACAGGCAAACCCTTGCGGCGGCTTTCCATTTGCGCGAGCGCCGGCTCAGTCCTTCGCCCAAAAGTTACTTTTTACCCACGCGGGGGGGGGCAGGCTTAGTCAATGCACGTTGTGCGTCTTATACCGTGTGATGCCATTTAGGTGATTTTAAGGCAGCGCTTTTCCTTTTCACAACGAAGTTATTTTTAATGGCCCCGCATTTCCGCCCCCCCCCCGCAGCATCCGAAGCCTCGTCGCCTCCGAAGGCGGCTCTCCGCGCCGGCGCCGCTCCCGGCAGACGCGCCCCAGGGCCCCGGAATAAACCGGCAAAGCCTTCGGGGCGATGGGGGGGTGTGTGTGTGAAAGACCATCACGCTGAACAAAGCCCATCATGCTTCGCCCACCGCATTTTCCATCGGGCGCAGTCGCGCTGAGGCCCCCCCCCGTTCGCCGGGGCGCTAAAACGAGGCCCTTCGCGCACAAACTGCCGCCGCGAGGGCGGCCTCGCTTCCCCGCCTCTTGAACCCGCTTTTGTGATTTTAGCGTCCAGAGACTCCTCCTCTGTGGACTTCGCAGTAATACGTAACCAATCACAGTAAGTGTATTTTAGCATTTTTATATTTTTTATTTTTATGTGCTTCTTGTTGCGTTTAGTGTATATTATTTGTACCCATTTATATGTATCATTTATATGTAATTGCAACTTCTTCCATGACACGCTAAATCCTTGGACGACGCGCTCCTGAGGTTAAAGCCGGGCCGCCCGGAGCCTCCCCGACGGGATCTCTCCTCCGCGCAGCATGCGGACCGAAGGGAAGCCCCAGCGCCCCAGCCTCCCCCCCACAGCACCCCTCCAAATAAATCACACCGCACACAAATAAACACACGACGGCGGAGCGCGCAAGAGTTTTCTTCAGCTCCAGGGCCCTGAGAAGGGCCGCCAAGCCCGCCCCCTTCCCGGCGGAGAGCGAGACTTGTTCAGCTCCGGGGCCCCGAAAAGAGCCGTCAGGTCACCTGCCTTCACGCCGCCGCCTCCGCCCGCCGCCTCCGCCCGCACCGCTGCCTCCGATCTCGCCGCCTTCTTCGCGGCCGCCTCCGCCGGCACCGAACCGCTTCTTCTGCATCGCCCGTCTTCGCTCCCGCCGCCGCTCTCCCGTCGCTCTTCCTCCCTGGAGCTCGCCGCCGCCCGCCTTCCGCCGCTGCCGCAGAAAAGCTGGCTGAGCTCAGGTGTTTAAATACCCTGGATGCGGACCTGAGTGAAGTCTGAAACCTGAAGGCTTCGCTCAGGCCCCCACCGCAGAGGCCCCCCCCCGACTTCGAAGCCGCCGCCGCCGCCCGGATTTCATTGGCTGCTGGAGAACCAATGAAAACGAAGGGAACTGGAGGCCGCCGGCGCGGGGCTGGAAATGGCCGCCGAGGGGAAGGGAAAAGCGGGGAGCCGAACGGCCCGAAGGAAGGGGGACGAGGCTGAACGAGGCGGCCTCCGCCGCGGCGGGGATTTTTGAAGGAAAAGGCCGCGGGGAGGGCCGGCACTCCTCCCTCCCGGCCGGCCGGCCGGCCGGCCGTTGTGGGGCCGGCTCTGGCCCTGGGGCTGCCCCCTGAAGAGGAGAGAAAGAGGAGTCGTGTTTCTTCACCCCGATTTCTCTCCTGATTCCCGAAGAGGGACATGGAGGGCCTCTGGGCGCCCGCGTGCGCTCGCAGGAGAGGCCCCGAGCAACCCTGGCTGGGCAGGCCTCCACCTTCCCTGGGGTCAGGGGCTCGAGGGCCCCCCGAGAGTGGGAAGACTGGGACTCTGCCAGTGTGTTTCTGTGGGAAGGGGGCAGAGGCATGCGGGAAGAGGAGGCACCCCGGACTTCCTCTCTCTTGCCCATCTCCTTCCTTGGGTGTCGGCGGGCATCGGGAGAGGGTTTGTGGTGCCCCTTCGCTGGCCACGTGGCGGCGGGCGGAAGAAAACCAGAGGTGGCTTTTTAAAGGGCTGAGAGGAAAGGTTCCCCTGGAAAAGAGGCCCCTGAGGTGGAGGGAGGCAAGTGCTGGAGAAACTCACAGATCATCCAAGTGGTGAATGTTAAACCCACAAGTGTGAAGGGTCAACTGTATCTAAAATTCTCAGCCAGAGAGCTCTAGTGCCTCCCTGAACCACAAATCCCAGGATTCCACAGGATGCAGCCATGCGAGACAAAGCGGGAAAGGAAACTTCCACACTGCCTAGAACAGTGGTTCTCAACCTGCGGGTCCCCAGATGTTTGTGGACTTCAGCTCCCAGAAGCCCTGAGCATTGACCATAGTGGCTGGGGCTTCTGGGAGCTGAAGTCCACAAACATCTGGGGACCCACAGGTTGAGAACCACTGGCCTAGAATGTTGGAACCGGGGGCTCTTGGGCTGTTTTTGCTGCCTGGTTTGGGCTCACTTTGCCCACTCCTCACCACAGATCCAGCATGACATCCAAGATCACAAAAGAGCCATGTCATTGCTGCACACATGAAGCATTTCCTCACTGCAAAGACTTCTGCTAACGCAAGCGAGACCCGTTTGCTGGATGACCGCCTCCGTCCCATGCTCAAATCGCCTGCCGCCCAGAGGTCTCTGTGGGAATTACGTGACGTGGACGGAAAGAACAACGGCCTTTTGAATGAAAATGTCAACCCTCCTACCTCCACCCTTCCTCCCAGAGACCGAGGCTAGAACGAATACTCCAACACGTCCCAGAGGAAAACTAGGACGCCTGTGGCCAAGTACCCCCACATCAGAGCGCGCTCAGGAAGGCAAAAGTTATGAACGAGGAATAAAAAGACCAACTAGGAGAGGCTGCAGCGGCTTGCTTTTGCCTGGGCTGAACGGGAAGGGCAAAATTCGGCCCCCATCTTCCCTGCTGAGTTAATGGAGTGCAAACAACTTTTGTAGTTTAAGTTTGCAGCCATGGAGGTACAGGCTGAGGACAAAGAAGTAAAAGGGGAGGACCGGAGACAATCAAGTTTCAAGTCTTTTCGCACAACCTCTATTCCTGGGTTTTGCACTGAGCATTCCTCAAGCAGCCTCTCCAGTAACCCAATTCCAGAGGAAAGCTCCTTAGTTGTTAGTATTGTTGGACTACAGAGAATGAGAAATCCACACTGATCGTCCAGCAATCGAACAGCGATCTACGTCTCCCTCCCGCCCACCCTGACGCAGACTAAACATACTTTGGCCCGTCTCTGTGCAATCTGGGCATCTGAGACGTCCTCATAACTCTCTCCAGGCACTGGGCCAGACTGTCAGCAGGGTCTCCTGGAAAGGCCCGCAGCCCTTGCTGACTAAAGGGATCCTGTTACTGCCCAAAATGGCACCGGTCAGGCATGGCCCAGCCTCGGAGTGTTGAGTCATGTACCATTTCTTAATGGAAACAGCGTGATCAGGATTTAGGAAAGAGAGAGCGCGCAGCTTTGCAAGTAACCAACCCCAGGCAGGAATACCATGACCCTTTTCAATTTGGAGTGCTGTTGAAAGTGTCCCTCCACCTCCCCAACCATTGCTTGCCAGGGGAGATTAGTATGCAAACCTCTACAAGAGGGTTTTCTCAAGCTAGGTTCCCTGGAAGACTAGGAATCTGCAAGAGGTTGAGAGATGGTTGTTGGGAAAAGGGTGAGGGAGGTCATTCTACCATCATCATGAACGGCCTTACATGTGCACAAAACTTAATTGAGGAGCTTAGTAACATCCATACTCACCCAGAGGGCTGTTGTGATGTTAAAATGTGTGCATGTCGATTGCACAAAACGGTAGCAGGTGGAGCGACTGATGTGCCTCGGCCAGGTGTCCAACGGCGACCAAGGACCATGGAGGCACTCCCTCATGTGCATCCAGATACCACACTCAGGAAGCACCAGAGCACAAGGGGAAAGCCCGAGTTGCAACACAGAATCCTAGAGCTGGGATCTATCTAGTCAGGGGGATGTCATTCAAATTATGATGAGCACACAAAGGTTTCCACATTGCTGTGGCACCATCTACTTTTCTAAGAGGCATGACATAACCTTTTGCATCTCCTGAACATGAACTTCAGCCATATCTGGGCAACTTGGATCTCACAAAGAGCTCACAGATCTTACCTGAACACATTTTAAGTGCAGTTGATCACACTCCTGGCATTTCCAACAAATCCTTTCTTCCAGAGCTATTCGATGGACTCTCCCATCAGCAGGCACCAGAAGGCAGGTCAAGAGGGGCCAAAGCACAGCCTTGGGGTTGTATTTGGCCCCCAGCTGTTTCAGCAGGCCTCCTCAAAAGAGGGTAAACCTTCCCTTCCGAAACTGCGACCTATAAGCCACTAGCTCCCACTAGGACATTTCACATAATAAGCCCCATTTTCTCAAACTACAAAGACAACCACTTCTAGTTTTGTTCTTTCAAAGTTTCAGTAGGCTGCACAGAGCTCTCAGGGTCCTGGAAGAAAAAGTGGTGGTACTTCGTCCTTCTTACAAAAAGGGTTTCCAGAATGGCTCACACTAAGATGTAATGAGGCAGGCAACATCCCTCTTTGATGTATGAATACGTATCTTAAAAATCAGATGATCTTCAGAAGATAGTGTTCCTTGGCTCTGACACTTACTGGCCAGATCAGACAGAAATTTCATCTGAAAAGAGCAACTGCCAAGGACTGAAGCTAGGGGTGAAAATCCTATGTCCCTTCCATTGTTGGCTGGACTCCCAACTCCCATCTCCCCCAGGATACTAGGAGCTGTACTCCCAAACACCTGGAGGGCAATGTAATCCCCCCCTTTCATTGAACAGACGGGCCCAGAACACTGGCTGCAACACAAAAATGAAACACAAAAATCCCACTGGGGATGCACGCCAGCCGTTCTCGTTCGCTCCTCTGGTTTTAAAACTGCTGACGGTGCCATTACGCTGAACCAAACAAACCGACCACATGACAATGAGGAGATTTGGAGCACCTTCTCACTTGCGTCAACGGGAGGCTGTTTTCCCAGGGGCAGCTTGGCCTGCTGAGGATTAAGGGCATCTCCCGGCTTAACGGTAAGGGACACCTGGATAGAGAAAAGCTGCCACTCACACTGGCAGTTGAGCAATTTAATTCGTAAGTGAAGATAAACGTGAGGTGGCCTCAGAACACCCTGCCACGACACACTGGAATCCCATGACTCATTTAAGGGCATTAAGGGTCTGTTTTGGTCCTTCTGACAGGCTCAGTGATCCTCAGGTCTTTGATATCTATGCCTTTATCTGCGTGTCAATTTGATCTGCAACCATTATTTTCCAAACCATGACTTCAAATATCCGTATCTGGCCAGACTGTTCCCCATAACTAAACTAGCAAGTCTTGATTTGATGTTTGTAATCGTATTCCTGTTGTTGCTTTGGATTCAGCTCCACTGATTCCAAAAGCCATTAAGTCTTAATATCCTATTAGTTGTTTATCTCATTTTAATTTGAGCAGTATGCAACACTTTAAAATCACAAGACATCAGAGTCAAGAGTTTGGGGAAAACATTTTCTCTTCCAGATTTTTGGGGTGAGTTGTCCTAGAGAATGGAAAATATCTTCTATTGCTTAAGTAATCAAAATTATACGTAGACCACACCAGGCAATTCTTAAGACCTTTATTAAGAGATGCTTGCAGTTTGACTTGAAAAAATCAGGTGTATATTTCATACAAATTAAAAATGAGGTTCTTAAAAATCCCAACTTGACCAGATATGAAACAATTTAAAAACCTTTAAAGGTGTATTGAGAAAAAACAGACCTTTAAAAAACATGTATGCCGCTCCCAAAAGGAGCAGACTGCTTTAGGTAAAAATAATAAAAATCCCATGCTGCATAGATAATGCAGAGAGTTCGAGTTATCTGGTCAACAGCAAAAAGCAAGCACTTAAGGTCTTCAGTTCCAATTCTTCTGTTCATTTCTTATTGCTGGAATTTCAGATTCACTTTACTTCATATTCTCTCTTCTTTGATGACTAAACTGGAAGGGAAAAAACCAAATCGTTGCATTATCTTACCCAAACCCTAAATGGCAGGACAGCCACAGATCTCTGTGAAAGACACTGACATAGTTTTCAAATGGTTGACAAAGTCTGTGACAAAGTCTGTGCAATAAGGCATGACCTCAAAGACTCAGGATTTGGCATCTTAACCAATAAAAACCGTTACTACTTCTAAGGCAAGCCTCACCTGCTTTTGCTTCTCGGCTTCATTTAAATGTATTGACTCAAAGCAAACCCTACTGAATCTTCTGCAACTAACATTCGAACCTGCACACTTATAACCACGGTATTTAAAAAGATGCAGTCCACACTGGGTTATCTTAAAGGCCTTCTTAAAAAGAATGCAAGCAACAACACATTTGGATACACCAGCAAGTTACCTCCTGGCTTTTGTCTTCCCCTGCTAAGAGCAAGAAAGTCACCAATTGTCTCCTTTTATGACCCTACGTTTCTCTTTACCTGATGAAAACTGAAATACCACCTCATCCGTACACTGTCTTTTCTGAGCAGTTGCTTTGGAGGCCCTTCTCCTCAGGGCAACGTTCTGCCTCTTGAGGTGAAAACTACTGGGAAGAGACTCGTGCAAGAGAACCTAACCTTATGACCCGAGTCTTGGTATGAACAGGATCAAGTTTCCCTACTCTTCACAAAACTGAAATTTATTCCCCAGTCAGACTAGATTTTAAGAAGCACCTGCTCAGAATTTCACACTGAAAATAGTCTGAATTGCATAGATGCAGTGAGACTTAATAAATCATAGAAACACTGAACTGGGACTGCAAAGGGCAGTCTAGTCCAAACCTCACCACTCAGGATTACACAACCAAAGCACTGCTGAAAGGTGCCCATCCAACCTCTGCTTCTGACTTTACATTTTGTGATGGGTCAGGCTGTGTTCCACTTTGACCATTAACACTTCATTCGACACATTTCAAACCCCCTGGGCTAACAGCACATAAAAGAGCCCTATGAAGTGCCTTACTTAAACGACTGCTGAATCCATTCCAGCCACCCGGTCCTAACAGAATTCCGGCGAAAAGCCACGGCGACACTCACCCGGATGATGGTAGAGATGGTAAGCCGGCATTTACTCAGCCCCGCCCTGCTCAGCCTCGGGAGCGGACGTGTTTTCAGCTGGTGGTTCGGCTGCCTTTGTCTCTTTGCCATCTTGTGGTTTAGGGTTTTCTGGGCGTCTGCGTCGGTAATTGAAGTTTCGACGGTACCGACGTTGAGGTGGCTGCTGACCCTGGGCCTCATCCCCCTGGTTCTCTTTGTCTTCTTCGTTGCCTTCCTCCCTGGGCTGTCGTTGGCGAGGAGGACCCCTGAAAGGCGCAGCAAGGCTTTTAAGCATCCCAGCTCAGCTTCCCAAGCACGACAAATATTATAGACCTGAGCACGCGTGCTCGGTGTGGGCTCACCTGCGATAGCGTGGTCTGTAACCCCGATACATGTTCTGCCTGACAGGCCTGCCTTGTTCTCCTGCACCCTGGTTGTCAGCACCCTGGAAGACGGCAAGAGAGTTGACAGAGAGCAGTGGACAAAATCCCCACCCTGTGGCACGTGGAGGAGAACCTGCAATACTTGCCATTCTCTCCACCTACAGCTCACTTGAACCACACCGCACAGCCAGTTTAAGAGAAGGAAAACGCGCATCATTAATTGGGTGAGCGGGAGACATAAAAAAGCCACTGCATCAGAGGCTACTGGTTTTCTGTTTGGGTTCGCTCAGTTCTGGCTGGTTCTGTACTTAGCCAACTAGGCATTATGGCAGCAGCGTGTATGTGGCAGATATCCACGACCTTTTCCTCCCATAGACCTCCCCTCCCACCTTGCAACAGTAAGCAGCCTCAACGAACATTACCTCCACTATCTCTCCTTGAACAGGAGCATTGGAATACTGTGGCCGCCGGCCGTAGGGCCGACGCATGTAGTAAGGCGGGTACCGCCTCCTGCGGTAGGGGCGGCGCTGTTGGGATTGGCCTTCTGGCAAGCTCTCCGACCCCTCGTTCTTCTCCCCACTCTCACTGTTTTGGTAATTCTGCTGGTAGTTGCGTGGAGGACCTCTACGCCGTGGGTATCGCCTGTACTGGTTACGGTCTGCTGCGTATTTGCTGCCTTGCACTGGAACGCCACCAGGACCTGTAACGTTGGCTGCCTCTGCTCCCTAGAAAGAGTTGAGCAGGAGAGGGAGAGAGAGAGACCGCTAATGGGAGTGAGCTGGGCCGGCACAATCACATGGAAGCACCAGTCCTGCTTCCCAGGAGAAAATCAAGGCGCCGGCCTTCATTGCAGGCATTTACTGGGCCCAAAGACTCAGAAGCTGAGCTTCCAAACAAGCTCTCCCATCTGTCCCAGCTCCCTGGCTCACCTTTTCTCCTTCAACCACATCAAACTCCACAGTCTCTCCATCTCCTACGCTGCGGAGGTATTTCCTGGGGTTATTCTTCTTTATAGCAGTCTGTGAAGAAACAGTTCAGATTTAGACACAGTTGGCTGTGGTTTAACGAGTATGAACGGTTCCCTTGATCAGGGATTCTCACTTAAAAAAAAAAACCACCCTATGGGTGGAGAGGAATCTATTTGATGAACTGGAATGGTAACAAAGAGGGCATCAGCTATGGGGCAGCCTCCTGCCTCCACTTCCACATCCAAAGCCCTACTCTCATATTAACACAAAGAGAAAAAACCAGAGCTATTCCTCTGTTTCCTCTGAGAAGGCCACACAATGCAGGGAAATCATTTTTAGGAGCTCACATGAGTGTCACAAGTTAGCCTGTAAGTGGCCCTGCACAGCAAAACTCAGCCTCTTGCTGGGGCAGAGGCTTGTATTCTCAGGGGCTCATGTGACCGGACTCAATTAAACTGACCTTCATGGTTTGCTTACCAAACATTTTTCGGTGTCAATAGTAACAGCTGCACTGGGAGCACAGTTAAGAGTGCTGACAGCATTTTCCTGGTACCCGGCCTCTGAACAAGCAAGCACCGCTAGCCCCCTTTTGTAAATGTACTAGCATGCGCAGCCCGAATGCCCTAGCTCTTTGGAGAGAAACAAATGCCGTCCCACATCTACCTCAGCCTCCCAGCAAGACAGCTGTCAGTCAATTTAGGAAAGGGAGGTTTGAGCAGCACCAAGGAACAGATTGGAAATCCATCGAGGCTTTCATGAAGCATGAGAACTACTAAAAACAATGTTTAAAATCCCAACACTCTAACTAGGTAGACACTGGGCTGAATTTAACTACGCATTTAGCTTTTTCCTTGAATTCTACAACAAGTTGCGTGGCCAAAGAAGGAGCTGCACCTTCTGTGGCTCCACAATGATTTACTGGCTTGCTTCAAATCCTTTAGTGTTTCTGTTAAGTTTCCAAAAATCTTTTTATAGTCACAGAAATAAGGTCTGGGGTGCTCAGCTAGAATCATCAGGGGTCTATAACAAGACACATAAGAATAGCAAAACATAAGCAAAGCAGGAAAACTAAGGGACGAAAAGGTATTTAGGCTGGGATGCAGCAGAGCACCAGATACCTAAGTAATGCTGACTAGGGGTACAGGAGAAGAACCACGTTTAAGAAAAAGGGGCATGAAGTGAGAGGAACACAAGCGCTAACCCGACTGGGCACTTATGGGTTCTTAGAGCTGACATTCCTCCATTCCTTTCAGCCAGAAAACAAGCTAATTCACTTCATCAGAATCTCGCACATCTAATAACACACACACACACACACACAAAAAGCAACCTCACCTGGTGAACAAACACATCTTCCTTGGTGTCATTCCTGCAAAACAAGGCGTTCTCAGTTGAGAAAACGTGACATAAAGAATGAACATTCTCCAGTGAGGAGTGGTACTACATTTTGGATGGAGGACTGCCTGTGACATTGGGGTGCTGCCAAGGTAAGAACATCTATTGCTCCTGTAGTTCACACCCATTACTTTCTTGAGCTAAAAATACAGAGAGCCTTAACTTGGAAGTTTCAGATTTCTTTTTGCAAACTCTAGCTACAATTGTCAAGCAAGACTGTGTTGAAAGTGAGCCAAAGTGCCCCTTTAGACATGTAAAAGCTCTTCTCTGCAGAAAAATCCTCATTAATATTTGATATATAGTAATACTCACAGGAACACACGAACTTCAAGAGTATTCTAAGATACGCTATATCGTACTTCTTAGCAAATTCTACTATCTACCAAAATCAGACTTGTTTAACTAAGAATTAGGGGCAGAACAAAATAAGAGAACTGGGGTCTACAGGGTCTGAAAGTACCAAATTTATTCACCAGCTTTCTCCATATTGCATTTGCTCTACAGTTTCAAGTAAGTGGGGCTACCACCTTCCAGAGACAGATTCTCCTACACTGTCTACTGCAAGGAGGGGGAATGCCTTTCAGCCCCAATGCTAAATTCCACTTCAGCTAAGCTTCTCAGGACCACATTCCACTGGTGGGTGGGCCTGAAAGAAAAGGGGGTGAGCCAAGCATACCAGCATATTTTAGCTTTGAGGTCTTCCTGCCTGCCACTAAGCTTTAGAAGTGCCTAAACCTTTCAATCAAGGAGGCGAACTCTCCATGAAAGCCTGGAAACCACCGAACAGTGGGATCATGGGAAACAGGATATGGCCATCTGAGAAGCCCAGAGGGCTAGAGCAGAATTACAAGGGGCCACATTTAGCTGAGGTTACCCATTCTTGGTGCACAGACAAATGTTATGGGCAGAGCCAATTGTTATTATTATGGATCAAGCTAAAAGTGGGGCCCCAGTTTTCAAAACCTGCTGTGCAGAAAGACCAAAAGGCAAGTATCTTTGGCACAAAAAATGGCAACTGATAAGGTGTTCCAATTGCCTACGGAAACTGCCAATGTTTGCTCAAGGAACTGGTTCATTTCTATTGGCATTTTAAGGAATTTATCTTGGCAGTCCTTTTCAACACATTGCCCTGGTGACCTGCTGGCACACCAAGTCAGAGACACACACTCAATGGGCCTAGCCTTAGCATCTCAGTAAGGTGTTTGCAGCCATACCCAGCAAGCTTTCCTTAAGTGCCTGCCCTGAGAACAGTAAGATCTAGATGTACGCAGATTAACATATACTGAAAGGAGCAATTTCATATACAGCAGAGATATTGAGTGATTTTACTCTTGCTGCTTAGAATGTCTGACTAGTATTAACTTAATGAGCGCAGAAAGAGAAATAAGTAGCACCCCTTTCCAAGCTCCCCTGAACTGACATTTAAATAGCAGCCATGGGGCAAGAAAAGGGAAGGGGAAAAGCCCAAGTGAATGCCAAAATCATCCTAATTTAAGATAGCTCACAACTACCCTCAAAACAGCTCATCCACGTCAGACAGAAGGAAACCTAGAAATATGTCAGCAAAAGATGCCTGAATGGAAAAGAGAATTAACTGTTGTTTCACAGCACGTCTCTCTGAGAGATTAAAGAAAATCAAGTCCCTGGGGCATTTCTCTGGGTTAGGCCTAATGACCTATAATCTAATTAACATCATACACTTGGCACTGCTGCCTTTTAAAAACTAACCCCATCACTCTGGGCCATTTCTCTCAATCTCTCTCTCCCTCTCCCATTGAGGCTGCTTTGTTTTAGTTTCAAGTTGAACCATTATAACTTAATGTAGAAAGATACACATTTGTAAGTGTGCAACAACTACTTGTACACCAGCCTCGATGCCTAGCGTTCAAAAACGACCCAGGGTCTATGTTGAACAGCAGATGCCCACGAACACTGGGGAACAGATCCTGTCCAGCTCTTCCTCAACTTGCTTCCAATTCCCTTACACCAAGCTTCCTGCTCTCCCTTCCAGTCCCCTTCTTCACACTATGGAAGCTGCAGCTAAACAGAGAAACAAAGGAAGACTCACTGGCCCACAGCCAAAGGGTACAATCATTTCCTAAATGTGGCCCACATGTCACAACGCTTCTATTGATTTGAGTCACACTCAATTTAGCCCTAAATGATGCTTTCAGGTCTACATTCTCTCTTAACAGTACAGTATACCAAAAATGGCCATCTCTAAATAAAAACTGATGCTTGTACAAGCAGACCCTAGATCAACCCAGTGAGATTCACTAGAAATAGCATTAAGCAAGATGAGATGAGCAGTTTAAAGCCTATCCAGATACCAGGCAGATGACAGCAGTGGTGTATTTTATTTGCCCAAATTGTTTAAGAGAACAAGAGAAAGAAATCCAAGCTCCCCATCCCCTCCTTACCTGTTGATGAAGCCATAGCCATTCCTTACGTTGAACCATTTCACTGTCCCCAAAACCTTCGTTGCTACAGGAGAGAAGAAATATGCAAGTTAAGACGTGAAAGGGTGGAGAGAGACCCACCCCTCAGCCTTACATTCTTGAAAACAATTTCTACACACGCGAGACCTGTTCCAGAGACCTGCTTTGTGGCTTCTGCCATCCTAGACACAGGTGGCACTGTCAGAGGTAATACTCTTCCAACCCACCATGTTGCTCCAAGAATTACAGAGATAAGGCTGGTGGAACTTCCCTGAACACTTGAAATGTGTTAAGCCAAGTGCGGAAATCATATAGGCGCACAGACCCACTAGGATTCACTTCTGGATAAAACTGCATGGGATCTGGCTGCATTATTTAAGATTATACTAATAAAATATTAACTGCATATTAAAATATAATGTCACTGGCCTATATCCTTCACTCTAACTGGGGAAAGAAAAAAACAGAACTAAAAGGAAGAGGATGTTGAGAAGAGGCATGGTTTTAAAAGATACTCTTTCCAAGATTTTTGCAGCCGGATCTCACACGTATTTCCTTGAGACTAAAACCTGCTATATTCAATAGGACTCCCAAGAAAACAGATATAGGACTAAAGTTTTGAGAGCTTCTTTAAGGCTCTTATGTGCCCAGTTTGTAACATCATAATTGTCTTTGTATATGTAATGTCCTAACCTTCTTCTGTGATGTGTTTGCATCTCAAAGAGATGGAGATCAAAGAATAATGTTCATACACACCGGTTTGTCAAAAGGCCAGGAAAAAAATAAAGAGAGCTCAGTCTTGCCTGCTCTCGTGCTTTTAGCAGTGATTTGGTATCTGCAATAGCCAGGAATGGAATTTCACAGCTGGAGACCAAATACGCATCTTGAAAGGCCCCACTCAATGGGGACACTGGGCACAACTGGGAGGCTTTAACATGTGTCTGAAGTCCTGCAAGAGTGCTACGGAAAATGCTACCACTAGGCAATTCTGCTTTGAAAAATTAAAGAGAAACCAGAGTCCAGGCAGGCTTTGAGAAGGCCTACCAGCATCTATAGCTGGCATTGGCAGAGGGCTGGAGAAGGCTCCTGTCTGAAACCCCAGACAATAAACACCCGCTGGAGCATCCCTGCCCCTCCAGATGTTGAAGGACACCCATCACCACAGGCTATCCTAGCTAGAGCAGGCTGGGCCTGCCGTCCAGCACCACCTGGAAGGCCAAAGGGGTAGAAACCCCAGCGAAGGAAAAACTGCCTTCACTGAACTACATCTTCCCTAAACTCCTTCCAGGCCGTGTGTGTGTGCGCGCGCATGTGTGTGTGTGTGTCTGGGACCTGCGATTTTCTCTAAAAAAGTAACTTTTACTGAACTCTGGGGTGGACAACAGAGCTCCAGGGCCTCTGATGTGTGTCATGCAATATTAAGACAATTTATGTCCTTGCAACCTTGGTCCCTGATCTATTGCCCTAAGCCCCTCTCTCGAAATACCACCCAAAAAATGTCAGAGCAGTTCATCATAAAGAAATAAATAAGCAAGCAGACACGCGTTCCTTCTGCTTGAGCAACTGCTGGCATTTACAGAGGGCTAGAGTAAGGCTCCTGTCTGCAGCCCCAGAGATAATAAACACCAGGACCTCTCCAGGTAGCAAAGGACTCCAACAACACCCATCCCCACCGGCTGTGCTGCCAAGGGGCGATGGGCACTGCAGTCCAGCACCACCTGGGGGGCAGGAGCTGTAGAAACCCAAGAAAAACTACATCCCCCATAAACTCTCTCCAGGCCGTGTGTGCAGGAAGGGGAGGAACGTCTGGAAGCTGCAACCTTTTTTAAAAAAAAGACATCTGTACTAAACTTTGGGACTAACGGAACTCCAAAGCCTCTGATGTGTCTTGGAAGAATACGGCAGCGGATGTCCTGGTTACCTTGATCTATTGCCCTGAGACCCTGCAGATCTATTCTGTACCCCGCCTCGAGCCTTGGGGAGAGGCGGATAATAATTAAAACATATTATTATCAGCATTATTACTGTATTATTATTATTATTATAATTTTTTTTTAAAGTAGCCCCAGTACCACCAAGAAAACGAGGAAAGGGCTCATCATAAATAAATACAACGGGCAAACATGCATTTTTCCGAATCAGCAGCCCCAACTGCTGGAGGGGGCAACGCTGCCTAGTGGTTACAGGCCTCGCCCTCCCACCACCCCCCGCGCGCTCCCGCGCTCTCGCGCGCGCACACACAAAAGGCTGCGCGCGCACGGCGGACGTCTTGCGCCGCCGCCTCGGCCACGCCCCCTCCCACGCGCTCGCTCGCTCTCTCTCGCTGGCTTCTCCCCCCCTTATTTTGCGCAGGCGCGCTAAAAAGAGAAGCGGGGGGGAAGAGGAAGGCGAGGTGAGGATTCGCCTCAAACAGCCGGGGCACGCGCTCCAGACCCGGGGGAGGGAGGGAAGATTAGAGCCAGACTGTAAGGGAGCCCGCATCTCTCTGGTCCACCAATCAGGAACGAGGAAGAAAGGGAGAAAAAAAAAGAAAGGTTCAGAATGCCGGAGCGAGCACATCCCCCCGCCCGCGGGCGGGCGGGCGGGCGGGCAGGCAGGCACGCGCGCCACCCCGCAGCCAATCAGAAGGCGGGAAAGAGAAACGTGAGTGAAGGAATGGGGAGGGGGAAGGCGAGGGAGAGAAAGGAGAGGTCTGCGAAGGGGGCGCGCGGCGCAGCCACGGCGAGCGCGAGGAGGAAGGGCCGTCAATCATGCGCCCCCCCGCGGCAAGCAGGCCCCGCCCACGCCTCCCCTCACATTTCCCCCAGGCGGACCCGCAGAGTCCCCCGCGCCCGCCCGCCCCCCTTCCCCCCTTCCGCCTCACCGATGACCTTCTTGTCCCCGCCGGCGGGGGGCGCCGCCGAGCCCAGGCCGCCGTTGTTGGTTCCGTTGCCGCCGCCGCCGCCGCCTCCGCCGCCGCCGTTGGTGGGCTTGGCGTCCGGGGCGGCGGGGGACGCGGCCGTCGCCAGCGGGGCCGCTGTGGCTTGGGCCGCTGCTGCCGCCGCCGCCGCTGCCGGGGGGCTGCCGGGGCTGGGGCCGCCGCCGCCGCCGCCGCCGCGGGTAGAGGGGCGGCGGAGGGGGGCGCCTGGGTCTCGGCCTCGCTGCTCATGGCGTCGCGGTGACTGTCACTGGACGACGACGGCGGTGGTGGTGACTGGCTTTCGCAGCAGCAGCGCCGCCTCCCGCGCGGTGTTGATGGTGACTCGGGGGCCGGCCGTTGGCGGGGGGCTGCTCCCTTGCTCCGGGCTCGCTGGGCTCCGCTCTCCGCTCCCGATACCGATCGAACTGGCCCACAATGGCGGCGCGCACTCGCTAGCCACCCCGCAGGCACCGCCCACCGCGCCGCGCCCATTGGCTCCCGCGCGCTGCCAGTCAGCCGCCGCGGGCGCCCATTGGCCCGCCGCCGCCGCCTTCTCGGACGCTCAGAGCGAGCTCTGTGGCCCGCTGGGCCCGCCCGTCAAAATCCTCGCGCGGCCATTGGCTTTTTCCCGCGCCGTTTTCTCCCCGCCCACTCGGGGAGCCATTGGTTTTGTAAATCCGTGTTCTCCATGCTTGCTTGCTTCCTACGGGTTCCCGAAGGCTGGGACGTTGAAACCTGATTGGACGAGAGCCCCCCTTTGGCCCCACCCCACTTTCCCGGGAAAAAAGGCGCAGCCAGGAAGTTCCTTTTCCGCTCGCCCTCGATGGGGACCATGTGGCCGAAGGAGTCTCAGTTAATCGTGGTAAGGCGAGGGCAGAGAGCGAGGCAGTGATCTTGGGGGATCGGAAACCCCGGAATCCTTTGAGCCGCCTTGGACGTGGGCCAGGCGGGAGGAGGAATGCTGAAAATTAATCTCGGAAAAAGTAACTTTCCTAAACTCTCTGCAAGTAGGCTGCCCCTCCTCGCCCGCTTCCCTCCGACAACCAATCGGGATTAAATTGTGTATTTGCTCTTGTCTGAGACCATTTCCGCACTAGATGGTTACAGCGCGATGATTCCGCTTTCAACATCCTATGGAATCTTGGGGTTTGCAGTTTGGGGAGGGGCCGGGTGGCCCTCTCCGAACTGCAAACCCCAGGATTCCGTAGGATATTGAAAGTGGAAACATCGCGCTGTAACCGCCCGGTGCGGCAATGGCCTGACTCAGTGTGAGGCGTGTCCCATTGACTTCAGTAGCGCTTGCTCCTGGGTAAGTCCACGTGGCTCCCCTTTTAGTGTAACCATGTGTCCGCCAGGAAACCTCTTTTTCCTTCCTTAAAGCTTACTCATACGAGGCCTACAGTAGCCTTGGGCTATTTCATTTTCTGTCCCTCCTTTCTCCCAATATTTACTTATTTATGGAACTTCTACAACGCTTTTTCTCCCAAAATGGGATCCCAGGCGGCTGCCAAAAAGTTTTTTTAAAAAGCCTTAAAAGCATAAAGACAATATCGGTGCTGGTTGGGTACTGTAGTTTAATAAACCAGAAAACTGCCCCAGGTGGGGGAAGCCAGTGTTAAGGACAACAGCTCTGGGGCAACATAGCTGTAAAACCAGGCAGGGCGAGCATTAAGCAATTAACACTCCCTTCCACCTAATACTAGAAGCCCAGGTTGGTCATAGTAAAAGCCCAGGAGTGAGAGATTCAAGATGGATTAAAAAGGAATTAACTTCTTCACATAGCATGAAGTGGTGGAACTCACTGTCACACGGCATAGCAATAGCTGCCAACCGGGACGTCTTGAAAAGGATATTAGGTAAGTTCACAGAGGAGGGGACCATCGATGGCTTCCAGCTGGGATTGCTCTTTAACTTTTTCAGCCCAGGCCTTGAGGGAAAAGCTTGAGCCTTGAGGGTGACCTAATTAACCGTGGTACATTTAAACATGGTCAAGTAGTTACTTGGAGTATGCCATTCGAATAAAATGGCACACGTTGACTATTTTGTCTGTTCCCTCCTTCATAGTTCTGCCATGGGAAGGAGGGGAGGTGGAGATGACAACAGCCAGTCGGACACCCAGGAAAGTCTACAGTAAAACAACCTATACTACTGGGGACAGAAACAATTTTTACAGAAAGAATGGAGGACTTTTTCAAGACAGCACTCTTGCCCTGAGATTCCTCCCTTTTGCCCTGCAATGAGGCCCTGGCATCTGGCCACCCTAGGCTCTTACTCAGCTGCTTATTTTAGCTTGGACTCCTGAAAGAGGAAAGACTTGAGTGCACCATACATCAAGGAACTGACTATTACTCCATTTTTTTTATTGCATTCCTAGATGTGCTTACTCAGAGGTAAATTCCATCCCTTCTAACAGCAACTACTCCCGGGTTCTAAAATTGCCCGGAATATGTCAGGGTAAATGCATGTAGGAATGTACCGTTAGTTCATTTAGAGGGAAGTGGTTGTATTTCACTGACTGGGAGCAAGAGAGATTCTTGCATGTCTATTCTACTGGATCAAGGTTTTCAATGGATGTACATTCAGCTGGGTGAAGGTGCTCAAGCTTGGTGGATTTGACTTCTGAGTACACCAGGAATGGGCAAAGTGCAACCATGGGCTGCATGTGATTCCTCCCCCCAGAATTTTTACTGCAAAATAATCTCGGGGAGGCATTTCTGCCTTGTTTGGAACTATCCTGAATCCCCCAAGGGTCAAAAGGAAATTTTGCACATTTTTTCAAAAACTTTTTTTTTTGCCACAAACCGCCCTCTAGGGGCCTAGGAAGGCCAGAAAAACATGCCCCCCATCCTGCTTAGGGGTCATTTGGGGGCAAAAAGGGGGAAAAATCAGGTGCAGCCCCTGGTCTTCCACAGTTGCCCACCCCTGCAGTAGACACACATGGGATTATACGGTAAACAAATGTCATAGGATTAGCCCTCCACTCCCAGTAGCAATAGGGTTGGAACTGATTATCATCCGCTTCACTAGGAATAACCTCAAGGGAAGAGCTGAAATAGCAGACCAGTTCATTCAAGTCTCATCCCAGTGGAGAACTGCACTGGCGGCAGGTTTTTATCCCTGCAGTATCACAGTAGGCCACATCAATGCTGAAGATAAAATGAAAGTAAGATTTCCAGATTGGCCAATTTTTTTTTCAAGGGCAGGAGGAGGAAATAAAGCCCAGCTACTGTATATTGGTGTGTTCTTGTGTGACTTATAATCTGAAAGGGGGGGTGATTGTCCCCACAAAAAGGGAGTTAGGCCAGGCCACACTTTGCCCATTCAAGCCCTACCCCAAGGCTAGCGGTGTAAGGACATCATGAATGCCTTCTCATGCAGCTTACTCAAAATGGAAATTCAGCAATGGTCAGTGAGAATTACCGCCTGATGAAGAATGTCAAGATTTTACTCACAGAAGTAAGATCAGTAAGTGTGCCTAGGGATTACTCATAGGTAACTTAAGCTGCATTCCATGGGACTTACAGCCAAGCAAGTACGCCTGGGATCATAACCCAGCCTTGCACCACGTGATGCTTCTGGCTCTCAGTGCAGCTCTGCCAACTCTTACCAAAGCACGAATTTATATCACAGCCATTGAACTCTGAGGTTTCATCTCCTTTCTTCTTTCAACATGCTGAAAGAAGTTGGTGCCAGGCTAGAATCAGCCCCAAGCCAGGAAGTTTAGGAGGCCAACTGGAGAGTTGGCTGCCCTTTGCTGCGCGCTGTCTGGCTTCCTTCACTGGGAAAAACGGGGCACACAGGCTAGAAGAAATGCTCACACACACATCGTTTTTGCAAACTCAGTTCTAAGACTGTGCTGCGTCCCACTGGGCATAGATGACTCAAGAGGGGGAATTCTTCATCCCTGCCTATATCAGCCTTCGAAGAGATACTTCTCCATTCCTTTCCTAGGGTAGTTTCACTATCTTGTCTTCCCCATAAGCACATACTAGAGAGTACCAAAGACAACAAAAGATGAATAGAAAATGAAAAAGATACTTGGAAATACATGAAAGTTGCTGATCTTAATTCTTTGAAATAATTTTGCAAGGTGCTGTACTTTTCTATTCTTGTGGTTGATTTTGTCTGATGTTGCTGACATGTTTTATTTGGGGGCAGGGGTGTGGCGAAGCCTCTTCAGATTATTTTGCTGATTGGAAGGCCAGGCAGATACGCTGCAAGAAAAATCATCTTGCTATCCACACACTCTGAGAAAATGAGTGGTAGTATTTGGGACACAAAAGTACTGACCATCTGCCCCCCGCCACACTCATTTAATCATTAAGGAGGGCTTCCGAAGTATTCAGATCTAAAATAAAGCTCACGGGGGGTTTCTCATCAGTCCCATCAGGATTTTTCTTTCTTTTCTCATTCTGTGAGTGTCAACTGGGGTTCTCACACCCAAAGATCAAGTTTTATATCAGCATACAATAATAACAAAAATGAGTTTAGAGAAACAGGATAGAGAATTTCCAAGAAGCCTGCAGGCAGCCCACCATAGGGAAAACATTTAAGTCGGGGTGCACCTAGGGGCAGCTGACAGTCCCTGAAGAACACCAGAGACATCTGAAGCTTTCAGCCCTCCTCTCATTTTTTAACTTTTTCATCCCCAAAAAGCAGCTGGAAAATACTGGTATTTTGACCTGCTTTACTCATTCCCCAGAACTGCACAAATCTCTCTGGAGCTGATGTCCTAACACTGCTGATTGTACCGAGTTGGAAGGGACCACAAGGGCCATCCAGTCCAGGCAGGAATATACAACTACAATGCTCCCGGAAGACGTCCATCCAGTCTCTGTTTCAAAACCTCCAAAGAAGGACAAACCACTACCCTTTGGGGCAGCTGAAGCCACTGTCAAATTGCTCTTACAATCAAGAAATTATTTCTAATGTTTTAAGTGGAATCGCTTGCAATTTGAATCTGCTGGTTTGTGTTCCAGTCTCTGGAACAGCAAAAAAAAAAGGTCACTGTCTTCTACATGACGTCCCTTCAGATATTTAAAAGGCGTCTGTCTCGTCACCTCTCAGTCTTCACCAGTGGCAGGTGACTCTCTGCCCACCCCGTGTGGCGCCCACCTGCTCTGCCATTGTGCACAGTTACTCTTAAGTGTAGGTGGGAATCAATACAGCCCAGTGATGATGGAGCATCCAAAGTGCACAAGGAATGCGGAGTGGGGCAGACCACTGCTTCTCAGGCTGGGGGGACAAGCCATTTTTCTTCCGTGTTTATACCAGTTGGTGACAACTTTCTCTTTCTTCTTGAGCGCTCTCTGTGGACCAGCAGCCAATGGCTCGCAGACCAGTGCTGGTCCATTTTGAGTAGCGCTGGGGCACAGAGTATCCTGGAAAAGGGCATGGCTGGTACTCAGAACCAACAAAAGGCACTTTTCTTGCCAGTTCACAGCCCAGATGATCCTTATTTTGTGGCAATTCTGTAGGTGTTCCCAGATGGAAGAAAAGACAATTATACAAATCCCTTTTATTTACAATGGGGAAGGAGTAACAAGCTGGAATGTGGGATGGAGAAGACCCCAGAGGAAGATGGTGTGGAAAGAATCAGGAAGGAGGTGATGGTGATCCGAGATGAAGGAAGACTAACCTGGAATTGGGAGGAGGCAAAGGTTACTCATCCCAGCACCCCTGCATCACAGACGCAAACCAAATTCTCCATCACAGATCTCTCTCCCTGAGCAACGACTCCAGAGGTGCAACAGCAGCCAGAGAAATGGTTATTTTTAACCACCTCAACTCTGATCTGTTCAACTATGTAGTGAGAGGCTCTGTGAGAGACAGTGCTTCCCACATCCTAAGATAGGAATGAGAATCATGCACCCCCCAGCCATATTTTTAGTACCCCCCATGCTTTTCAGAAAAAAAGGTAAACATTCTTCCGAGGGGCACAATTCACCATGAAAACAGCCTAAATCTGACTTTTTACAGAATAACAAATTACCTTTCAGCATCATTAGGATGTAGACAAGTGAAAAATGACCTCTGGACTGTCATTTTGCCCCCAGACCCAACCCCACTGATATGTGTTTGTTGCTGTTGTGTGCCTTTGAGTTTTTTCAACTTATGATGGCCCTAAGGCAAACCTATCATGGGGTTTTCTGGGCCGGAGTGTGTAGCTCACTCAAGGGTACCTAGTGGGTGTTCATAGCTGAGCAGGGCATCAAATCCTGGCCCTCTAGAGTCATAACCCAATGCTTAGCCCACTATACTCTCTTGGCTCTCTCAGTGCATGTTTACATTTCTGTAAAGTATTTTCTTTCAACCCAGCCTGTGGAACTGAATGTTGTGATAATGCTGTTTTTACAGACAAACCACGGTTCTATACAAATAATGGTCAGGATCTTGTCTGTCCTTTCATGCTACCTAAATTTGTGTTCACTTAACTAAGTAGTAAAGGGGCTAAGAAGCCCAGGTACTGAATTGTAAAGATGTGTAGCCAATGTGCCTAGGAATGCCCAGTGCACATCAGAACGCCCTTGTTGCTGTCCCATTGGGCACCGGTCCCTTTGCCAGCTTTGCTACATAGTTATGAAAGAGCAATGTGCTACCAAATATGGACGTTGCACAATCTTTGCAATTCTGCTTCCCACACACACATTAACTCCACTGATTAACATGCAATGCCCCAACTGCCTTCTGGCCAATGCTTTTTGATCATTCCTTTTATCTGTATTCTGCCAGGAAGGGTCAAAGAGCTATGAAAGAGAAGGAACAGCTGGAAACCTTCTATTCAGCACCTTTGGCTTTCAGATCCTATCAGTTCACCGACAACTGAAGGTCCTTTCAAAGCCACAAGGGCTAGAACTTGCTTACTTTTTACTTATTGTACTAAATGAAAGATTTGTAGAAAGCTGGTTTTCTACACGGATTGAGAAATACAGGTTGCACAGGTCTGTAAAAAGAGTAACTCTTTCCCTGTCTTTCCCTTCTCCCCAGACTAAATCTCTCTGTCTCATGCACACAAATCTCTTCCTCATATTTTTGTCCTCAGAGACCGAACAACTGCCTCAGCCACATGGACAAAGGTGGGCACTTACCCGAGCCTCTCTTCCCCTACATCTCGCCACACTGAGCAATCACCACAGGGAGCTTGGGCTTGTTATTTGGACCAGTGGGAACATTCTGGAAAAACAAAAAGCACCATGACCAAGAGCTGAGGTCAGCATAATCCGTCCACAGGAGGGGTAAGGCAGGGCCTGGCCCACAAGATGGGACAGCTTCAACTAAATACTTACCTCAATTTTTCTCATGACAAGCAGTCCGTCAATTATTTTGCCTGCCACGTTAGAAAAGAAAAAAAGGAGAAGAATCATTTTAGCGTGTCAGAAATTTCTAACTTGTAAGAAATACTGAAGTCCTGCTGAAGCAAAGAATAGAAGGGAGTAAGAATAATTTGAAAAACCAGTGTACCCTTCTCTGAGGGGGCAAAAAACATTGAAAAGCAAGAATAAAGTAGCACAGAGACTGAAATGAGGTTTGGTAGCCAACAGGCAATTACAGTAGGACCTCCACAATTGGGGGTTTAATTTTCACAGATTTGATTATTTGCCAATTTCTCTTACTCCTGCCCTTTCCCCTGCCCTACCTCAGGTACTTCTTTTTTCTTTGATTGGGCCACACAGCTCTTTAAAAATCCACCTCTGGTCCTCATTCTCCTCCTCCTCCTCCACCAGCTGCTGCCTAGTCAGCTAAGGATGGATTGCAGCCTGATTTCTCAGCGCCACAGACCCTCTCCCAGTGCCCCCCACAACCAAGGAAGTAGATGGACGAGAGGAAGAAGCAGAAGCTCACCATTCCCACCACCACTCTTCTCCTCCTTTTCCTGACCTGGTTTGGACTCTGGGTGCCTGTTTTCCCCACTATGCCTCAGCCCCCTTCCCACAGGCACACACAGTCACACATTTTGACATTTGCAGTTTTCCCATTTTTGCGGGGGTCCTGTGCACCTAACCCCAGCGATTGTGGAGGGCTGACTGTAAAGTTTTGGGAGAGACTGCTTCTGAAAGCAGACATGAGGGGTGACAAGATTGCCCAATTTAAAAAAACCAAAAGGGATGTCACTGAAAGGAGGGGGCAGGTTTGTTCCCTGCTGCCCCAGAGGGCAGGAGCAGGTCTTGCGGTTTTAAGTCACAAGATGGTAATTTCCATTGAATATCACAAGGAACTTCTTGATGATAAGAGCAGTTTGGGCAATGGAACCAGTTCTCTAGAGAGGCGGTAGGGTCTCTTTCCCTGGATGTCTTCAAGAAGAATTGGACAGTTACCTGCTGGGGATGCTCTAGCTAGATTTCCTGCACTGAGCAGGGGGTTGGACTCAATGGCCTTTGGGGCCCCGTCCAACTCTAGGATGCTAGGACTGGATAGCTGGGTATCCTGCACCGAGCAGGAGGCTGGACTCAGTGGCCAGTGGGGCCCCTTCCAACCCTATAGTTCTATTATTCTCTTTTCCTGGAGATACCACAACACACAGGAGAGCAAAGAAAGTTTTAGCACCACAAGCACACCAAGATTTCAGGGCTGCAGCTACTCACCAAACACCACGTGCTTCCCATCCAGCCAGTCACACTTGGAGCACGTGATGAAGAACTGGCACCCATTGGTGCTGGGACCGCTGTTTGCCTAGCATAAAGGTCACACAGGAGAGATCAGGGAAGGGAAAGGACTTCTCAGCTTGAAGGTCACGCTTGGAGATGCCCTGCTGCTGTTGGACAAAGGGCAAAAAACACCCAAAGGCAGCGGTTCCCACACTGCCCTCCTCTGGGTGCTTGGGACTTCAACTCCCAGGAGCCCAGGAATTCTCGAAGTTGAAGTTCAAAACATCTGGAGGAAGTCTGGGAACCACTGGGACAAATGCAAACTCTTCTCCTGCCCACTTCCACCTGGCTGCATGCTGACAGCCCCTAGTCCAGTGCTTCTCAGTCTTTAGCCCACCAAGTGTTTTGGCTCCCACAAGTCCCAGTCAGCACAGAATTCTGGGAGCTGAAGTCCCAAACATCTGGGGGGACCAAAGCTAGAAAACCACTGCCTAGTTTACTCCAGTGGGAAAACAGCAAAGAACCATGCCCTGAATGCCAAAGTTTAATAAATGCATCATGGCAGGAAAAAATCAGAAAAAAAAAACCCTGCTGTGTATGCAACAGCATGTATATAGTTAATCAGGAGAAATAAATACCAGAATAAATTCATTTCAGCAAACAGTCTTTGTTAAGTCCTGCAGGAGATGAATCTCAATGCTTGGATTAAGAATTCCCCTCCACTTCACTCTGAAATGGCTACAGATTTTCTAAATCTTTAAGAAAACCACTCAAGTAATGTGGAATATTCAGCCACTCTGCACTGCAGCTCCCAGAAACCTCAGCCAGCATGGCCAGTGGATTTGTGAGAGATGTAGTATATCATCACCATCAGTTTGTATTATTGCTGCTGTTCTTATTTCTTCTGTGGATTGAGGTAAGGAACAACAGATTGAAATACAGCAACAAAGTGACACGTAACATAGTTAAGAACACAAAGCCCAGTTAAAAATACATAATCAATTAAAAGAGCACAACATCAGTTAAAAACACATACATATTAAAAACAATTCATAACCAAACTACAATTCAATTTATAATTTAAATTATGAACATTTTATCATTTAAAAACTCTTAATTTAATTTGAAATAAAAACACCTGGAGGGCCCAAGAGTATGCCATCCCTACAGTGGAAGGCACTGCAGTTGGAGCAAGACCCTGCAACTAGAATAGTATGATCATGGTTGTTATTATTAATCAAAACATCAGGGCAACTCTGGCTTTCACCACCGCATATGTGTTAATTTCATGGATAGTGAATCAACGCCTCCCAAAATGGGGTGGGGAGGACACACTGCTGCAGCCCCTCATGGGCAGGGGGCTTTGCAGTTATCCCTAACCACAGCCCATCTGCATCCCAGCCCCAAGGGTAACCAAATTCCTTCCCCTCCATAGAAGCTTACGCTTGGAATAATTGCTTCTGAGCCTAGCTGACAAGGCAGCCTTGGCACATGATTTTTACCAAGCTAATGCCAAGGATTAAGGCTTAACTTCCCAACTGGCATGTTTCAAGGACTCCCAACAGCCAGCCAGCCACCTACCCCTGAGCAGCCCTGTTTGGTTCCCAGTGCTTGCTTACAAAAGAAGCCCTCTTCCAAACAAACAAAAAAAAAGGACGGGAAGGGGCCTTCACACTCTGATCCTCACGGACATTCTCCTTCCACAAAAGAACACCACACTGGCTTCACCTCTTCCTTCTTGTAATCTTGGGGAACGCCCTTCTCCGGGATTTGGCTGAATGGCTCAAGGTCATACAAACTGGGGAGGTGAAAGAGGTTGAACCCAGAAGGTAACTCTCCTCAATCTAAGATCAACGTCCAAGCCAAAGAGAGAATCAAACTGAAACTCTAACACAGGTGGGGGATGTTGGTCCTTTGGGGCCAAATCCAGCCTTCCTGGGGTTCCAATCTGCCCCTTAGGATTTCCCCATGCAATCACATCTCCTTCTACCTGATTGCATATTGGTTTCCCACCTTCCTACAGGTTTCTTCCCATTTTAAGAGGTTGTAGTGTCACCCCTAAGGCTTAGAGCAGCCTTCCTCAATATTTTCACCCTGAAGCAGTGCTTGAAACAATATTCAGGTCTCGGGAAACCCCTGCATAAAAACTATTACATCCACAGCTCAAATGCTTTGGTGTGGAACCCATAGCAACCTCTTGAGCAACCTGGATTGAGAAACCCTGCTCAGATCAGGCAGTTAGAGCTTGAAACTAAAATAGGCTGGTCTTCTGGACCCTTCCCACCACTTCCCACTCTGAGAACCTACCAGAAAAAGGCAAATTCAGCAATTGTTCTGAAAGATGACCCCTGCCCTTTCCACCTGGTTACTTACCATGGAGAGCAAGCCAGGCGCCGAGTGTTTCAGCTTGAAGTTTTCATCTGCAAACGGGCCCCGGTATATGCTGGCTACGCCAGTGCCATCTCCCTATTCAAGGAAGGAAGGAAGGAAGGGGAATCAGCATTCGATTTCAACAGGCATTACATAGCCCCCCCCCACTGTCCTGATTTGTCAAGGATACTCCTGATTAATTCTATGCCTTCCCACTTTTTCAGCTGTTTTGAAAATGTCCCAGTTTTTTCTTCTCCTCCCGCTTTCCCCCTTGTCCTCAGCTTATTTCAATTGCTGCAACTCAGTTCATGCTGCAAAAGTAGTTAGCATGCAATCAACTCAGCAGGGAGGAGAGGAGAGGAAGAAGTGGGATCTTGCCCTTCCCAGAAGGCTCAGGTAAAAGCACACTGCTGCAGCCTCTGCTAGCTTGTCTGTCCTTCCTTCTCATTAATAACTTTTGCCATCATGAATACATTCTGAAATTACCTGGCCACATGTATCATCCATGTTGGAAGACATGACATTAGGGATCCAAGCATATATACATTTACGTGGGAGTGTTCACTGTAGGGTCACCGTAAGTCAGAAACAACTTGAAGGCACGCTAGAACAACAAGAAAACCCTGCTGAATACAGTGAGACTTATTTCTCAGCACTATTGTGTAGAACCGCATTGGAAAATGCTTTCTTTGCATGAGAAATGTGGGAGCAATTGAAGTAAGTTTTGGACAAAGAGGGAAAGTAGGTGGGGCAAGGAGAAACTGAGACATTTTAAAAGCAGCTGAAAAAGTGGGAGGAGAGAGGATTAATCAGGACTGTCCCTGCCAAAGGGTATGCTTGATGTGTGAACCATTTTCAGTGTCTCACTCTCTACAATGCTCACAATCTGGGGGGCTGAAAGAGTATTTCATGGAGAGGTCAGAATTTTTACCTGGTAGGCAGTGTCCTCATTTTGTCCCTACAGCTACACCCTTGTGGTGATGACTATGAGCACAAGTTGGGGAAGGAACAGGCCTCATATTCCTTGTCCTGTTGCTTAACTAGCATGGGTGCATCCTTTTTTTTCTACCTGAGCCTTGTCCCTGGGGGGCTCTTCCTTTGGGCTCAGTGAGCCGGGCTCCCTGACATGCCTGTCCTACTTTTACAGCCCTGACTGGCCTTCCCCAGCTGCTGCTGCTGCTGCTGTGGCAGCCAATTAGACTAAGAGGTCTCCCCAGAAAAAAAAAAGGCAGCCGCCTCGCTACTGGTCTGCCCTCGCCTCTAGTGAGAGGAAAGGAAACTAGGTCAGCCAAGCCCCCCTGGGAACGGAGATATTCCTATCAGGGGAGAGGAGGGAAGCCTGGGGATTAAGAAGAGGCTGTAATTTCAGCTCCCTTAGGCAATGGGAAGGGTGGGGGGAGAGGATGTCATCCAGACTCCTGTGGGTACATAAAAAGATTTAAAAACCGACACTACCTGAACCTAAATGGAAAGCTAAGCCTACGGAGGCCCCTGCTAGATAGGTCTGCGCTGCTTCCTCCAGGACCTGGCTTTAGTGTCGGTGCACGAATGCATACCCTCCCACTGTCCTGATTGATCCTATGTGGCCCCTGGGACCCCCCAGCAGCCCCCTGAAAAATGGGGTGATCTTTTGCCCCTCCGACAGACTCAAATGTACCCAGTTTTCTTCTCCTACCCTCCAAAGCCCCCAAACCTTTTCAAAACACAGAAGAAATGTTAAAAATCACCACCATGTTCAGTCACAACAGTGGTCGGACATCATGTTCTGCTTTTAACTGTTATATGTTAATATATTGTTTTCCCCTACCTCAATCCATGGACAGAAATGGGTAAGAAATCAATATTTATTATGCCACATCATTTTGGGTGCACTGAAATGTGCCAGTACGTCCTGCAGGGTGGGAATGTGGTGAAAAAAATGGCCTCGACCCTCTGGGCAGTTGCCCATCTCTGGCTTAAACCATTTGGGTTGCAACGCTGGACCCTGACCCTGAGTGCCAGCATCTATCTTTCTAGAAATGAAGAATGGTCGACCAGATCTGCTGCCGTATAACACTGAAATTTACACATTATCTCATCGGATTCCAAAGGCTAAACAGGTTTGGGCCCGGTTAGTCCTTGGATGGAAAATCACTAGGTCTGAGCACTGGACTCTGCCCCAGGAGACCACAGTTGGATTCCCTGCTCAGCCACAGAAACCCACGGGGTGACCTTTGGTGTGCTACACACTCTCAGCCCTAGAAAACTCCATGACAGACTCACCTTAGGGTCACCATAAGTCAGATTACTTGAAGCCACACTACAACTATACACATTCACGCGCATTTTAAAAAATAAATACGACTCCTCCTGAGAAAGCAGTGCAGAGTGTAATGGATTGTAGAAAGGATTATGTTTCCCACCCCCCTTCCTTCCTCCCTAGAAGCTTTGGAGAGAGTAGGTTGCCATCTTGCCAGAGAAAATATAGCACGCTAGCGGTTGGGGCAGTGGAGGACAGAGATTTCATTCCTCCTTTGTTGTCTGTCTCTTGCTGTCCTGGGAAAGTTGATGTGCAACATCACAGATGAGCTTTGAAAGGAGAATTCTGAAAAGCCAAAATCCTTCCAGCATGGCAAAGTTTTCCAGGGAAGCTTGTGGTTTATACCCACCACCCCATCCCACTGTGCTCAGTAGGGAATCTTCACCGCGAAAGCCAAAGGTGAAAGACTATTTCTTCCCGGGAAACAACCAGAAGTTAAACTTGTGATGTGCCCCCTCCTCATTAGGGTGGGTGGGCTCCTGGGAATTCTTTCCATCTGCACAGAGCCAATAGTGAGGGCCAACACAACTGGGCAGCACTCTGGGTGGACTAGCTGCATTCCATGCATTCAAAGGTTTCCCACTTCAGGCAAAAGGAGTTCCATGTGAAGCAGTACACGACCATGTGGAAAGCATTCCCAGAAAGTCTGGAAACTATTGCTTGGAGGCAGTGGCTCCTCACAGTGGTTCCACCCAGGCCTCTTCTCAAGCCAAGCTCCCAAGCTGGAAATTCAGATGTAAAAAAACAGCAATGCATTTTTTTAAAAAAGTGCTTCTGGGACAGCTGGCAGGCCAGCACAACAGGGAACAGGGTTATCACCTCGTGAGTCCAGTTCCATGGATGCCGTCTCACCTGAGGCACCTGCGTTTGCTTGTGGAACCTTGCGTAATGTGCTCCAAGCCAATCGGAGCCACGCCTCAGAATTCAAATATGTTTGCCTGCCTTTCATGTCAGTTGTGCGTGTGTTTCTTTTTCTGGACCCCACACCACTTTTTTTTGCCCTCACAAATGTGTTGCCTCTTCTGTAGTTTCTACGTCACTTAAACGCTCATGTGAAACACAAGAAAACCTCCTTCTGCTGGTCTCCTTACTTTGTATACACAAAGATGCCAATTCTTCATAAAAGAAAACTCGAAGAGCAGGGTGTATCTTCATTTGATCCCAGAATTTAGCTTTAAAGAATCAATTTCTTTTTCCTTTTCTCTCTTGAATGGGGTTTGGATTAGCCTCCAACATCCCTGTTGCCAGTGCTAACCGGGCTGCAAACATAATAACATTTGCTGGCATTCTGGGCTCCTCTGCTCTTGTCCATTCCTTCCTCCTGCTGTGGGTCTACAGACAAGTCTGAGATGCCCATGGGGCTCAGTAAGGCAGCCATAGTCAGAGAGATAGCACATTTCTCCAACACTTCACAGGACAGCGACTGTAAATCCAGCCCAGCAGCACTTCACACTGCAACACAGTGTTGCAGGTCCCCACTGGCAATAAACAAACACCAATTGCTAGGGCTGTCTCTTGGTTTGTTTGATGCAGGTTGGAGAGGGCTGATGGCATTGCAGGAAGCTGATTCGTTTTACATCCAAGACATACTTATCTACCCTGACTGAAGAATGCTGTGTGACCCTGAGGCTTGCATATTCATACACCAATTTAAATATGTCCAGCAAAGAAGTCTAGAATGCATTTTTTGTGTCTTAAGGTAAGCAGCACAAAACTGTCAGCAGGATCCATTTGGGACTAACTAGCCTAGAGGGATGAGGTACCACTTATCAGCAGATCTATCCATTTCTTTTACTCTGAGAGACATTAAAGGGGGCTAAGGGCTGAAAAGAACTGTAAATTCCAGATGGGAACACAACACATACAGCCCCCAAAATATAACAAAGCACAATTAGGAGGTGGAGGAAATACTGAGTACCTACATTTACAAAATCACCTCCTTGGATCATGAAATCCTTTATAACCCTAAAAAAGAAGAAAAAAGATATCATGAAACATACATATAGAACAATGATTGACCAGTTGGACTGTGTCCAGAGGAAGGTGACCAAAATGGTAGAAGGCCTGGAAACCACGAAGTCCTAAGAGGAGTGGCTGAGGGAGCTGTGTAGGTTTAGCCTGGAGAAGAGAAGGTTAAGAAGCAACATAATAGCCATGTTTAAATATTCGAAAGGATGTCTTACGGAAGATGGGGCAAGCTTCTTTTCTGCTGCTTCAGAGACTAGGACAAGGAGCAATGGATTCAACTTGTGGGGGGAATCCATCTAAACATTAAAAAGAACTTCTTGACAGTAAAAGCAATTGAACAGTGGAATATGCTGCCTCTGTGGAGTGTGCTTGACTCTCCTTCTTTGGAGCTTTTTAAACAGAGGCTGGACGGCCATCTGTCAGGAATTGTGTTTTCCAGCATGGCAGAATGCTCTTTGAATGGATGGCCCTTGGGGTTCCTTCCAATTCCATGATTCTGCTCTCCAACATGGGGTGGGTAGGCTAGGTGACTGCCATTCAAAGGTAGCCAGACCTCCTCTGCTGGCTCTCCACAGCTCATTGCCAGGGTCCATAATACTCATGAGGCTCAGGGTGGGTCCTTCTATTCCTGGATGACTATACAAACCATTTGCATTGTTCCTCTACAAATTAAATCTAGTTTCCACATGATAGCAGCAGGTTAGTCAACAAGAATCCCAAGAAACCCAACAGAATGTCTCAGGGAAACTCAAAGACTAACAGACATAAGGTTTCATGGCCTCCAACCACACCTATAAAGCACTGTGCCAGCCAACAATCCTGATACGCTAGCTTTTCTAAGCCCTGATTAAAAGCTGAGACAAGACAGGGAGTCTCTATGGGCTTTGCTTCAAGAATGCAACCAGCAACATACCTGTGAAACGTGCTGCCTTTGTAACCAATCGGAACGCCATCTTTCCTAGAAGAAAAGGAAGCAGATGTTTAAAAATAGGCAGAAATCATTAACAGAGATATGCCTGTACAGCTGTGTCGCACTGGTTAGCTTAAGCCAGAAAAGTTAAGCATGGGCATGATGTTGGTAGGTCAAAGTAGGGGTACTTCCTGACCCCAACAGAAACTTCCAGGTCAGTTGGATATGTTGCTATACACAGAGCAGGCCTCCACAAACAACAATGATAAAAATACCAAGAAAACAGAGCCTCTCCAGGACTTGAACTGAGACACGTATATATGGGAGGAACTCTGTGCAAAGCTAGGTCACCCCTTGGTATTGCCGTTGGGCTATTAGAGAGACAAGTCACCATTTAGTTCTGGAAGTGGCTTGCCTCCTCCACAAATGAAAAGGACAAGCAGCTGCCTACGTTCTCCCGCGTATACGTATTAGTCCTTCAGAAAACAACCTATGCCATTGATTTTCTGGCTTTTTTAGATGCATCTATTTAGTTCTGAAAGTGGGGGAGTGATCAACAGAACCAACATACCTGAACTCTCCTGTGCAAAACTGCCTGGAAAAAAAAAGAAGAAAGAGAATAGAGCTTCAGATTAAATCCACTCATAGAGACACTCATCAGTTTTAGGGCCACAGATTCCAATGCTACTGCTTAACAGAACTTTATTTGTGTGTTAAAGACACCAATAGAATGGAGGTCACACAGTCACAAAGATATGACATTTCTAGGCTGAGCCATCACACTCCTTTCTGCATGTTTTGCACCCCATTTCAGGAGGACGGCAGAATATACATCCAATCAATAAACAAAATAATTCTTGTAGATAATAATTATTCTTTGTTTCTTGTAGCAACCTTGATAATAGTTTCAAGATGCAAGAAATAAGTGGCACGTATGAATAAATGAGGAGAGATCTGCTGAAGCCCTATGGGGAGGTGCAGCCAGCGAGTAACAATAGCGAGTGTGCAACCCAGTTCTCTCCAGATCTGTCAGAATACGCTCCCCAGAACCCTTGTCCCTTGACCGTGAGCATTTCCACACCACACGGTTACAGGGCCTTTATTCCGCATCCAACCTCCTGTGGAATTCTGGGGTTTGTAGTTTCCGGAGGCCCAAGCGCTCTCCGGCTGAGACGTCCGACCGAGGCCTCCCCCTCAACGGCAAACCCCGGGATTCCGGAGGAGGCGGCAGCAGCGCAACAGCGCTACACCGCGGGCTCACCTGAAGTTCTCCGCCGTCTTGGGCACGACGTCGGCGAAGAGCTCTACCTTCATGCGGCCGACCTCCTGCGCGGGAGCGGGGAGAGGGACAGAGAGAGAGCCGCCTGTGAAGCCGCCGGCCCCGGGATCCCCCCTCCCCGCCCCCGCCGGGCCGGGCCGGGCCGGGCCGGGCCTACCTGGCCGCCTATCGTGATGTCGAAGAAGACCACGGGGTTGCTCGGGTTGGAGGCCAGCACCGCCATGGCGACCCCCTCTCACCCGGAGGCAGAAAGGCCGCCGCGAGGCCGCTCAGCGCGGGCGCCGCCGGCTCGAGGCGCGTCACTTCCGGCCTCGCGGCCGGCCAAGCCGAGAGAGGCCTCCGCGCGTGGTCCGCTCTACCACGGCGACTCTATGGCCCCTCCCCCTCCGGTCCCCTTTAGAGCTCTGTTCCTGCTGAAGGTCTCATTTCTTAGGCCGTTTCCGCACTAGGCGGTTCTAGCGCTATTCTTCCGCTTTCAACTTTTCTCCACTTTCAAACCCCAGGATTCCACAGGACGTTGAAAGTGGAAGAATAGCCCTAGAACCGCCTAGTGCGGAAATGCCCTACAGTTCTCCTATAGTCCTTCTCTGCATTAATAGGATGAAGTCAGTAACCTCTCTTCCCTTTCCCTCCCATTTTAGGCTACCTTCTTTAAAGCGTGTGCCCAGCATCCTTCGCAAAGATTAGGGGCCAAAAATAGCCCTTTTTGCCCCCAACTAAAATACACAGAATCTCTAGCCTCATCATTTCGGCTAGTTGTAGGCTTAAAAATCTTCTAACTCCTAAACCTAAACTCTGAATTCCTAAAATCCTCGAAACTCCACCTGTTCCTTGACATATGCATGCACTGTGTGCATTTCATTGCAAGCATCCATGCCAGCAAATTTCTGGTTTCCGTGTGTGGTTGTGAAAGCTGGACAGTGAAGCAAGAGATGCGGTGCTGGAGGAGAGTTCTGCAGAAATCCTGGACTGCCAAACAGACAAGTAAATGGGTCTGAGAACAACTCAAGTCTGAGCTCTTCCCTAGAAGCTGAAATGAGCCAACCAAGGCTAACATATTTTGGCCATATCATGATATGTGACTCCCTGGAAAAGAAGGTTTTTTGGAAAAGAAGAATTTTGCTGATAAAGAGGAAGGGAGTAGGAAAAGAGAAGGAACTGAGCCCCTTTTATTCACAATGTCCATGGCACTCACACTATATATATATATATGTATATATGTATGTATATAATCTACAACAAGATAAAAAGGCTTATGGCTACAATTATACGTGTCCAAAAATACAATTTTTTTCTCTGAGTAAAATTATTTGGAAGATATTGGTGTGTTTTTTGACCACAGAGTCTGGGAAATGGCGCAGACCGGATCTGGGAGCAATGGGAAATCTGCGCTGGGGCAGCTCTGCTGTGCTGCTTCTTCAAAACCCACTTTGGCCTCCTCTCATACGATTAGAGGAGAAGGCCTCACTCTGCAGTTCCTTGTGGAAGTCGACTGGATCTTCTGAGGAGGCCACATTCAAGCAGCCAGTCTCTGACGTCTGGAAAGGCACGAAGGACAGCGGCACCCTTTCCAAAGCTTTGCCACCCTGGATAGCTTTCAGAGGACTCTTAGTGTCCAAAAGGTCTCCCACTGAAAAGCTGGAAGAGAAATTGTAACTCCTGGGTGGGTCTTCCTATTTTGTGGTGACACTGTCTCACCCCACACATCTCTGCTTTGCTTGGCACCTGCTTTCCACCCTGGCCCTGGTAAGAACTGGAATCAAACCAGTGACACTGCAGTGCAGATACACTTTTTGTTCTGGGCAGTAACAGCCTGAAGCTAAAATATATCAATATTTCTTTTTCTCGCTCTTTTTCCTTCAGCACTGTTGCCCCCCCCGCCCCCCTGGCAAGAACTTCAACCCTTAAGGTGAAAGATGCTCCCCATCTCTGGGCAACAGAGGTGCCTCCAAGTAAATTCCGGAAAGGCAGGCATGAAAGGAAAAGCCCTCTCCTGTGGCTGTACTCCAGCAACCAGATAATCAGCAGTATAGCGCCTCGGAATGTGGAAGCTCCACTTACCCCCAGGAAAAAGGGTTGCTTCATGAACTTGTGGGGTTCCATTTTTAAGCTACGTTTAAGTCTGGGACCCTTATCCCTTCCCTGCTTCAGGGGAAGTGAATGCATGGCCTCTGCCTGCAGATACTTTTTCCTTCACAACACTACATCTCTCACACACACGCAGAGCACACTGGTACAATACCTTGCTTTGGGAAGGGGTAGAATCTTGCTTTGCATCTGGCACTCAGAGAAGCCAATGCTTTTCAGCTCCTAGGGGGGGAAAGACTCTTAAAAAAAAAAAGAATAGGAAACATCACCCTCCCAACTAAAACCAGAAATTGTTGGAGGTTCACTCTAAAGTTTCTTTGGAACAACGCACTTGGGTAGGCTGCAAATGAGGCATCCGGTGGGTTGTTCTAAAGGAAAATTACCATTCTTGGGGGGAGTCGAAGGAGCTTCAATTGTCCATGAAAGAAAGAAAGAAAGAAAGAAAGAAAGAAAGAAAGAAAGAAAGAAAGAAAGAAAGAAAGAAAGAAAGATTTCCTCCCGGCTGGCCCCTCCCTAAACTGCAAACCCCAGGATTCTATACGGTGTTGAAAGTGGAATAATCATGCTATAAGAGTGTAGTGCGGAAATGGCCTATATCTCCCCACTGGCTAGATCAAAATATGCAGACATGTTTCCATTTCCCAAGATTCCAGTGGGCTCCACAGCCATGGGCTAGTGAATCCGCTCCAGGCTGTAACCCAGATTTTGTCGGTACTCTCCAAGGTGCTGAAGTCTATTCCTAAACAGGCCCAGCACCTTGGAAAGCACCTTTAAAGGTAATATGTGGAGTGGATTCACCATGCCACTGACATGTGGAACGGGGAGGTAAGAGAGGCAGCCATTTTGTCTCAGGCATCAAATGTCTTGGGCTAGCCCAAGATGTCAGCTCTATTTATTTGCTGTACAATCTTGCTAGCCACTTTGGAGTGCCTTCAAAGGAAAAGTGGGACACAAATAAGCAATGACAATGGCTGAAGAGGCCTCCCTTAGAGCCCAGAAGGGCCAAAGAGAAGTTGGGTCCTCATCCCTCATGGTGGGGAAGAGGGACCCGCCCCCCTTCTGCTCTGCCCCAGGTAAAACAAAAATGTCTTCTAACTTCCAAGTTCTGGCCGTGGATCTTCCGCAAGGCCTGTTTCAGATCTCCCACTTGAGTCGCCAGCTGGAGGCTCTGTCGTGATGCCGCTTGTTGTCCTCATCCAAAAACTGCATTCTGGGAATTTCCACAATAGAGGAAAAAAGGGGTCAGTGCCCCACTTACTCCATTCAACACGGGGGTGGGGGAAAAGGTCAGCCAAGAAAGAAAATTGAATGCTGGATCCAGCTGGGGAGCACACGGTTCAGCTACAGAATTCAAGATGGCCAACTTGGAGCACTCTGAAGGGGAATGGACAAACTCCGGTGATCTACCAGTCAGGACTACTGTGTGCATACTCTCCAACATTTCACAAATGAAAACTGGGGCACATGTGGCCAAGTCACATGAGAGTATATACTCTTCAACTGTCCCAATTTGGCAGAGACAATCCAGGTTAAACATCTATAACTCATTTTGCCAGTCCCAGTTTCTCTCTCCTCTTCCCACTCTCTCCCTTTGTCCTCAGCTTACTTCCATTGCTGCAAACTGATTTCAACATGCAAAAGGAGTTTGCAGTCAATTAAGTCAGCAGTGGGAGAAGAAAGGAAATCTGGCCCTCCCCAGTAGGCTCAGGCAAAAGCAACCTGCTGCAGCCTCTCCTAGCCTGTGTATTCTTCCTCATTAATAATTTCTGCCATCTTGACCATGGTCTCAGGTTTCTTGGCCACATATGACCTGGGTTTCATCTATGAAATGCTGGAGGATATGTTTTAAAGCAGAGCTTGTTTTTATGCTACCTGCTTTGGACTGTGCAGAGAAACTGCTTGGTGTTCCGCTCAGCTTCTTGCAGGTCGTGGAGCTGTTCCAAAAGTTTTGTTCTCTCCTGCAGCAACTCTTCATTCACGGTGGACATCTGTTGGATCAGCACACAGTTGTGTAGAGGGCAGGGCAGGGCAGAAATACCTCCACAACTAAATTTCCAGGATTCTACATGATTCAACATCCCCTTTCTGCCACACAAACTCCAAAAACCATGATGGGAACACCCTGAAGAATCTTGAAACAGGCTCTTCCTCTGAAGTATAGTCCCCAACATACCCTGACTTAATCCTCAGTCCCACTTCTAGCTGGGAACTCTAGAGCAGAAAAACTGAATATGCAAGAACTTCTAAGACCTGTGCTTGTGGGAGAAACAGAGAACAGAAAGTAATTGAAGGGGCATAATACTGGGGGAGACTAGGCTTTGGCAAATGCTTGAGCATTTTTTTTTAAAATTGGGCAGTGGGTTCCAGGGGCTACAAAAATGGAGTCACAGAATTATAGAAGTGGAAGAGAGACCCCCAAGGGCCATCCAGTCCAACCTCATTTTGCCATGCAGGAATACACCATCAAAGCATTCCTGATAGATGGCCATCCAGTCTCTGTTTAAAAACCTCCAAAGAAGGAGACTCCACCACACTCTGAAGCAGCGTATTCGACTGTCGAACTGCTCTTACCATCAGGAAGTTCTTCCTAATATTTACATGGAATCTCTTCTCCTGAAATTTGAAGTCATTGCTCCATGTCCTAGTCTCTGGACCAGCAGAAAACAGGCTTGCTCCATCCTCTAGTTGACATCCCTTCAAATATTTAAACACAGTGAGGGGGGTGCAAGGTTTCCTCACTCCTGCTGCAGGCTCTCACCTTTTCTGTTTGGCACTTGGATAAATGGAGTGTGTTCTTAAGGTGCCGTATGCAGCCATCACGCCGTTTCAGTTCTGAGACAAATATCTCCTTTGCCTGCCGCAGCTTTGCCTTGTGCTGGAGCTTCCACTCATGGTATTTTCTGGAAAAGAAACAGAGGCAAGCCAAGAAGCATTTTCAAAAACAGCACAGCCCCACTGCGACCTGCAAAGCCCATATAGAACAGATTTTCTAAGCTGTGGCCCATCTCTGCTTGGGCAATCATTGTGGAAGAAGTAGGGGTTGAGTGGGGGTATTTTTGGCCACTTGAAAAGCCTCTCTCTTCTCCACCACTATCACCACCACTGTGAATCTGTCTTGTCCACCAATTCAAACGCCATTATGGATTTCCCTGCTACTTCTCACCCTTCACAAAGGGACATTTCCAACTGGTGCAAAAAGCAGCTGGAAGAACAACCAAAAAAAAGCACCAACAAATCTACTGATTTTTGCCACAGTAGCACTTTCTGAGCCAGAAAGAATTATTGTGTGCTGTTTTTCCAGTGACCCATGGTGCACAGAAATAGAAGTGAGGTGTTCTGACTGTTAGCAAGCTGGCCCCATTCCTGGGGAAGGGCAGATGCTGGAATTTTCACTGAGCTGAGGAAACACAAGAAATGAATGCTATTCCTAACACTGCCCACAACCCTAATTCTGACCCTTAAACCCTCACGTTAATCAGGGACAGTCCTGATTAATCCCCTACCATTCCTCTTTTCAGCTGCTTCTAAAAAGTCCCAGTTTCAATCCAGCCCTCCAGATCTCCCCCTTTGTTGTCAACTTACTTCAGTTGCTGCAAGCTGAGTTCAAAATGACACATCTAATTTGGCCTCAGTTAACTCAGCAAGGGGGAGAGGAGGGAGGAGACTGATCTTTTGCTTCCCAGGAGGCTCAGGCAAAAGCAAGCTGCTGCAGCCATCCCTAGCTTATGTGTTTGTCTTCATTAACCATCTCTGCCATCTCGACCACACTCTGATATTGTTGGCCACAGGTGTCCCAGTTTTCATCTGTGAAATGTTTTAGGATGCAACTCACTGGCCTCAGAAAATACCACTATTCCCTTCATGCACAGGATTTTTTAAAGAATGAAATCCCATTGCTTGAGGATTAATAAACGCTACGCCCAGAGTCACCTGACAGATATGTTCACCCGCTTGAGGAGGTGCACCAGCTCCTTGAAGAGGTCCTCCTTCTCCTCTTGCAAGGCTATGATCTTCTCCAAGAGCTTCTGGCTCTGTGTTTGGCAGTGGAGATGCTGGAAAGGAGATGGAAGTCAATTTTCCAGCACTTTTCCAATTGCCCACTCAGCCATGGAAACCCACTGAGTGACCTGGGTGCATCACACACACTCAGCCCCAGAAAACCCCGTTACAGGTTTGCCTTAGAGCCACCAATGACTTGGAGGCACACAACAACAACAATGGAAACCACAACTCCCAGAATCCCCCAACGAGTACAGCCATGCTGGCAGGGGGATTCTGTGCTTTAGTCCATTCCTAAGCCGTGTCCGTTTTCTGCAGGGAGTGGCTTTGCTCACCTCATTAGAGAGGGTTTTCCTTTCTTCTTCTAAGACCCGCAACCGGGCCTGCTGCTGCTGCCCCCGGAACTGCAGCTCTGCGCACTTCCTCACGAGCTGAGCTTCTTGCTCCCGTTGGAGTCGGAGCTGCTGCCGGAGCTCTTCTGTCTGCTGATCCGAGAGCTTTCTGGTGGGCAGCATCGCACCCCCATGGGAAGAAAAACAATCAGGAGTTAAGATGGTGCCAGCCGAAACATCCCAGAATTTGGAAAGGGACATTTGAAAAGCAATTCATTCCATAGCCTCCAACTGTCCTTGTCTGACAAGGACAGTCCTGTGACGGGGCGGTACCTCTTCCGCTGCTCCTCTTGAAGCTGAAGCTGAGCCTTTGCCTCTTTTTCGCGGAGCTCCTTCACTTCGTCTTCCAGCTGTTTCCCCTCCAAGACCTGGGTCTCACAGAGCTGGATCTGGTGGTGAGACTCCTTCAGAGTCTCCTGCAGCTCTGCAATCTGGGATGGAGAATATATATTGTAAGAGAGAAAGCCTATCAGAGCTTTAAAAAGGTTGAAACTGAAATTGTACTCCATGCTTCTATGGAGTATAGTCTCTCGAAGCCCCAGGTTGTGTTTCTGTACACAACTATTTTATTTTGGAGATCCACGTGATGCTTTCTTCATCCCAAAGTATTTCTTGGGAGCTCCTGGCATTATCAAGGACTTTTCATTTCTACTTCCTAGGTCAGTTTAAATCAGCCAAGTGTTCTCCAAAAGGAAATGGTATCCACAGGACCACAGACTCAACAGAGATCAAGCGAAAGAAAGAGGAACATCTGCACCAAAGCAAAATGCTAATATTTACCTAGTCTAATAATGCTAATTTAGCACTTTTCCAGTAATACCAGCATTATGAGAAAGAAAGGGCCATGGAAATTGGTGAGAATCAGTTTCTAATATGTTACATGAGTCTTGATTTGACGCTCAGTCAGGGAGAGAGGAAGAGGAGGAGGAGGAGGAACAATGCAAGGGAGAGGGGGAAAAAATCTCTGGAATTATCAAGAGATTGCAATTCTTTTTGTTTTGATTTTATCTGCCTATTCCCAGGTTTGTATCCAAACTCTTTCCTTAAAATATCTGCGGTTTCTCTCCCTTCTCATTTCCATAAGCAACCCCATCAAAGGCTTTGCTGTAACTGCTAAAGCACAAACAGACTGTCTTCTGAAATTCTCAAGTACCCTCCATTACGCTGCTCCTGAAACGGAAGATCAGCATCACGAAGAAAAGACCAGGGGACTGCTGGGCAATGAACAACCTCCGACCTGCTCCTCTGCTTCGGCCAGCCTGGCCTCCTCCTGGGTGAGCTTCTCCAGGAGACCGCTCTGCTCTCGTATCGCCTGGGATTGCCTCAGAAGTTCCAGCTCCAACTCCAAGTCCTCCGTCTTCTGATCGCTTAATTCACACTCCGAAGTGAGAGACGAACAGGCTTCAGAGGCATCCAAAAGCTCGTCCTGAACCTGTCGCCGCTCGGCTACGGTCTGGGGAGGAAAAAAAGGGCATTCTTATCGGAGCTCAGAAGAAGGGAGTTGATACTTCCATCAGCATCATCAGTTGAGACCTGTATCAGCATCAGCATCAAGTTGTTGTTGCGTGCCTTCAAGTCATTTTGAATTCATGCAACCCTCAAGCAAAACTACCATGGATCTCCTTGGCAAGATTTGTTCTGTGGAAGTTTGCCGCTTTTGCTTTCCTCTGAGGCTGAGAGAGTTTGACTTGCCTAAGGTCACCCAATGGCTTTCCAGGGCTAAGCAGGGATTGAAATCCTGGTCTGCCAGCAGCCTAGTCCAACTCTCCTTGCTTCCCCAGACTTTAGTAAACCAGACTTACCTGGCCCGGGTATCCGGGTAACAAAGACAAGTCAAGTGAGTGGATTCTGTTGCTTAAGGCCAAGATTTCTTGCTCCAGATGAATGTTGCGCTCCCTTGCCCTCTGTAGCTCTGAGATTTCTAAAGATAAGAAACAAACATGACCAGCGGAGTCATTGCTCTTGGGAGGGTACAGGCATCCCACGGTATTCATTCCCTGGAGGACCGCATTCCCACAGGCCTATCACTGCTGAGGGTGCAAGACCCCAACTGTGCTACCTTGCCACTGTTTTGTGTCTCGTGGCTTCTTATAGTACAAAATGCACACCTTCATGTTTTGGGACTTTGCCGTCCTGGGGTGCACCCTGGGGGATGAGAACAAAATGTACGAAGTCTGGCAAACCACCGAACAACAGTGTAATGCAGAAGGTGGCATGGCCTTCTGAGGAGGCCCACAGGGCCAGACTGGGGACTTAGAAGGGGCAGATTCAGCACCGAGGCCTGAAGTTCCCCTCCCTTGTCTAGCTCATGCCATGTACTCCCCAGCATCTTACAAATGAAAACCTGGACATGTGTGGCCAAGCAACCTAAGAGCATGATCAAGATGGCAAAGGTTATTAATGAGGAAAACGGACGAGCCTAGGAGAAGGTGCAGCAGTTTGCCTTTGCCTGAGTTTACCAGGAAGGGTGTGATTCCACCCTCTCCTCTCCATCTTTAATTGGGTCGAGTGCAAAATGAGTTTGAACTCAGCTTTCAGGAACTGAAGCAAAGTGAGGACAAAGGGGAAACGTGGAAGAGAGAGGGAAACTGGGACGTTTTAAAAGCAGCTGAAAAAGTGGGGTGACAAGAGGAGTGATTGGGACTGCCCCTGGGACAGTTGGAGATACAAACAGGATACAACACTTGCGTCCTTTGCGGTATTTTTCAATTCAGGTGGGCAGGCCTTATTTCTTAAAATGATCTTTAAAAGAAATGAGCTGGTGGTATACAACTTACCACTGTCCTCCTCTTCATCTGGATCTTCTTTCGTGTCTTCTGCCATGGATGGTGCCAACTGAAAAAAATGTCAAGACACCAAAGTCATCATTTTTACTGGGCAGAGAGAGTGACGGATAGCTGCTGATCCTGTGGTTAGCTGTTTTCTACCCAAAGCATTGGACTGAAGCACCTCAGAATACATTTGCTCAACATATATGCATATATGCAAGAGGTTTAATTATAAGGCCCAATGGGGAGGGGGATCAAAATGGGGCATCCATGGAACTCACAGTGCTCTGTGCTGGCTTTGCAAGACTATCCATCTGGATAGAAAGAGGTCAACAGCCAAGTCTCCAGGAGGAAATTTCTAGGAATAAGAACAAAAAAGGAGTCTGGCTGGATCAGAGCAACAGTCTCATCCTGTTTCCCATTCCAGATGCCCAATGGGAAGCCCACACCCAGGACCAGAGGGTAATAAAGGCCTCCTGCTAATCCGAAGTGACAGAAGTTCTCCTAGCTTCCTGAAGGGCACACAAACCAGCCATCCTGCCTGGCTGTGAACTGATGGTCTTCTCCTTGTCCATAACTTTATCTAACTCCCTTGAAAACCATGAAAACAAGCGGCTGCCACCCTACCTTTGTGGCTGGAAATTCCTTCCCATTCACGGTGATTTTTCAGATGTATTAAAAACCACCGATGACGTACTTGTCAAGATACTAAATTCTCCCAAACAGAACTTTCAACTCCTGAAAAATGCAACTGTTAGAATTTCAAATGGAGCAAGCACTGTAAAAATTTGAAGGGTCACATTCTTCCCACGTGGACTCTGTTAGAATCAAGCTGCATTTCCCACCAATCCTTAGGGTCCGTTCTCCTTCCTTCCCACTGCCCACCTGAACTGTCCTAACTGTCCCACCGCGTTCTTGCTGGTCTCCCTAGCAACCACTCCCACCCTCTCCATTCTCCCCATTCTATTCCCACCTGACACCACCCACATCAGGTCCGCTAGAGTGCCTTCTATGCCAGCAAGTCTTTGGTTTTTCGCCCCAATTCAACATGCTCAGTTTAAAGCCCCAAATGATAGCAGGACCAACGTATTCAGAGAATCTGCTCCATGGCTTCACAGCTACCGAGATCCAGGTGACTATCTGGACTACACCTCACTAGCCCTTAGCTCTGTTGCAGGCTGTTCTGTTTCTGAGCAGAATTTGGCTCACCTTGAAAGCCCCAAATCAGCGGCTCCTGACTTTGGGTCCAGCAGGTGGTGTGAACCTCCTCTTGCAAAATTCCAGATTGCACACGTGACAACGTTTCATGGATGTAAACCAGGACATGTGTGGCCAGGCAGCATCACAGTGTGGTCAAGAGAGCAAGAAGTGATAAAAAATGAAGCACACACAAGCTAGGAGAGGCTGCAGCAGTTTGCTCTTGCCTGAGCCTCCTGGGAAGGGCAAGACTCCCCCTCCTTAAATTTTGGAGGACTGCTTTGTGCAACTGTATGATCTCCTTGGAGCTTGGAAAGGTTATTTTTTTAGGCTGACTGCAGGATGCCAGGCATTGTAGACCAAAAGATTGACTTTTCCCAAGCTCTAGGCCCCTCAGATTTTGTCTTGGAGATGGCAACATATCAAATAATTCAAGATCAAGGCTTTATGGCCCAGACAAGGAAAACACAGATGAAACCTGAAACTTCTGAGCCCTCATAGTTCAGAAACTCAATACCAACTGCAGTATATTTCAAAAATATATACATTTATTAATCCAGTAAAGGATAAAGACTAATGACTACAAATACACATGTCCAAAAATAATATTTTTTATTTTATGTATTAAAATACATACTTTACATACCTTTGTCTGAACAAATTTATAATTCCTTTATATAAATAAAACAACTAAAGAAAATGAATTTTCTTTCATTGTTCCTATATCCATTCTTTATACATACTGTCTTATTTACTTCAAATACCATCTTCAACCACTCTCACTTCCTCACTTTCCTTTAATCGGTTCTTCTTTTCTCTTCAGTCTATTCCCTCTAAACGTAATATCATTGTTGACTAACCTATAAATGTACACTTTAGCTTACTGGTCTTTTTCTGCCTTTTCTCTACTCATGAGTCCATTTGCTCCTCTTGGCAAATCTTAACCCAATTTCGCTCTATATATTCCTTTATTTCTGTCATTTCATTTTTTCTATCTCCTCTTCTTTCACCTCTCATTGCCCTTGACAAAATATCCAACGACACATATTCTTGTACCTTATTTAACCATTCTCCCAATTCTGGTATTATTCTCTTTTTCCAATACTTTGCATATGTTGTTCTAGCTGCTGTAAATATGTATAGTATACTTTTCTTGTATTTATGATTTTCTTTGTCAATTTGGTGAAGCATATTCAGTAGAAAGATCTACGGTGACAAATAAAGACAAGAAAGGAATTGAGAGAGGAGGGTTGGGATTGCCAGTGGTTTCTATATTTCCAATTGAAAGAAAGACAAAAAATGGATCAGAAGTTAGAAGGGTTGGAAGTTACAACCCAATTAAATGAGCTTGAAGAAACACTATTTGAGAAAAAGGATCATTTAATATCACAAATATATAACTTGATGCCTGAAAGAGAGCTGGAAGCTGAAACTATAAAAGACACAATGATCAAATGGGCACAAAACATTGGACAGGAGATCAAATTAGAACATTGGAAGAAAAGTTGGGAGGATACACAGAGATTTACCCTAGCGCAGAATCTAAAGGAAAACCATATGAAAATGCTGTACCTATGGTATCTGGATCCGGAGAAATTAAGAAAGATTTATAAACTGAGAGAGAAGAAATGTTGGAAGTGTGATAATGAAAGTGGATCTTTTTATCATATATGGTGGAAATGCGAGGCGGCAAAAATATACTGGAAAAAGATTCACAAAGCAATTACGGACATTTGACAAAAATAATGTTTTTTGAATAAGGTATTTGGAAGACGTTGGGGTGTTTTCTCGTCACAAGAGTCTGAAAAATGGTGTAGACACGAACTGGGGAACCCGCACTGGAGGTAGCTGTGCTGCTTTTCTCCTTCAAACCTCTTCACTTTCACCCTCTTAAACCTGATCACAGGAGAAGGACTCGCTTGGCTGCTCCTTGTGGAAGTCCGCCGGATCCCCCGGGGAGACCACGTTCAAGTAGCCGATCTCCGAAGAATGGAAAGGGGCTGGGGAAGGTGGGGCTCTTTCCACCGAATCCTCAGCTTTGCCACTCTGGATGGCTTTCAGAGGGCTGCTAGGGTCCAAAAGGTCCACGGCTGAAAAGCTGGAAGAGAGATTGTTAGCCCTGGGTGGGTCTCTCTGTTTCGTGGTGTCCTTGTCTCACCCTACGCATCGCTCCTTGGCCTGGCCCCTGCTTTCCCCCTGACCCACAGAAGGAAAATGGGGCCTGGTAAAAAGATACCAAAAAGACTTTCGTTTGGGGTAGATCACACAGCTTCCAGAGGCTGCCAGAAAATAAAAGGGAGGTAGGATTATGCACTTGGAACCCTCTCAGGGGTCTGACTTTCCTCTTAAACAAGATGTCTCCCTTGCACCCTGTTTTACCCTCACCTCTCCAAAAAGAAACCCCCATGTTTCACCAGAAAACAAGCCTCAGTGGAGCCAGAGCGTGGTCTACAGTCTGGAACACAACCCAGTGGATTCATGTTACAAGAACAGAGCTTCCACCTAAATGTTTAAATAACTGCTTGAGACTGGAATGGACTCCTCTTCTTCAAACAGAGATCTGACAAGCATCTTTCCAGAGTGCTTTAATAGCATATTCCTGCACACCAGAGGCTTGGACTAGGCAGTCCTTGCAGTCCTGTCAAACTCTTAAAATTTTGTAAGTCTTTGTAAGTCTTAAAGAAAAGGGGGGCAGTACATCCAAGCATGTGCGGAGCACAATTCCTCTCCTGCAGCAGGTTCCACCCCCTGAGATTCAGTGCTGGTGGCAGAGGTTCCAGACCAGAAAGTGCGCCTTGAAAGCAAATCCTGAAATTAAGCCCTGACAGGAAGCAAAGTGTGGAATCCCATTTTAAAGCCATGTTTAAGCCCGCGATGTTTATTGCTTTTCTACTACAGGGACGTATATTGTTTCTGCACCGAGGTGTTTGCTCCCTCCCAGCACCACCCAGCTTGTAGACAGAGCACACTGGTACAGTACCTGATGTTGGGAAGAGGTAGAATCCTGCTTTGCAGCTGGCGCTCAGGGAAGCCAATGCTTTTCAGCTCCTAAAGAGAAAAAAATAAAACTTAAACAAATGAGGAAGTCACCTGTAAAAGCCTTTGCTTCCTAATACAGAGATACCCAAGATGGAAAAGAACATTATCAAGGCAGGATCAGAGAAGGGCCAGTTTTGAGGTCCCAGGGACCAATACCCACTGCAGGCCAGACCACCTTTCCAGAGAAAACTGGAAATGACTGGAGGTCTGCTCTTAAGGGTTTGAAAAAAAAATACACTGGTGCAAAACAAGGTATCTGACAGGTTCAAGATGAGTAACCAATTAATTGTTGAGAATGTAATCCCAGGAAATGATGAGTTTGACCTTTTACCCAATTAGAGACCTCTCAGGCCATGTTCCAACGTGTATTGGCATGGGAGTAAATCCAGATGAACTGAGGGTTACTCCTAAGTAGATATGCATGGGGTGACATGGTTAGTCCATAAATATTAGATGTGCTTGAAGATTCAGTTAGGTAAACCTCCAGAAAAGTTGCAGGAGAAAATGCAACAGTGGAGTTTATGGGGACAGAGGCCTTCCCTCCTCCCCACCACCACAACTATCCCAGACAAAACAAATGTAATGTCTTCTTACTTCCAAGCTGTGGCTGTGAATATTCCTCAAGGTCCGTTCCAGGATTCCAACCTGAGCAGTCAGCTGGGAGATCCGTTCCTGAAGCTGCTTGTTTTCTTCATCCAAAAACTGCGCTCTGGGAAATTCCACAATGGAGGCAGGGGGAAGGGGTCAGTGCCACATTTCCTTCATCCAACATGAAGTACACCCAAGGAAGGAGATGGGTGAGGGAGGGGAAAGCCTGGCTCCCTTCCCACAGACACGCACGCACACATTATTTTGCAGGGGCCCTGTGACCCTAACCCTAGCAAAGGTAACTTCTCCAAGGTGTGGCATGACAGAACGGTAGGTCAATCCAACAAGGGCCTCGTTGCTTTTGTCATCCTTTTACCTGTTCTGGATTGTGGAGAGGATCTGTTTGCTGCCCCGCTCAGCTTCCTCAAGGTCATGGACCCGTTGCAGGAGTTTCCTTTTCTCCTGCAGCAGCCTTTCATTTTCCATAGAGATCTGCTGGATCAGTGCATGATCCTGTGTGGAGGGCCGATAGGCAGAAAAAAGTCCCTGTGTGACTGGATGCCATCTCCAGGCTTCCATGTGATTCAAAAGTCTCTTGCCGCGTGAACCCGTTATTCTGCTGGGAACACCCCCAGCAGAAGCGAGGAACTTTGGGAGGAGTTTCAGAGAGAGGTCTTCCTTGAGGACTCCTTTTAACCCTTGTGGCCAGACAGGACTCTTTGGGCTCTGCTGGTGGGTGAAGACTTATCTGTTTCGAGGGGCCTTTGGTGCCTTTAAGTCAAACTTACAGCAACTTATTCCAATTTATGGTGACCTGAAGGTTGAGGGGGTCCCTATCGTGGGTTTGTCTTGGCAACAGCCTTCCTCTAGGCTTAGGGGACTTGGGGGATTTAGCAAGAAGCTTCAGGTGCTGCAAAAGTGGGGTCTAAGGGGTGCCCCTTTCTGATCCCTGTTGTAGGGTCTCACCTTTTCTGTGTGGCTCTTTGACAGCTTGAGTTCATCCTCAAGATGCCTGATGCGGGCGTTGCGCTGTTTCACTTCGCAGATGAATGTCTCTTTGGCCCGCCGGAGCTTTGCTCTGTGCCGCAACTGGCGTTCATTGTGTTTTCTGAGAAGAGAGGCAAGTTGAAAACACCTTCAGAAACAGTCCCAATACCGACCTCAGTCCCAATTCCAAAACATACCCTCATTGGCTTTAGAAATTACCACACCACAACTCATTTATTTAAGCTTTTTTTTTAAAAAAAAAATCCTGCTGCATGATTATTAATCTAAATTGTGTCATAGTCACCTGATAGATAGGTCCACTTGGTTCAGAATGTGCCCATACTCTTCGTGGAGGGTCTCCTTTTCCTGTTGCAATGTTAAAAGCTGCTCCTGAAGTTTCTGGCTGTATTTTTGGCAACGCAGATGCTGAACACAGAAATGGGGGGGTCCCGGTCAATTTTCGAGCTCATTTGTTTGAAGCAGAGCTCCAGATGCTTTGATCCTCACTCCCTAACCCTGGGAGGTAGGTCAGGCTGAGAAGTAGTACCTGGCTCACCTGGTGACAGGACTGATGCTAGTCCAAGCATCTTCCTGCATTTAATCCCTTCTTTCTCTCTCTCATTCTCTCTTTCCTCACTCTGTTTCTCCAGCTCAGAACTCACAAAAGGTGACCTGCAGGACTACAACTTCCGAGGCCATGGTGGCTAGAAGATTTTGGGAGCTATAATCCCCTCATGCCCCCCCGCCACACCTTTTCTAAGCTCTGCTTCATCTGCAAAATGGTAGCAGTGACCATACTCTGCACTGGCATTGCTCACCTCATTAGAGAGGGTTTTCTTTTCTTCTTCCAAGACCCGCAACCGGGCCTCCTGCTGCTGCACCCGGACCTGCAGCTCTGCGCACGTCCTCACGAGCTGAGCCTCTTTCTCCCGCTGGAGTCTCAGCTGCTGCTGGACCTCTTCTGTCCGCTGATCCAAGAGCTTTCTGGTGGGCGGCATCGCACCCCCATAGGAAGAAAAACAAATCAGGGAAGGAGTTAAGATGCTGCCAACCCCAGCTCTGTGCTCAGAAAGGTACCTTTGAAAATTAATTCATTCCCATTGCTTGTTAAGGCCTTTTAAAAGTAACGCCCATTGCTGTCATTTGTGGTAACATCTAAAAAGTAGTCCGTTGGTTTGACTTTTACTTTGCTACAGGCATTTGGTTGATTTTAAGCCTATGGCAGATGCTCTAAAATGGCGTGCTGGTTTAAAATGGTGTGTTTTTTTGGATTTTAAGGACAACATATTTTTTCCAATTATGTTTTAAAACTGTTTTTAACTATAAGTCTTTAAGAGAACTGACTTTTTAAAAAACTTTTGCATCATAGATTTTTAACCAAAGTGTTATTTTACATTTGTAAGCTGCTTTGAGTCCCTTGGTCGAAGAAAGGTAGGAAAAGGAGAGAGAGAGAGAGATAGGTTGATACCATTTTTTTTTACTAAGGGAGAAAACCTTAGACCATTGGTGATTGATGGCTCAAAATTCTGAACTGGCAGTGCTGGCTTAGGACCTCCATGAGATGTAGTCCAAAAAAGCAATGTTTCCTAAATAATATCCTATGCATATGCTAACAAATCTACAAGTTCAATCCTACTTTAAAACAAGGCATTCATCCTCCATACATCTTGTTCAAGTGTCAAAATAGTCTGCCAACACTAATCGTCTAGCAACAGGAACCCTGGAGGGGCCCACCAAAAAAAAATTAGACCCCCACATACTTTAGCCTGGCTCTCCAATGCTTCCTTTCCCCCATCTGTTTTATCTTTCAAGTCAGGAAGTTGCCGCTTTCTTCTGACACATCTCTGTCCCTGACAAGGCTGGCTAATTCCTCCCCTCCAAGCTCCAAAATGAGACACTCATCCCGGAAAGGAAAGCCAAGGCCTGGGCCCAGCAACTGGGCGGTACCTCTTCCGCTGCTCCTCCTGAACCTGCCGCTGAGCCTTCATCTCTTTTTCTCGAAGCTGCTTCACTTCCTCCTCCAGCTGTTTTCTCCCCGAGACCTGGGTCTCACAGAGTCGCAGCTGATGGTTGGATTCCTTCAGCTTCTGCTGCAGGTCCACAATCTGGGAAGAACAATTGCAGGTACCCCCTGCTTATGTGTGCCTGCCCAAGAACGGAGGTCTGCGGGAGAAGCCCTCCTTTGTGCCCCACAAATGGGAACAACACACTTTTGCAGGACACGAAAACAGGGCCTCCTCGGCTGTGGCACCCTGGTTTGGGACACTTTCCTATGAGTGGCCTGATTGGCACCACACACTGGCTTCATTTTAGCACCAACTAGAAATATGGCTATTTATCAAAGCTCTCTTGGGGCCTAAGATCACACGCATGGTTTTAACTATTTTCACCTTTCAAGCTTTTTTACCTTGTTAACTGGTTTAGTAAGTCTTTATCCTGTCCAAATTATTTTATTGTTTTTAGCTGTCCCTCTTCTTTTACATGTACACTGTCCTGAGATCTCATGATCATTGTTGGGTGTCTTCACGTCATTTCCGACTTAAGGCCACCCTAAGGCAAACTTATCACGAAGTTTTCTTGGCAAGATTTCTTCCGTGGAAGTTTGCTATTATCTTATTCTGAGGCTGAGAGAGAATGCAACTTGCCCAAGGTCACCGAGTGGGTTTTCATGGCTGAGCAGGGATCTGAATCCTGGTCTCGAGAGTCCTAGTCCAAATTTCAAACCACCAGATCACGCTGTCTCTCCTGAACCACAAACGTAAAATACAGATAGGACTTTCCTGTCCCAAGGATCTCTCGCTGGTAGCATGAAGCCTTTATCAGAAACATCCCGACTGATCCATTTTTGGGAGGAAGGAAAGCACCCTGTTCTCTGACTACTGACCTTCTTCTCGGCTTTGGCCACCTGGGTTTTCTCCTGGGCAAGCTTCTCTTGCAAGCTGCTCAGCTGCTTTGCCGCTTGGTTCTCCCTCAGCAGTTCCAGCTCCAGCTCTTTGACCTTCTGATGACTGAGCTCCCACTGCGAGGTGAGAGATGAACAGGTCTTGGAGGAGTCAGAAAGCTTCTGCTGCACTTGCTTGAGGTCGGCTTTGGTCTGAAAAAAGGAAGAAGAAGGTGGCATTTTTATCCAGCGTGCAAAAGGAGCAAGTTACAAGTAACGTATTTATCTGATTTATATCCCGCCTTACTCTTTGTAAGGTGGCTCACAAGTAACTAAGCACAGGGTACAGTTAAAAAAACAACAACAAAGTTTTGAACAGAAGTTTTAAAAAATCAAGAACAATTTGGTTAAACGAACAAAGTTTAAAACAATAGAAAATACAACTGAAAACATAGTCCAACCCGATAAAGGTCTTTTCCTGCTGGTGGAAGGAAAGAGGAGCTAATCAAACCTCCCATTCTGTTCAGTACCCTGTAACTAGTTACTCGGGGAGTTACAAGTTAACAAGCGAAGTCACTTTACCAGCGCAATGAGTAACCATTGCTACTTATTTTCAAAAGTTACTTTTAAAGACAATTTTTAGAGGCATTTTAACAGGATTTTTCCCTAACTCTCTTCTAATCTTATATCATTCCTTTACCAATTCTAAGATTTATTTATTTAGGCTCTCAAAAAAAGCCACAGAAAGTAACAGAAAGACAGGCCCTGTAGCAAGGAGTCCAACCAAAATATAACAAGCCTCTACCTTAATATTTTCCTGTTGGAGTAAAATGCTGTGTTTCTGCAGTTCCAGGTTCTTTTCCCTTTCGTAGCGCAGCTCCTTCTCAGTGGAGCTGCACAAATTCTGGGCCCGCTGGAGGTCGTGGCGGAGTTGCTGGAGCTCCTCTTGCTGGTGGAGGACTTTCTCTCCTGGTGGGCCCTGCGTGAGCCAGACAGAACATGAGGAAAACAGCTACAACAGAGACCAAATTCCCCAGGAGAGGAGCTGTTTTAGTCTGCCACAACAAAAACAGCAGACATCTTACAGATGAACAAGATCAAGCTGGGCACATTTTCGGTAACCCCTCATCCCTTCCTTCCCTGCCTTCTCCCCACTGTCTAAGCCAGGAGTGGGGAAAATGTGGCCCGTAGGCAGCATACAGGCCTTGGGACCCCTACATGAGGCCCTTGGGACCCCCAAGAAGCTCTGCATAGTTCTCAGACCTTCAACAAAAGGGTGATTTTCTTGCCCCCTAAAATGTCCAAAGCTACCTAAAAATACAGTAGTTGGGTCTCCCCAACACCCAAACCCCCGCCCAGACTTCCCAAAAACAACCCCTAAAAAGAAAAGAAAAAAGCCCAAAATCAGGCAAAATGGAAGTAATGGTCACTTCAGACATGCCAAAATGCTCTCGTGCAATCTACTGGGTGGGTTGCAGGGAGGAAAAATGGCCCTCGCCCCCTTAGCAGTTGTCTACCCTAGTCTAAACCATAGGCATACAGGAAGCTGTTTTAAACCAAGCCAGACCCTTAGTCGCCTACCCAGCCCAATGCTGCCAACTCTGACCAGCAGCCCCATGGCTCTGTGGAGATCTGTCATCTTCCATCCCGGTGGTCTCCCATTCACATATTAACCAGACTTGACCCTGATCAGTTTCCAAAACCAACCAAGACTGTCATGTTGGAGGGTTGTTGCAATGCTACATTTCCCGGAGGACTCACTTTTGTTGGAAGCAGTGAGTTCTCTTGCGGCAGCTTTTCATGCATCACATGGAGAAGATCCCTCTCTTCTGCTGCTCCCCGAAGCAGCTGGATCTCACTGTAAAGCCGCAGAAGTTCCGACTTTGAATTGTGCAGCTCCTGGCAAAACAGCATGGAGGTTATAAAGCAACAAACCCAAATAGGGAGCTTTTAGCTAGAAAAACACTCATTCTGCAGCTCTGTACACACACGTATATCTGGGAATAGAGCTAGAACTTAGGAAAACTCCTGTTTTAGACCCCAGCTCCCACAATCCCCAGGGGCTGTGCTGGCTAGGGGATTTGGGAAGCTATAGTCCAAAACTGGAATTTTTATCAAGTTCTGCATAGGACAGTGGTGCTTAATTGTGAGAAACACATGTAAGCTTTCCTTGTCAGTAGCTCATCACTCTTATGGGAGAAAATAAGAATGCCAGCAATATGCAACATAATATTTTATACCACTGTTGTGGGCCAGCCAGGTTATTGATGCTATTTATTCTATGCCACTTTTCAGTCCTAACAGTTCTTCCCAAAGTAGTCAAATAAACAAACAATACACTGGTTTGTTTTAGAAATTTACTCCAGCAAAACGATGTGGGCTCAAGTCCAAACTGAGCCATGGAATTCCTTACATTACCAAGGGATGGTTAATCTTCTTCAGCCTAACTTACCCCAACAAGGTTGTTGTAAAGATAAAAGCAGGTAAGATGAGGGCCATGTATAGTGCCTTCAGCTCACTGAGTAAAAGGAGGAGTAAGGTGAGACATAAACAGGCAACTATTTGGGAATAGCACACCTTCTTCTCATCCTTCAGAGCCTTCTGCGTCACTTCAAGGTCAGATGCCAACTGCCTCCTCCACTCCCTCTCCTCCGAGAGCTTCTTTCTAATGCTTCAACTTTCTCCTGGTGAGTTTTCAGCATCTGCAACCAATGAAACCACAGCAAAGACAGGGGTACAGAGACAGAGGGGAGAGTGACCTACTTCTCCTACAGGCCTCTTCTCCCATCCCCTTCCCAATCTAGCCATGGACCACTCCCCAGTCAACACCTGCTTCCCACTGCTCCTTGCCTCTTGGCAACTGGCTGCTTCTTTCGTTGTTTCTTGAATGGCTCTGTCCAATTTAGCCTTCTGTGCTTGACATAACTCTGCCTCTAAATGTGAGATCTTGAACAAACCGATGAGAAAGAGAGAAAGAGAGATTGATTTTGTAAATTTTCTTGTTAAAACTGCCTGTACAAATCAAAATAATCTCCTCTTGCAATGATGAGACTGGGCCTCAGGCAAGCCTTACTGACTACATGATCAGGAAGAGGTAAACTGGGGACAGTGAAAGACCTAGAAGGGAAGAGGTGGAAAAGATGGCAGCCGTCTGGCAATTGTGGGTACCTTCCGATGCAGCCCATGCACTTCGCACTCATACTGCTCGCGCTCGTCTCTGGTTTGGTTCTGTGTCTCTCCCAAGAGCGACTCCAGCTCTTCGTTCCGCTCCACCAGGTCCTCGTGCTCACGCTCCAGCTTCTGCAGCTTGTGGAGGAGCTGTGAGTTTTGAGACTCAATGCCTTCGATGACTTGCTGGCATCTGCACCCAAGGACAACAGGGCTGGGTGGGAGGGTTCTGTGAACAATCAACATGCTAATGTGGGGGGGGGCTGCTCTCAACTTAGGAGCCTCTATGGTGTCGTGGCCCGAGGGCCTCAGATCAAATCTCAGCTCAGCCGTGAAACTCGCTGGGGTGACCTTTCACCCATCGGTATTTTCCATCCCAAGATCAGAACAGGGCTGGGTAACTACAATAGGGGTGGGGGCCATTTCCCACTAGAATCCTCCCTCCAACAGGCTGCAGCCCTGGAAATGATGTCACATCAGGTTCAGCTGAAAGCAGATTGTTCACACTCGCAAAGGACAAGGGGGAGATTTGTGGGGGGCAAAAGGACCACCCCAGCCACTGTTTTGTTTTTGTTTTTTTATGGTAGTTTACACAGTGTGAGGGAATTGGGGGGCCCTTATTCCTAAAAGCGGGAATCAAGGCCACAAAGTAAGAACTTGGTGGCCATGGGCAGCCCACAGACAGTGCTTTCTCCACTCTGGCTTAGAAATAATGAATTACAAGGAATGCTGTTACTTAGAATGAGTTAAAGGGGGGAATATAAGGGGATAGCAAAGTTCTGTTCCAAAAGTAAGGTAAATGGAGCAAGCTAATTTGTCTAATTAATTATTTTAAGGACATTCTGGCAGGAACATTGCAAATTCAATGCCATTTTGTTATCAATTCTAAGATAGAAATGCCAGGGACTTCATTTTAAAAGCACAGTTGTGGGCAACTCTAGATGGCCAAGGGGCCGTTTTTTAAACTGCCACGGGAGGGTGCTCCTGCCCTGCCATTTTTGCCCCTCACATTCATCATCCTGGAAAATACGGAGTGAGGGGAGCCTTAAAATGGCCCTTGGTAACCCCAGAAACTTTCCTTTCCTCATCTAAAACAGGACTGGGGGAAGCAGGCAAGGCCAGCTTGGAAGCTTTGGGGAGGGACATGACTGCCCATTTATAGGCCCTCCAATAATTTTCAGAGTGAGGGGCATGGATGGTGCATAAAAGCAGCCTCGTGGGCCATGGGATATAAGATTATGGACAATCAACACCTTTGTAGCTAAGACCAAAGCAGACAGGTGGTAACCAATGCCACCGTGCAGAAGATTCAATGGACGGCAAGGCAATAACATCAAAGAAAACGAAACATTTGCACCATTTAAGGAGGTAAGGGGGAAATTACCTGTTTTTTATTACATTTGCTCAGTTTCATAACTTTTAGGCCATTCACCTTTTATGAAGGGTCTGTGTATTTTCAAGATCTGAGGCGGCTTCATCCAAAACATTGGCCTCTCTGGCCTCCAACATCCCTTTTTCGTCCTGCAACCAAAAGACATTTGGGAACTGGGAGCCAAACCATCAGCTCAGCGTTGAAAACTCTTGAGGGCTTTCAGGTCAGAGTATTTCCTAGCCTAACCTGGAAATACAAGAGGCCTTCTGCAGGGAAAACTTGGGCTATATGTTACTTTTTTGTGGCTTTTTTCAGACACAGTCTCTTTAGTGCTGCTGAAGCATGACTTTGCCATGATCTTCTGCAGAAAATAGATTAGTGCTGGATAATGAAGTATGTCATTGGATCTTGCCCAAAGTTTTAATTTTTACAGTAAAACTGAACTGAACTGACTTCAGCTCCCATAGCCCCTTACTACTGACTGCGCTAGGTGAGCTTGATGGGAGCTAAGGTAATGACATCCGTGGGGAGGAAGCTTCCCAAACCCTACTGTAACAGGGCAAAATCCACCTAATATCTAACAAGTGGTGGGGCTATGAGACTGTGTTTCCATGTAAAGAAGCAAAGAGAATGGAAGCCACACCACTTGTTGCTTCCAGAGGATGGTGAAAGGGTAGTGCTGAAGACACTGTCCTGTTTCAAACCAAACTCTCACTCTCCCCACTTAGGGCTTTATCACTCAAGGCAGGCAGAGGGAAACTGGAGCAGGATAATGGAGTCTTTGGCTGGGACTTACTACATGACACCACTTCTCTTCTGTGGTACTCCCACTGGGAGACAGTTTGAAAAGTGCTTCTTTTATTAACACACACACAAAAAAAACCCTGTTAATGACCTTCTTTGTAAAAGAAATGCTTTTCAAATGCTCTCCCACCAGGAGAACAACAGAAAAGGAAGGACGTAATGTGATAAGTCCCTGTCACAGACACTATTATCCTGCTGTAACAGCGATTTACTTGCCTCCTGCGTTAAGGGGGGCATGGGGCCAGGGGTAAACACAGATCTGGGAGACCTGGGTTGAAAGTCCTTAATTCACCACAAGGCTGAGTGGGTGATTTTGAGCCAAGGACTCAAAGCTGCAGGAAAGGAGATTCCACCTGAACCTCAGGAAGAACTTCCTGACAGTCAGAGCTGTCCAGAAGTGGAATGAGTTGCTGCCCCAATGGAGTGTGATGGAGTCTCCTCCTTCTTTGGAGGTTTTTAAGCAGAGGCTGGATGGCCATCTGTCAAAGGGAGGGCTTTGATGTGTTTTCCTGCATGGCAGAATGGGGTTGGACTGGATGGCCCCTGGGGTCTCTTCCAGCTCTATGATTCTACAACTCTCTTAGTCTAAGCTGCCTATCAGTGGGGATGAAAGGAATGAATCTGTACCACGCCTTGCGAAAGGAGAGAGACTAGCATAACCAAAACCAGAACATTTTTAAAAATACCTCTTCAACAGTTTCAGCTAATAAGTATCTCGGCTCCTCCTCAGTCACCTGGGAATCTCGTTGTTGACCTTTTCAGCCTGAAAATGCCAAAAAAGAGAATCAAGTTAAGACTTTCACCAGCCAGAGTGGGAAACGGGGGGGGAGGGCGGGAGGAGTGAAAATACCAGTCAGATCAATTTTTACTTTTAATTTTAGATGCCACCAGAGCTTTCCAAAAGGGAACTGCATTAAAGGGAACGGTCCATACTGGAACTTGGCTACCAGGCTTTAAAACAGGGATGTTAACCATGTGGGCTTTGGATTACATGAGAGTGACTGCTGAGAAAAACTCAGGCATGTTATTCTTCATTTATTCACAGCATCTACATCCTGCTCTTCAGCCGAAAAGGTTTTTGAAGCAGCTTACAAAGTGTTAGTTCGACAGTTCTCTGCTCTGAAGCTTACAATCTGTGCCCATGATTATTAGTAATTGTAGTAAGCTCAATGTATATAGCCTCATAAAGGTAGAATAAGATATGGGATTTTTTTCCCCTTTCATTACAGCAGTGGTTCTCAACCTATGGGTCCCCAGATGTTCGTGGACTTCAGCTCCCAGAAGCCCCAGCCACTATGGTCAATGCTCAGGGCTTCTGGGAGCTGAAGTCCATGAACATCTGGGGACCCACAGGTTGAGAACCACTGCATTACAGTTTGTATAGGGGAGATCAGCTATTTTGTGTTTTAGTTAGTGTAGGAAAGATGTGTATAGATTAACTTTTTCATAACAGGTTTTGTTATTATGTCTTAGTTTTAGTTTAGTTTAGTTCTAGTTTTAGTTACACATGTATCCTGTTTACGTAGTTTGTTTCCTTTACTTTTGTTCTTTTTTTCCCTCCTGTAGTTGTGGATTCGTCTGTCTGTATCTTCGAACTAAAATTAATAAATATTAAGTCATAAAGGGACAGAGTTCTTTGGTTCCCCAAACTTTGTAAAACTCAGACTTACCCGGTCCAGGTATCCAGGTAAGAAAGACAAGTCAAGAAATCGGACTCTGTTGCGTATTGCAGAGACTTCTTGCTCCAGCTGGACGCTGCGCTCAGGAATTTCTAAAGGCAATTGGACATCAGGATTAGAACTGATCCAGAGAGTCATCATTTTTGGGAGAGTACTTGTGTCCGATGGTATTCCTCCCTCTCCCCAGGAGTACCAGATTCCAACAAGCCAATAACTGCAGCCACGGTTATAGCAGCTGCAAGCTCTCAAATGTGGCTACTAAGCCATTGTTCTCTGGCTGAATTGTCAAGGAGGCTCACATGATGAAATTTACACTGAAATTTGTTCCATGTTCTTGAAGAAACATTTTGAAACTTCTAAGCCCAGTTACTTGAACACAGAGCTATCTTGTACATCACAATTTATTGCTTCTCCAGAGGTGGGGGGAATTAATTTGACTAGTTAGGTGAAGCCACAGCTCAGAAACATTATTTTTAGACTGCAACTCCCTGGCCAGCATTTTGGAGTACAAACACATATGCACGCGCACACAAAACTGGCAGACCATCCAATGATGATGTTATTAAGAAGGGGATGTGGCCCTGTGAGGAAGCCCAGAGAGCTGGACTGGGGCCTCATACAGGCCAATTTCAGAATCAGGGCCCGAGGTAGCCCACATGTTTTCTAGCATCTGTCTGGCCTTGTATTCTCTAAGCTGTGGTTAATTCCAGCTCGGCTGGTCTCAGCATTTAAGATGGGCTAAGCACGTTCAGGGGCATGCCACTTACCGCTGTCATTCACTTCAATCAGTTCTTCTCTTGAGTTCTTCGCCATGGATGGAGCTGAGTGGGGGTAGAAAAGAAAAAGAAGAAGACAACAAAACCATTAATTTTATGATGGGGAGCATGACAGATGACTGGTGTTCCAGCTCTTTACATCTGTGCTTCCGAAACTGTCTCACATGGAACACCAGCAACGTTCCTCCCCAATGTGCTGGGGACGGGCATTGTATTTGTGCCCCTTGGCTACAACCATTTCCTTTTTGACTGGAAGCTTTATCAGGGCCAGCAGCAGTGACTGGCACTGGCCAGTTTATTTGGGAGGAAGAGGGAGCCATATAATGGTAAAGATTTTGGACTAGGACTTAAGAGAGAGAGAGAGAGATTCTACTCCCCATTGAGCCATGAAAATCACCCCATGATCTTGAGCCAGTCACACTCTCTCAGCCTGATCTACTTCACAGGGTTGTTATAAGGATAACGTGGGGAGGAAGACACCCAGTTACACCACCTTAAGTGCACCAGGAGGAAAGGGAAGATAAAAAATGGAGGGAAGAAAAGATCCAGATACACTATTAGGAATTCATTGAAGGGTGGGAAAAGTAGGCCTACCTCACAGGGTTGTTGTAAGGATAAAATCAGGGTGGGGGGAAAGAGACCTACTTTTGCCATCTTGAGTTTACTGGGCTAAAAAAGTGACAACTGAATGTAAACAGATAATCACGTAACGTCAAAGGTGCCCCATTTAGCTATAGCATATTCTTTCCAACCTTCTGTGAAACTGACATAGTTGAACCTGATGCTGTGCAAGCATACAAACGTGTATATGTTGCCTTTTTACCAGAGGTATGCCAACATTCTCCAACCTGGAGAAGTTCAGCTCCCAACAGCTCCAATCAGCAGAGCAGGACGGACAGAAGGCACAGTCCAAAACATCTGGAGAGCACCAGGTTGGAGAAGGTGGTTAGGCGTTTTGTATTCCAAGTGGCTGACCAAAGCATATCGGAATACCTGTACCCAAAACCGCAGGCACATTAGGTTGTGAGTCTCACCAAAAGAGACTTAACTGGGGTTAATTAGGCCCCAATGAAAGCTAATAAGAGGGAGAATGAAACACAGCACACTTGAGCTGTTGGGTTCTTACCAGCCCCAACATGGTGCAAAGTGTCATTTAATAAAATATCATTTTTCAGATACTATCCAGATACAGATATGCCCCGAGGTAACACCACTCCCTTTAGCCGAAAACTCAGCAAGTGAGAGCTGATAGGATTGCTAGTTTTAAAAGGGGCCAAAGAAGAAACAGAAGAAAGATATCAGCATGCTCAGGGCAACCATACAATTTGCAGAAGTGATGGGGGGGGGATTAGGAAAGAGAAAAATCAAAGGGGAAAAAAATCCAAAAGAGGACTGAGCATTCTCAATGGCAATTAAATGTAGGTTCTTTCATGGGTTTCTTCTTTTATGAGGGAGGTAGAAAAAATGGAAAAGAGGGAACCTGGAATAGCTGGCTGAACTCTTGAACTGGAGAATCATACAGTCAAAACACTGGAGGGGGCCTCACAGACCTTCGACTCCAACCCCTTGTTCAAGGCAGGGTCTCCAGCTAGGGCACCCAAGCAGGTAGCTGTACAGCCTCTTTTGGAAAATGTCCAGAGGAGGAGACCCCCCACAACATCTCTAAGCAATTGGTTCAATTGCCGACCTGGTCTTACTGTCAAGAAGTATTAGATGTGACCCTTACCCTCTGGAGCAGCAGAAAACAAGCCTGTCTGCTCCTCTTTGTGATAGCCCTTGAAGTAGTCAAAGAAAGCCTCAGTCTTTTCTTCAACTGGTCAAACATGCCCAGCTCTCTCAACCTTTTCTCAAAGGCACAGCCCTCGAGCTCATCAACATTACTTTTCTGCTACACTTTCCAGAATTCTCCAGCCACCATGGTCATTGGAGGCTTCTGGGACTTGTAGTGCAAAAATATAATTTTTTAAAGCTCTGGAGATATATACATACATACATACATATATATATATATGCTTACATGTATCTTTACACATAAAAGAAGTATTATAATAAATTCAACCTATTATTAATATATGCAGGTCTTATCAAATAATACAGAGGCCAAATGAACCAAGACAGTCAATGCAAATTCTCAAAAATCATCCTTAACAACAAGAGACACTAAAAACTCTTAGGAATTGGTATGCACTTACCTGAGAGTAAGCCCTACTGAACACAATGCAACTTACTTCAGAGTAGGCACACAGAGCATTGTGCTGTAAAGGCCACTGCTATACAAAACAATGCCCAGATGCATGATTTGGAAATCACAATAAAAATTCCCTCTGGTTCATTGCACCAAAGGGTCACCCAGAGGAGGAAAGCGGTGTGGCAGCTTTGTCCGGAGGCAGCAACACATTGCTGAGAACGTGCCCTCTGATCCAAAACCTTCCCTATATATATATATATATATGCCTATCGATCAACCAGAACAGGAGGGGAGGTTGAGTGATGACAACTGAAGTACCCACTCTGAAACTTACAATAGCTGGATGCTCTCTGGTAGCTTTACAACACTATCTGTTTGGAAGGAAAGGGAGCAACAGCCAAACACTCCAGAAGGAAAACTCTGGAAATAAAAACAGAAGAAGAGCCAGGCTGGATCAGGCCAAAGGCCTCATCTTGTTTCCCAGAGTGGCCACCAAGACGCCCAACAGGAAGCCCACAGTCAGGGCACTCTCCTGCCACACCTGAGTGACAAAAATTCACTTGGCATCCCGAAGGGACAAACCAGCAACGCAAACCTTGCAATGACTGATCTGCCTTCTCTTTGTCTGTGCCTTTGCCTAACCTCTTCAAAAGCCGTGAAAGCAACCTCTTTGAAAGACAAGCGGCTTCTGCGCTCTCTTTATGGCGGCAAATTCCATCCAGCTAATAGTGATTCTCACTTGTATTAAAACCTCTGAGGACTTACTTGTCAGGATGCAAATCCTTCCAAAACAGAACTCTTGACTCATGCAAAATGCAACTCTCAAGAGTTTTTAATGGAGCACGCAGCTTGGATCATACTCCTCTGACTGGATACTGTAAAAAATGAAATAAACCTTGAAGGAGTTCCAAGCCTGGGTTTTAGCTGCTGATCTGTATTGATTCTGATCTGTATTGATTCTGCTGGAGCCCATTAAAACCACATTCTGGTTTTAATAGGCTCCACGGCTTATTCTACTCCTAACAGTATTTGTAAGCTGCCCTGGATGTTCCTCTAAAAGGCCCCCTGTCCATTCACAGTCTACCAGATGTTACTGATTGGAGCTTTGGGCCATCGAAGGAATCTATTCAAGAATACTGGAACCAGTAAGGTGTCATCAGAAAATGTGGCAGGTACCAAGGACAGTCACCTCTTGTAATTGTGCTACTGTGATCCTGTCTCTTGCAATTTCATTCAGATGTTTTTGTCTCTCCATTTGGAATTATATAATTCAGGGGCTGTGACTTTATTAGTCCATCACGTGCAAAGCAATCAAAGGTTAGACCGATCACCAGTGGCAATTGTTTCCACAAAACAAGGTGCAAAATGTGGTGCAGAGCACTTTAGTAGAATCACAGAATCTTAGAGCTGAAAAGGGGTGCATTTAGTCCCAGCCCTTTCATGCAGGTACACACAGCTACAGCACTCCTGAAAGATGCTCATCCAACTTGGGGTTAAAGTAGCATTGTTACTCCTGGAAGCTACCAGAAGGGGCAATTCTCCTTCTTCTGGCTGGAAAAAAAACTGTCAGGGTTATCCAAGAACATCCGCAGAGTGCAAAAACAACCCAGGGAGCCAGATGTGGGGCTTGGATTCCCACCCTTGGATTCCCACTCCATCCTAGAGGCTTAATTGGCAAGCACCTGATTCAAGTCAATGGTTTGTCGTGTTCAGCAGAAGAAGACAAGAATCCAGCCAAAGATAAACCCAACGCACTGGAGCTGAACTTACCCAGTTCGCTCTGCTCCTCCTTCTGTGCATCTAGCTCCTCCGTCAGTCTCCGGATCTCACTGTGAGCCACCTGCAGCTGGCGTGCAGCTTCATCTACATCTTGCTCAGCCTGCTTGCGCAAGGCACTCTCTTTTGCCAGCTCCTCCACATGAGACTGGAAGACAAGAATTCAAACGCTGAAGTGGAATGCTCTCTGCATTAGTATTTGGGAACTAAGCGAGAGCCAGCAGGTAGCAGTTTGGGCATTGGGCTATGACTTTGGGAAGCAGGGTTTGAATGTCACACTCTCTCAACCTCAGAGGAAGACAAAGGAAACTCCCTCTGAACAAATCTTGCCAAGAAAACCTACTACAGGTTCACCCGGGGGTTGCCCTAAGTTGGAAATGACTTGAAGGCACACAACACCAACAATAACACCTTGGCCCATGGAGGCTCAGGGGCCAGTGGGGATGGAAAAATAAATCTCTGTTATTGTTATGTGCCTTCAAGTCAACTCTGATTTATGGCAATCCAATCATGAGGTTTTTTTGGCAAGATTTCTCAGAGAAAGTTGTCACTGCCTTCCTCTGAGGCTGGGAAAATGTGATTTGCCTAGGAGTTCTAGTCCAACACTCAAACCACCATAGCCCACTGCTCTCTAAAAGAAATCTACATTAATGAAATTATAAATGTTACTATTAGCAATTGACAGTATGTGAGACTATCAACAGAAGAATGTACCTATCTTTAGAGTTTTTGGTCCATGAGGAAATCACAGGCATTAATGTCTTTTTTCCCCCTCTACATAGATAAATGTGCACAATTATAAACAAGTATATTTTAAAAATGTGCAACTCCTGGACATTTAGCAGTTGTCCATTTATTTTAGCAAATGGCAAAAAATAAATGTAAAAAAAATGTGTGCATTAAGAATATTCCTTGAGGGAATGATTGAGGGAGCTGGGTATGTTCAGCTTGGAGAAGACAAGACTGAAAGGTGGCATGATAGCCGTCCTTAAATATCTGAAGGGTGGTCATGTATGACATGGAACAAGCCTGTTTTCTGCTGCTCCAGAGATGAGGACATGTGCCAATGGATTCAAATTACAAGAAAAGAGATTCTGCCTAAGCACTCAGAAGAAGTTCCTGGCAGTAACAGCTTTTTGACAGTCAAATATGCTGCCTCAGAGCGTGGTGGAGTCTCCATCTTTGGAGGTTTTTAAAGAGAGGTTGGACAGGCATCTTTTTGGAACGCTTTGATGGTATATTTCTGCATGGCAAGGGGTTGGACTTGATGGCCCTTGTGGTCTCTTCCAACTTTATGATTCTATAATTCTATCAAACATGCATTCATTCAAAGTGCATACCAGCATATAAATTCTGCATACCAGGAGAGGGAGGCAAATCTCACAACCCAAGACGGAATGAAAACACGGTAAAATTCTGAGAAACACAAACAAAGCAAAATTCTCAGATTTTCACATCTTTATGTGTACAGAAACCATGCTGGACTCACATCTATGCATATAGACAGGATTCAAGACCCTGAAAATTGCACTGCTTCTCAGCCAGCAGAACACTGGCAGAACAAGCTGCTTTGCCTGGAGCTGGTTTCCATCAATGACGCTGTTTTACTCAACCAGCTTTTTAAACTGGCATATTCTGAACCTCATCTAATGGATTTTACTGTTATACTGTAACCACAGTTTCAAAAGATGGGAAAGAAAGAGATAAAAATAAACAAATAACTGTTTTTTTAAATCTCATTCTTTGGTTATTATCCAGGTTCCTTTGTAATCTGTGGCTATTATTTCTTTGGGGATAATGAATCTTTCTTTAAAAAAAAACAGTAGTTAAAAGTCTAATTCACTCTCTATCTAATTGTCACCACAATATACTAGACATGCCCACTACACAGCTCCTTCTGTTAAGAGGCCACACTATGAAAGATGAGAGAGGAGAGCAATATTTTGGGTTTGCTGTTGCACTGATTCTGTTTGTTTGTTTGTTTGTTTGTTTGTTTTACTTTATTCATCCTCTCTTTGGTGCGCTGGATGGACTCGCACTGCTCATGAAGCTCATCTTCCAGAGTCTGACGGATCTGGACCAATTCATCCTTGAACACACACAAAAAGAGAATTTTTAAGAACAGTTTGACTTCAGTTTTATGAGCTACCTTGGTTTTAATTCTCACAGAGATGCTGGGCAGGGCTCAATGGTTGAGTTCTGCTGGCAGAACAGCTGACTTCAGTAGAACTAGGAGAGGAGCGGTACCTTACAGACAAATCAATCACTCCTAACGAGGAGTAACAAGGAGTTTTTAAAATGGGGGGGGCACAGTGGGTGGAGGCCTGTGTCTCCCCAAAGTTCTGCAGGGGGCCACTGTGAGCCCAAAGCCCTGGCAATTGCTCACTCTTGCTTTACAACATTAAATCATTGTATGTGGTTGCCATTAGAATATGCATTTTTATTTGTTTTGGATCCAGTTTCTTGTGGCGCATTTATTTAAATTCCTGAGCTTTTACTGAATTCCTATCTATTGCTATTTTTTTTTAAATGAATTTGTTCTGAATGTTTTAAACCTGATACATAGGGTCAAAAAGACACCTGATAACTTTTTTTAAAAGAAAAATAAAATTTAAGATCAATATACAAAAGTATCCCAGGTAACTACATACCTGAAGCTGAGTAGCACAGAGGCTTTCCAAAGAAGCAGGGAAGCCCAGCTTTTGCTCCAGGGCCTCAATTTTCTCCAGCAGGGTGCTTCTTTCCACTAGCAGATAGGCCACCTGCTCACTGGGGCTGCTGTGGGCAATATCAGGCAGGCCCTCTTGCTCCAGCATTTCTTCCACTTCCTTCTGCTGGGATTCTGGAGGGAGAGACAATACAAAAACATATTTATGCCCTTCAGCAGAAGAAGCTCTCCTGGAGAAACAGTTTGTCTGATTCATCATTATTTAAAAAAAAATACATTGTTGTATAGTAGTTAAAGCAATGGTGCTGTCAACAAAAGCACTTTTCCCCGATACTAAATTGCTATGTGTTTTCAATTGTTTGGTTAGTGTTCATGTTGTTTTGCAATCAAGTGACTCCTCTTGCAAAAGCTGTTGATCCTACCACACTAGGCCCATTGATTCACCCACAAACTACAAAGCACTATGGAAGTAAGTTCTCTCTCAAGGTCAGTTATATGGATGCAGCTCAGGGAGCAAATGAGAAACAACAAGAGCAGTGACCGGAAGAAAATCGGATTGTTTTTGCTATATCATCAGCAGTCGGGAAAAAGGAAAGGCCTCAAAGGCCACCGGACGCAACACACTTGCCTGATCTTTTGCAGCCACAATTACGGGCAAGGCATACAATCTAGCGCATTCACTTGCATTCTCAAAGGAGGGTCTTGCCACAACTCATCTCCAAGCATCAGCATTTCACACACACACACACACACAACTATTCTCACCTCATCCCAAGGCTGTTCCACATACCACTGCTTTTTTAAAAAACATATTGAGATTCAGAGTAATTAAGCAAACAACAAAAGGAGGAAACAGAATAGCAGTGTATAGAAAAATGATGTATGGCCTTATCCCATAAACCTGGATGAGAAGTGTGCAATTGCTGAATGGTATGTGACCTACCAAGGCCAAAAGTGCAGCCCCCAGAACTTCCCCATCTGTAGAAAAAGGCTTGATCCCAAACCTGAAAACCCAAAAATCTTTAAGGGAGTGTACTTTTTCTCCATTTTCGGAGCCTTTCAAGGATCCTCACACTTGGGGAATGCAAAAATCGCCTTTCCCCAAAACCAGAGGTGAATATCCTGTCTCTTTTCATTTCAGAAAAGTGAAGGGAATGGCCCATGGGGATAACGGGGGCAATTTAGGCAGCTTGGGCCAGCCCCTGGACTCCTTTGCTACCAACCAGTCAATCAACCAAGCAGAACTCAGAAATGTCATTTTTGCATGGACCACAACTCCCAAAATCCTACCCGATTCCTGTTAACTGGAGCTTCCAAGGACTGGGGGATTCTGGGAGCTATATTCCAAAAAGCAACATTTCAAAGTTTTGCCATCACTATATGGCCTTTCATTTCTGGCCAGTGCACGTGGAACAGCATATTGGGTGACAGTGAAGAGAAGAAAGCTCAGAACTTTCCAGACCAATCAAGAGCTCTGGGTGAGATAGCAGGCTACCCAGACAGAGGGAGAAGGGAATGCTGTCTATGCTGCTTGCCTTCAGTTTTTCTGGGATGCCAGCCTCAGCCCTCCTGAAGCTTCCACTTCCCATCTGCTCAGCACACTAAAAGAAGGAGATTACCTTGCTCCAGCTGCAGCTGGGTGACTTCCACCCTGAGCTGCTCGTTCTCCTTTTCATATTTGGTCATCAGAGCATCCCGTGCTTCCGTCAGGGTACGGACGTGGCCCACGTAATTTTCCACCTGAAAGGAGAATGACAATGCAAGCCCCAAAGAAATTCCAAGAGGAATACAGGAAGGTTCGATGTGCTAAGGGTGGGGAACCGTTGGACTCCAAGGTGACCGTCCTCTGGTGAGGGTTCATGGGGGTAGCAGCATATCAATATCTGGGAAGACTACAAATTCCCCAGTCCTGCCTTATAGGGTTGTTGTGAGGATTATGACCCACAATCAGGGTGCTAAATCCTATGTTCCACTGGCAGGCACAGCAGGGTTTTCTTCCCTTGCCCTCCGCCTTCCACTTCAGCCCCCTGTGCCACCTGAAAACCAGCTCCGAAAGGTTTCCCACCCCTCCAGAGCTGGTTTTGGGGTGTGCAGGGGATTTTGTGTTATTGGATCCCACTGTTCTGCCATCAGAATTTTACTTCAGATGTTGACCAGTAGTATTATCTCTCCTACAGCACCACTGCTAATAATATTGGAGGCTAGCCAGTTAAAAGCTCAGAGAATTTTTATTTTTTTTAAAAAAACTATTAGGCTCTCTCTTAGCTGTCAGCAGATGGAGCCATTGCTTTGCTTCACTCTTGGTGCAAGGAACGCCCTGCCTATAACCATGAGGGTCCCAAACTGCTCAAAGGTTAACCATTTGGGGAATTCTCCAGCACAGCAGTTATAACATGGCCAGCATCCAGCCAAAGTCGGAACAGTCTGGTGCTATCTATGTAAAATAAGCCAAGAGCATGCAGACTTCGGCCTTTCAGACTTTGTATTTCAGTAGAGTTTTGCATTTTAATAGAACAGTGAGACCAACTGACCTGAACTTGGTACAAAGGGAATATGCTTAGGAATAACAAATTTGGAGCCTAAATAAAAATCTGCTTCTGGTTACCCTAAGATAAACAGCATATCAATCAGAGGGAGAATTTAGAGTTCAAGGAGAGTCATTTTATTTTTGCTGCCGTCAAACAAATTACATTGGAAATTGTTTCTGATCTACAGCTGGTAACTCAGAGATCTACTAGTAGATCAGAACTTGTGAAATTCAGCTGGATAGGGTATTAATTTTCTCACTCTGGGACCCTCTTGGGCCCCCCAAAATGGAGGTGAGGGGACCAGAAGTGTACTTGTGATATAAAAAATTGGTACTTTTGATGTTAATCAGTGCAAAGGCAGCCTGTAACTTATTTGAAAGTAAATCACCACTCCAGATGTTTCTATATTTCTTTTAGACATTTCTATATGCCTCCCAGCTCACAGGGCTATCAAGGTGACTTTAGCATTTAAAAGGACTTTTTCAGGATTCTCCAAGCACAACAGGCCTTGCAGACAAGGTACGCCCATCCATTCTGTAACCCATCAGTTCCAGAAAGTTCCAAAGTGAAAAACATTTTAGCTATCCCTAAAGGTTCTCTTGGGGCCTAAATGCCCTAACAATAACCAGATCCCATCTGATCTTCAAAGCTAAGCAGGGTCAATCCTGGTTAGCCTTTGGATGGGAAACTGCCAATGAATACCAAGTACTGTAGGCTATATTTCAGAAGGAAATGGTAGAACTACTTGCCTAGGAAAACCACATGAAATTCATGGGGTCACCGTAAGTTGACAGGCAACTTGGAGGCACATGTGCATACACAAAAGTCTTCCCACATTCCATGCCCCAAAAAAGCATGGAAAATGATCCCCGGTCTCAAAGAGCAAGGAGATAGGATGCTGAACACCACAAATCTTCTTGCCTTATCTAGAAGGACCATATGTACTCATGCTCTCTGAATCTGGAAGTCCAAGAAGTCTATTTTGGTCTTCTTTCCTCTTCAGTTACCAAAAAGCCAAACAACAGAACAAAATGCATACGGCTATGTGCCCTTCGTACATCCTTTGTTCAAAGAGGGACACACCTGGCTTACGTGGCATGTTCTTCTACTCACAGCAAGAGGAGGGAGATGGGGACAGGGCAGAAGCTTTCCAAATGTGAAACACATTTGGAAAAATAGCCTTTGGGTACTTGAGGCATCCTAGAAAAGATCTAGCTGTCACCTGTCAAGATGATAACAGCCGAGAAAGGAAATCAATCATCAGCAGAGGAAGGAAATTGGCAACTGAGGTCAAAATATGAGACATCTCTTACTCCTGCTGTTTCTATTGTCCTGCCTTCCTGCTTTGAAGGCTGTGGGGAAACAACCCACCCAGAATGACTCCTACCACCAGCCACGATGAAGCAAGCAGGCTTTGCCCAACACAGGATGCACTCCTGCGCAAATCCCATTCTGTTCAAAGGGGGACTTTGCCGGAAAGCTCCCCGTGGGTTGCACACAACAGATTTTCTATTGACGGCACACCAGAGTCCTATGATAACGGGATGCAAATTCTGACATACGTAAAATACCAGAACCAAGAAGTCATGGAGAAAAACAAAACATGGACTCTGCCTACTCCAACATAAGCAGGATATAAAATGGGACAAAAAGTTAAAAGTTCTGTATATGTATGTCTTTGGGAGGCCCTAAAAGATGGCAGAGATAAAGCGAGGGGCCAAAAGAGATGCATTCCAGTCTAGATAAAGGTTAACACTATCCGGATAAGCTCTCCTGATTTCCCAGCAGCTAACACAGTATGCCTGGAAGGTTAAAATCAAGATAAAAATGAACAGATCAAATCCTGCCCTCAGCCCCGTGAGAAGATTCATGCTCAGATGGAGGCAAACCAAAGCCTTCTGTAACGTATTATCATTGCAGCTTCAGTGCTCAGCCACTGTGCTACCCCCAAATGGTATTTTAACTAAAGACAAAGCATAACGCATGAACAAGCACAGTTTTATATCTCACGTCACCCATGTTCAGCCTAATTTCCCAACACTTTCCACTCTTTAACTAAGGCTATTTACACACTCGCATGGCCTTTAGTGCTGCCCAGGCAGTGCTTTTCTGCAAACAAAGGAAAAATTAGATAAGAAGCACTTTTCAAAATATAAAACCAACAGAGCACTTAATGTAGCACTATTTCATGCTCATGCTGCACTCAAAATCTTCTGGTTTTATTTTTTTAAAAAAACCTATATTCTTTCTCAAGTGCGGTCCAAGGCAGCTAACACCACCAATAATGCCTAATGCTAAAATGTTATTCAAAAGTAAGTTTTATTCAGCAATCATTCCCTGAATCTTTCATTAAAAACAATTCTCTCTGTGGTTTTTCCCTCCAATTTTTCCTGTTCAATGACAAATGCTGATGAATGCTTCTAAATCATACCTTTAATTATTTATCTCCTGTTCCCCCTGATGGGGATGATCCACTGATTTTGTGTGTTTACACCCTTTTTTTCTTAATTGCGAAATAATGTTATTTTAGTAGGAGAACAGTGGAAGGAGAAATCAGTAATTACACCAGTCCAATCTCTGCAGGGAACAGAAACCTAACCAGTCAAGAGGCAATTCAGTAAAGCTGCCACATTGAACAGGTAGCAATTACAGAGGCAGAAGCTGCCACAGTTAAACTTCTAATTAAAGGGAAGCTTTGACAATACTTTGCTAATCTGTGTTGGCACTACAGTTGTGCTTTACATGGGGGGAAAAGAGTTTCAAATCAGTTCCAAAAACAAAAAACAAAAAAGCAGCCATTTCAGAATAGGAACATGCATAGAATGCTTGCTAACTGTAATCTGGAACACATCACATTCAAAAAGAAGAGCACAACTTTAAGATAAAGTTGTCCTCTACCTCAGGATATTGTTAAAGATAAAGTTGTCCTCTACCTCAGGATATCTCTTTCTGTTGCAGACCTCAATCTTCAACAAATGACCCACAACTAGTTTGGAACAGCTCTAAGGCTTGTTCAACTACAAGCACCTATTCTTTCAGAAGTCTACACTAGAGTACAATTCACACCTAACCTCTCTCATCTCTTCCGCCTGCTGTTGCCGGAGCTTCTCTAACTCACTGGCAGCAGAACGCAACTCCTCCTGACCGCGCAGGAACAAGTTCCACACATAACAGAGCTGATCGTCTGCGGGAGCAGCAAGGTCGACCCCTTCTTCTTTCAGTTGTTGCCTGACATCTTCTACGTGAGTGAGCTCCTATCGGAGAAAAAAGAAAAGTTCTTTTTTTAAAAAAAGTTCAATCTATATGTGATATACTGTTAAAGAACTGGATGCCAGGAATTTTTTATAATCTCTTGCAATAGCCAGGCTGTTTTTGTCTTTTAAATTAGCCCAGTACATTATGGCCATTTCCACACTAGCCTGTTATAGCGCGATGATTCCACTTTCAACATCCTCTGGAATCCTGGGGTTTGCAGTTTCGGGAGTGGCCGGCTCCCGGCCCCTCCCGGAACTGCAAACTCCTGGATTCCAGAGGATGTTGAAAGTGGAATCATCGCGCTATAACAGGCTAGTGCGGAAATGGCGTATGTCTTCCGTATATGTCGTGTGCCTTAAGTCATTTCCAACTCATGGCATCTGGGTTCTGTGGCAAGGTCTTGTCCCTGTGATGTACTGTGGCCTAGGTGGACAGAAAAAGATCTGAAGGCTGTCTGAAGGAAATTAAAAGCATACCTCCCAGAGCATGCGAGACGGCTGTATTATTCTCCAGAACCGGCTGTATCTCATTGATAACGCATTTGTCTTAGCTGGTAGCTGTGGATGACAATCAGTGGTGTTTGTCTTGTCTTTGCGTGCCTTTAAGTCGTTTCTGACTTACAGTGACCCTAAGGCAAACCTAAGGGGTTTTCTTGGCAAGACTCGTGCAGAAGGGGTTTGCCTTTGCCTTCATCTGAGGCTGAAGAAGTGTGACTTGCCCAAGGTTGCTCAGTGGCTGAGCGGTGATTTCGAACCTTGGTCTCTCGCTGTCCTAGTCCTACACTCCAAACTATCACTCCCATCTCACACCAACACATAAACAGTGACCACAACGTTGTCTTTTGCCCCCTGCCTGTGCTGATGAAGAAGCCTGTGGAACTCTGAAAACTAGCATGATGTACGTGAGATGTTGGTTGGCCCGATAAAGGTATCACCATGGATTTTGGATTTTGTTTTTAGGTCTCTGACCAAGACAACTACCCCAGTCTTCCCTGTTCTCCTTGCGGTCTTTGGATAAATCAGAGAACGGGCAAACCTCTAGTTATAAAGCTTAACTCCCAGAAATTCCAATAAGTGTAACCAACTAGCACGGATAGCCCTTTGATTTGATTCAACAGGGCCCATTTTATATTAGATTAGTGGCGAGCAGAAAGCACACCTCTCTGGACTGCAAGTCCCAGCAGCCAGCACTGCCAGCAGTAATGATGCTAGACTTGCAGTTCCACAGCGTCTGGACAGAGCTTGGGAACACCACTTTTAAAAGGTCATTTGTTCCCACTACTCACTGTTTTCCTTGTGGTGTTTCAAAGTTAATTTGTTAAAATGATTGTGATGCTTACGGCTTTTTGTCCGTCTTAATTACATCTGAGAAAGGGGACAATTGAGATGCATATATGAACCGCATGCAACTGATTTGCTGTCAAAAATGTCCTGTAACAAAACAGCCCGAGGAAGTAACTTCCAAGCCTTCAACAGGAACGCTTACTGGCTGAAATAGGAAAGTTAACTGTCACTGCATTACCTTTGCCATGGCATCTCGCTTCCCCGCGAGGGACTTCTTTGCAGGCAGGTGTGGGTGCTGTGCTTCGGGGCTGCACCTTTCAGCGCTTGGAGGAAGGGCCGGGAGACCCAGACCCACTGGGGAGGCCAGCTGGGGGTGATGGGAGGTGCACCCCCCATCACCCCGAAGGGGCATCGCCAGCGCTGGGAGTGGCAGCCCAACGCTCTGCGGCCCACCCCGTGCACCTCCTCGCCCCCGATTTCTAAGACCACTCTTTGCCCGCCCCTGTTTTAGAGGCCTCCATGGAGGGCCTCGTTTCTATGGGCCTGCAGTGGAGGGTCGGCCGCCCGCCCGCCCGCCCGGCAAGGGGGAGAAAGAGTCCCCGGCAGAGCCCCACTCCCCCCATCCCCGGGCCATCCCCGGCTCGGAGCTTTGGAAAAGTTACTCGATTGCCCTCCAGCTCCAAAGAGCGAGAAACGCGGGGCCTGCCGCCGCTCCCCGTCCCTTTTCTCCCCCTTGCAAGGAGGCGGAGCCGCCGGGGCTGGGTCCCCCGCGTACTCACCGGCGGGGCTCCCTCCATGCGGGCTGGGCCGGGCGAGCGGGAAGGGAGGGGGCTACTCGAGCCCGAGGCGGCGCAGGAGGACGAGGAGGAGGCCGCGAAACCATGGCAACGCGGCCTAGCCCGAGAGCCTTCGCCAGGCCTCAGCCGGGGAGGACCACCAACTCCGGCAGCGCCGGCGTCATGGCAACCAGGCCACGCCCACTCCCGCCTGGTCCCAGCTCCCCATCCCTCCTCCGTGAGAGCTGGGCGCTCATTTCCTTCCGCGGGGATTACTCCCGAGTAAACGCACACAGGCCGCTCCATTCACACAATGAATTTAATCCGAGAGAAATGTAAGGCAGAAAAAGTGGAATGCACACATAGAGGACGCGTGGCTGGATAACAGAATGTGTGAAAGGGGTCTCGGAGTCTTGGTGGGCCACAAGCTGAACATGAGCCAGCAGCGTGATGCGGCAGCCAAGAAAGCCAGCGCGATTCTTGGTTGCATCAATAGGAGCATGGTGTCTGGATCGAGGGAGGTCATGGTACCACTCTGTTCTGCTTTAGTTAGACCTCATCTGGAATAATCCTGTGTCCCTGTTATAGGGAACGAAAGATATGCAACATTCTAGGGACGGGGCTGGAGAAAGTCCTATCTCATGTGTGAGAGCAAGTCAAAGTGGTGTTCATGTGCTCATCCCAGATTTTTATGTATGCAGACAAGTACAACACTGCAGTCCAGAATATAAAATTGATTATTTTTTGATTTTGCATAGGAGAGTGTTGGTGAAAGGTACTTCTACACAAATATTGACAGGATCCAACTGGAAGTGAGATGCTGAGGCAACCAGCACTGTGGCTTGTTCCACACAGTGCTCCCCATTCTCATTATATGCTTTTCTCTTGGGGGAAATAGACCGGACAGGTCACGAGAGGTGCACAAAACCTCAGAAGCCACATTCTGTGACGCTATCAATCCATTTTGCTGGCGTTCAAAAACTGTGATTTCAAATACGAGAAAAATGTACTTAAGCATCCCTTCCCCACCAGAAGTGCAAATTAATACTGCAATGTTTTCTTAAGACACCGTCTATGTCATTCTTTGAACATTGCCATTGTATGCACATTTCCCCAAAACTAAATATAAGTGAAATCACCAGAATTCCAAACTGGCATACATAAAAGCAAGCCCTGGACTTGCTTCCAAGTTTAGTAATTTTTCTTCTATGGTTGGAATAGTTCCACTTAGGTTCTCTTGCTGCCCCTACCCGGGACACTCATACATTGCTACCCCTTCCTTTCACATACTTGCTCAAATGCACCATTTTCAAATCTGTTCTGAGCCCCCACTCGAACAAGGCAGCCGTTGATCACCTGACCCACTTCTTCCTTCCTATGCCCCCTCATGCAACGATCTCCCACCACCACCACTACCACAGTTGGCATTCCTGGGACAGCCTGCAAGGAGAAACACTTCCATTGTTCCACCAAGGGTAATGCACATCATTTGCACTGTACAAATAAAGCAGAGTTTATTATGGAAAGTGTGGCCACATGCAAGCTAAACCAAGAATCCTGCGTCTGCCACACTGTTTGCATGGATCTCATGTAAGGTAACTAGAGATGACAGGAATGTGAATTTCCGCCAAGGCAAAATCAGAGATATTTAATCAACCCCGGAATCCTGTTTTAAAACAGATTCAGAAATCTCTTGAATTCCTGAGATGTTTCATATTGTAGTGTAATGTGATTTACATGGAACCCAGCAGGATTAACACAGCATCATGTTTAACCTTGCATACAATTAAACCATATCCTCCAACATTTGACACATGAAAACTGGGTACAGCCAGGAAACATCCGAGTGTGGTCAAGATGGCAAAGAGGAAGAAGACACAAGCTAGAAGAGGCTGCAGAAGTTTGCTTTTGCCTGGGCCTAAGGAAACAGCACCCTCTTCTCCCCGTGCCCCACTGAATTAACAGAGTGCAAATTTTTTGGCACTTTTGACCTCAGTTTGCAGCAACTGGAGTAAGCCGAGGACGAGGGAGGAAACAGAGACATTTTCAAAGCAACTGAAAAATGGGATGACAGAGGATTAATCAGGACTGGTGCTAACAAAACAGGACAGTTGGAGGGTGGCTAAACCAGCTTTCAGACAATCCCACTGACAGAAAAGATATTACATGCAAGAGGGAGATGGAGTCCCATTTCACTAGCCTTTAGTTCCTAAAAAAGATCTCAGAAACTTAGGTAACGTTTCATTTTAGCTATAATCACACTGTGATTTCTGAAAGCCTACATCAAAAACAAGGCAAGCCACAGGTATTAATTATAACCAAGACTGTCGTTCAACAGCTCACCAAAAGAAAAAAAACCAGGCAGATCTCATCCAATGAGAGAAACTGCAACTCTTGGAATGTTCTTACTATTTATGTAAATACAATTTTTCTCCAGTGAGCAGCAAACTTGTGCAAAGTTATGCAAAAATAAATTGTCAAGATATATCACAATTTTACCCTTTTGATCCTATTCAAAATTTGAGTGAAGCAGTCTCCAATTATGGAGGAGCCTTCCAGTCCCACCACCACCATGAAACCGTTTTATCGGTTATGCTTTGTAAATTCAAAGAAGTCACTTATTTACTCAGAGGATCACTTCTCCATGAACGCCCTATGCAGTGACTCAAGGTGGCTCACTATCTTTTCCTCAATTTCCATGCCCTGAGCAATTTCACTGTCAGAGAGGGCCAACGAGGTCTCCGTATCCTTGGTGACCACAATCACGGAGGTTCTGCGTGAGTCGAGCATGTTGGCGACCACCACCTGGTGGCGATACTTCTCCAAGGCCTGTCGGGCTTTGTCGACCAAGACAGCAGGGTTGGTTTCCAGTTTGAAAGAGATCACAAATGCCTCGGGCGCCCACTCTTTCACCAGAGGGGAAAGCATTTTTGGTACCATCCTCATTGTGATCTGCACGAAGGGAAGAAGAATGCCAAGTTCAAGAAAAGACAAAACCATTTCCAAGATTGAAGTTTGAGAAGGAAACACGAAGATGATGGTGGGGATGTGGTGGAGCAACATTACTTCTTTCAAATTTCTCCTCAAGGCCCTAACTCACCCCAAATATACCCACTCTTGACTGATTTTCCTTGGTAAGCAACCAGACCTGGTTGGTACCTTTATGGGGGAATGCCAAGAATCTCCAGTTAGGGATAAAAAAGAATTGTGTCTCAAACTCTGGACAGTGTCTGAAAGTCAGAGTTGAAAACATTGGCCTAAATTATGGTGGGCAAAGTGTAGCCCTCCAGGGCCATTTTTGTGGCCAGGTAGGTTAAAAAAAAAAGTTCCAATCACAGTTTAGCCTCACCTGGAGGGGGCCATCGCTAGACTGGATCTTGTGTTCAGGCATCTCTGAAGGTGGGATGTAGAAATCAGACACAGCAGCTGCCAAGTAGAACATGGCACTGGAAGCTAATGGGGAGGAGTGAGAAAGTGAGAGATACATACAGGTGTCACAGGTTGAGGGAACACTAATCCCTGGACAAAAACAGCCCATCCCTTCGGAAACAAAAGTGTCAAGGCCTCGTCATTGCTTTCAGCCAATTCTAAACCATTCCAATTCTTAATGGTCTCTCATTTGTTTTGGTCACTTAGTTTTACAGGCTTTACGCTGTAAACATGCAAGGCAGTATGATTTTTTTTTAATGTGTTTTTACAGTGACCTCATCAAAACTAAGTCTCGTTTCGATGAGGTCAAAACTGCAAAATCTACACTTCACTTTAGAGCAGTATGCAATCCTCCCCTCAACACCCCAATTACTTATGAAAATGACTGTTAACACAAAATAGCTGCCATGCACAGTGCTTCCACAATGTTCAGCCTACACTAAAAAGTGAAGAATTGCTTCTTCTCTGTAAAGAACAGCTTTTGGACATCTTTGAACAACTTCCACTAAATGTGACACTCCTTCTATTATCATCATCAGCACCAAATAATTCCTTCAAGAACATGGATTACTGTTAGCACTACTTGTCCACAGCTTCAGATATACCCCCTGCATCAAGTGATCAGTTCTAACCAGAATTTGCAATATTACATTTTAAAAAGAACATATTTATATTGCCCAATTGTTTTTAAAAGTAACTTTTTAAAACTTTTTAAAAGAATGCTTAAAAATTAGAAAAACAGCCAGTACTCCTCCTAAAAAATAACATTTAGATGTAACAGGTGAACACTATTTATTACATTGGAAATGACATTACCAGTCATTTTACTGTTTTACTCTTTAAAAGTAATGGCATTGGCAACACGATTGCTTCAAGTATCATGATCACCAACTCATTATCTGCAAGCTCTGTTCACACTCCAATCTTGGACAGTTCAGATATTTCAGAAACAGTGTCAATATAGAAAATGTCCCATCAGAAGATACTTGCACAGAAAATGTATAATGCACACTAATGGGCAAAAAGAAGGTAGAGCTGGATCTCTAAGTGGATGTCCTGTAGACTAGCAAAGCTTTCTGGCACCCAACTATTTAATTACAGCAACCAAAGCCTACTGGTGACTTTGGTATCAGCAGGGTAAAGAAACCACCTCCAAATTTTAGTCTCATGGAGTGTTAACTCTATTAACCCCAAGGAGGTTAACACTATCCCCAGCAGATTCAGCACGTTGGACAGCTCCTCTAAAATCCAAACTAGACCCTGGAGTTGAAGCAGTCATTAGAGGCACCAACAAAAATTCCTCTAAATCAGACTGCTGGGGGAAGAAACCATAGGGCAATCAAGATCATAGAATCATAGAAATGTAGAGTTGGAAGAGACCCCAGGGGCCATCCAGTCCAACCCCCTGCCATGCAGGAATGCCCTCAAAGCACTCCTGAGAGATGGCCATCCAGCCTCTGCTTAAAAACCTCCAAAGAAGAGATAGAGGAGTTTTAGATGCACAATCCTTTTAACTCTCTCTTCGAACTCCACCATAGAGCTCTGTTTTATTGTTGCTGTTTTTAAAGCTTCCATCAGTATGAACTGTTCATTGGTTTGACGTAACTATTCCCCACTGAATCTCTGCACAACCAGCTTTACTTGCAAAAGAAACCTCTCCACTGCTTTTTCCACAAGCCAAAAGCAAAGACACAGGAGATAGCACTGGAATTCTTTTTGCCTCAACCCTCAAAAAGTTAAAAACGGAGAGAAACCTAAAGTGCAAGTACGAAGTACAAGGGTCACAGATAAAGAACGCATTTTGCTGTGTAGTCGGCGTTTGAACAGCTACAGCGCATTGTTTTTCATATCTACTGTTAGCTTTTTACCTTTGACCTTAATGGAAGTATTTTCCCCCTCTGTGAACTCCCAGAATCTGGGCATGATTCTAGGCAAGCACAATGTTACGATTTAGGCCATTTCCACCCTAGATTGTTCTAGTGCTGTTATTCCACATTCAACGTTCTATGGAGTCCTGGGTTTGCAGTTCAGGGAGGGGCCGTGTGAACTCTCAGCCAGAGAGCTCTTGGGCCCCAGGAAACTACAAACCCCAGAATTCAACGGGAGGTTGGAAGTGGGATCACAGCACTGCAACAGCCTAGTGAGGAAACGGCCCCAGTACAGAGCGTGGAAGAGAAAGTTCCTTTTTCCTTCAGCTACAGATGACAGTAACGCGACTGCGGGGTCCGGATTCAGGGAGCCTGAGCTGGGAAGGAGATCTTTTGCGGCCGACCGCCTCCCCCAGGCAGCGGCCATGCGTGGAAGGGTCGGGGAGGGGTCGGAGCTGTAGCCCCGCTTCCACCAAGCAGTCTTCGCGCCCCTCTGAGCTCCCCCGCCCCCCAGGGCGGCGGCGGCGGCGGGGGCGGCCACGTACCGAGGGGGGCGAGGGCGCCGGCGGCGGCGCGGAGGAGCTCCAGGTACTCCTCGAGGCCGGTGAACTCGAGGGCCAGGAGGGCCTGGTCGTCCTTGGCGCGGCGGTAGGCCTGGAGCGCGGGCAGCAGCGCCGGGAGGGCGGCCTCGGCCAGGCAGACGGCGCGCCCGCCGCCCTCCACGCGGAGGAGGTCGAGGAGGGCCGGGCCGGGGGCGGGCAGGGCGCGGGCCCAGGGGAACGCGGAGCGGGCGCGGTGCAGGAAGCACACCGCGTAGCCGGCCCGCACCAGCCGCTCGGCCGAGGCCGCCCCGCGCCGCCCGCTGCTGAAGTTCTCCAGGAAGCGGACGGCCCGCGCCTCCAGCGGCACCTGCGTGCCCCCGGACGTCACCAGCGCCACGCGCCGGCCCCGCGCCCGCTGCGCCGCCGCCCACGCCCGCACCCGCCGCCCGGCCGCCGCCGGGCTCGCCGCCGGGCTCTCCGCCGCCGCCGCCGCCTCGGCCATCGCCTGCTCGCCCCGGCGGACGCCGCCGGCCACGCCGCCCCGCTTCCGCTTCCGCGGAGACCCGCTTCCGCTTCCGGGGAGGGAGGGGGAGAGAGCGCGCGCGCGCGCGCGCGCCTTCTTGCCGGAAGTTTCCCCCGGCCACGTGGCCTCGCGGTGCCCGCTGTCTGGCGAGTCCCGCCTGAAGACGGGGCGCCGTGGCTCCCAGGGCTGGCGCAGTTACTTCCTTTGGGAGGCGTGGGCTGGCTGTTGAGCCAGAGGAACTTTTCCAGGCCGCGGCTCCCTTGGCGGTGTGACCACCGGCGGACCTGCCGGGCTCCCTTGCGCTAAGAGTCCGCCGGTGTTCCGATTCTTCTGGCGCTGAGAGTGTGTGACCCACCCCGGGGGGGCTCCGCGGCCGCGCAAAGGGTGGTAGCCCAAGGCTCCAGGCCCTGGGCTGCGCTGGCTCTCGAACAGGCCGGTAAGAATAATGACGGAACAAGAGGGCTATGACTTCACAGGGCCTTTCCGCACTACCTAACCATTGCAGTATGGTCCCGCTTTAACTCCCTTGGCTGCCTCCGATGGAATCCTGGGGTTTGCAGTCTCGGGAGGCACCGGAGGTCCCTGGCGGAGGCTAGACTGCAAGCCCTGTGGCTCCATAGATAGAACAGAACCCTGGCAGTTAAAGCGGACTCATAGCGCCATAGTTACGCCGTGCGGAAAGGCCGATCAAGGCCTGCGTCTTCCTGGGGCTCCTTGACTTGCTGTGGCTGCGTGCCTCCCAGTCGCTTCTGGCGCAAGGTGACCCTAAGGCACCGGGGCTGAGAGCGCGTGGCTCGCCCTGTTGCTGCCGTGCGCCCCCCAGCCCTTTCTGAGTCGGGAGGACCCGGGCGCCGCGTGCCGGCCGGGCGTAGCTGTACTGCGCAGGCGCAGAGAGCCTGGCGGAAGTCCCGCCCCGCCGCCGTGGCAACGGCGTCCCTGGCAACGGCGTCGCCAGCGACCGGGCGGGCGCGGCGAGGATGCGGACGGAGCGGGTGGAGCCCCTGTCGCTGTCCCGCGGGCGGCGGCTCCACTGCGAGCTCTGCCTCGGGCCGGCCACTGTCCGCTGCGGGGGCTGCGGGGTCACCTACTACTGGTGAGGGCGCCGCCCGGGCAGGCACCCGTCCGGTCGAGAGGTAGCGGGGGGGCTGGGGATCACGGAACAGCCCCAAAATAGCGCCGCCGGCCTGGCACAAGCGCTTTCTGGCCACAAACCAGGACGTCAACCAGGCAGGCGGGCACCCGTCCGGTCGAGAGGTAGCTGGGGGCTCGGGGATCACGGAACAGCCCCAAAATAGCGCTGCCAGCCAAAAGGGCCTGGCACAAGCGCTTACTGGCCTAAAAACCAGGGCGTCAATCAGGCAGGCAGGCATCCGTCCAGTCGAGAGGTAGCATGGGGGCTCAGGGATCACAGAACAGCCCCAAAATAGCGCCGTCAACCGAAAGGGCCTGGCACAAGCGCTTTCTGGCCACAAACCAGGACGACAGCCAGGCAGGCAGGCAGGCATTCGCCCGGTAGAGATGTAGCTGGAGGCTTCAGGATCACAAAACAGACCCAAAATTATGCCACCAGCCTGAGCATTTCAGGCTCACCCCCCGGACACCGAAGCTTTTGGTCCCAAACCTGAGACCTAAGGATGTCCCTGGGGGATACCACTTTTTCCTCTTTGGAAACTGAGACAGAAAACGTGCCTAATGGGGCTCTTCCCAATGCCAGCTAAAATAAGATGATCAGGTTTCCATTATATTACACCTTCCGTTGTCAGATTTACCAGATCTCGTCTTTATATCCATGTAATTCTCACAGTTCTATTTGCTTGTTGTCTGGGCATTAAATCACTATATGTTCCATCTATATTCAACAACAAAAGTCAACACTAACAAAATGATATTATTTAGTCTACTCTACATCATCCAGTTTCAATTCCCCAGCGTCAATTACATGCTCAGATCTAGTCTACAAAACTGGTCTTCCCATCTACCTCTTAATAAAGAAATTAGCTTATGTTCTTATTAAGTTTGATGTATGGAATGGGTGTATAAATGATGTATGAATGTCTATTTGTTTATCTTTTGTGTTTTGATGCATTGCAATTTAAAAAAGAAAGCTTGCATGATTTATTTTCTGCATTTTGGTTGGCGAGCAAAGGTATTGCTCTTTAAAAAAAGAAGAGAGATTATCCTGTCTCATTTATGGACATGGAGCAAGGACCCTTTAATCTAGCCTATTTGTTTCTAGCCAGAAGGTTGTTGCACAGCAAAATGGAGGGTGAGCCCTGGCACCCCAAGGATTGGGAGGGAAGGAGGAAGCGGGAGAGGCTTATATGGGGAGATACAGAATATCAGATAGTATTAATAAACTAAATAAATAATAAAATAATAAATCCTTCTTACCTCCTCACAGTGAGGTAGAGCATCAGAGTGCCGACTGGGCCAGCGTCCATGAGGAGATCTGCCAGCTGCTCATCCCATTGCGGACGGCATCACCTTTTTACAATTCAGAGAAAGAGAGAAAGCATGGCCAGGAGCAAAAGATAAGCAGAGAGGTAACTCAGCAGAAGAGATGGAGTCGGGTGTACTCGGTGACTTAACTCTGATTAAGTTGGTGTGCTTAAAATACAGAGCCTGGGTGTTGAGGCCTTGATGTTTTGATTAAAAAAAAATAGGAGCAGTTTGATCCCCCCCCCATTATGGCCTAGAGAAATTCAGGGAGAAAGGAAGAAAATACAGCTTGGTGCTGAATACTTTACTGAGTCTGTTCTTATTACTCTGTAAACTATCAATGGAAATTAAACTTATAGAAGAGGCTGGATAGCCATCTGTTGGGAATGCTTTGATTGTGTATTCCTGCATGGGAGAAAGGGATTGGGGTCCCTTGGGGTCTCTTCCAGCTGTGTGATTCTAAGAGCAGAGTAGTTTATCCGTGACTCTAAGCTACGGCAGATACCTTCATGTTCGGAAAACGTATGTCTGAGAAGACCTGAAGGTGGAGGTGGTAGCAGGAAGGGTTGCTCCTCTAGTCATGAGAATACAGAAAGAAAATGTTCTACTAGATGGATCTTTGGTCAGAACTTGACAAAATAAGGATTTTTGGTTCGCAGCTCCCAGAATTAGAGCATTGCCCATGTTGGCTGACAATTCTGGGAGTTGTACTGCAAAAAGAGTAATTTTGTCTGCCTTTGCTTTGGTCCAACCAGACTCTTATTAGCTCCGTTGTTACTGCAGTTTAGGCCTGCCTGGCGATAGCACTAGATATCACTACACCATTGTTAATTTGGCTCTGATTCCATCATGCTGTTTTGTGACCTTTCAGAGACATTGTCTCACACCCAAAACTCATTGTTGTACCCGAGTAAGGCATAGCCTGCAGTCACACTTCTCCCTAAAAAAAACCCTGATTCCGAGACCTTCCTCGGATCGCTCTCCTTGCTGCTGCTTTGCTTGGCGAGCTTCCCCTCAGCCCCACATGCTGAGACACACCGAACCCCAGCATCGCTCTCTATCTTCTTCCAGGCTTCAGGAACAGGAGTCATATCACCCAAACCAGCTATCCCTCTGAAAATCCCGCTATCTCACTCACACCTTTATTTTCCTTAGTTATCTGTGTGCTTGTGTTGCTTACTTTGTGTGCCTGTATTTAATAAAGATCATTCATTATTTTCAAACCCGTCTGCTTCTTGACTTGGCCTGACCCCGTAAACACTGGGTTACAAGATCCTGCTAAGTTACTCTGCCTCTCGTAATGCTAAAGCAGTGCTCTGAGCTAATTTTCCCCACCTATAGTTGAGCACATTTAGGTGTCCCTCCTGGGACCCCCAGTAAACAAGGTAACACTGTACATATACTTTTGGATAGATTTTGGATAATTTGTCCTGAGATTAGGGTTTGTTCACCCACCCGTTAGCCAAATTGCAGCTTCATTTGTTAAAGCTCAATTTGTCACTCAGATGCATTCATTAAAGCTACAGCCAATGCAAAACTCTAATTTCCCAAACAGATATTCATGTTTCTAAAAATGATACCAGCAGAGTGGTTCCTTTTACTGTTCCTACCTTTATCTGAGCACAGTTGGAAATATAGCTACTTGCATTACAAGCAAAACAAAACTCCAGAATTGCTCTGAATGCTGAACAGAGGACTCTGTCTTATTCACAGTCCTGTAGGCGTTTGGTGTTTATCTTTGGAGCAGAAAGAGAGAGAGGAGACAACCTCCTACATGCTGACCTCACCAAAGAAATCTAAATACTCTGTCTCAAACAAATTGCAGGAGAAATCAAATTGTGATAACATCCGTTTGCATGTTATTATTTACTGAATATAGTTAATCTGCTGGCCTGTATTTATGTTGTGGTGGAATTTGTGACAGGGTGTTGCATCTGAGTACTGAAAACAGAGGGGCTGAGTGGGGAAGATATCAGAAGTCAAGAGACAGGAGAAAGGCCTGTGAACTGTGGCTTGAGTTTGAGGCATCCTCTCTGGAACTCATTGCCTCCAGACAGTGATGAATTAAGCCTCCTCAGCGTTTAAGAATCACTTCCAGATGTATCTTTTCTCCCAAGGCTTCCCTAATTTGTTGGGAAGGAATTAGAATTCTTTGCATGCTGCCATGGGAAACCAGCAATACCAAGTATGAAAACTTGTTTAAACTTACTAAAATAAAGATTGCTGTCAGGAACAGTGTACCTAACAATCTATTCCTGTTTTCCAACAGACGTTTCTGGCAGGGCTCACACACACTATAGCCCAGAATTATCTGTTTGAAGGCAAACATGAGGATGCCATCCCAGCAGCACTGCATTCTCTGAAGTTCAGCATCAGCGTTCATGGCTCAAATTCTGGGGAACTGGTGCCGGCGTACCTTACTTTAGCTGAGGCAAGCCTGGGTAAGCTGAGCAAGAATGGTTTCAGAGGAGTTCTGTGTTGCTTTCTAGATGGGGACAACTGTCTCTAAGGTACCAGAAAGGGCCACAGAAACACAAAACTGAGGTATCAGCATGTCCAAGGTTTCCAGAGCTCACTGAGTTCAGTAAGATATAGGAGAAAAAATGCCATTCATTTGGCAGGCCACAGAAGAATTTCTGTTCCTAAATTGAAAGGCCCCAGAAGATTTGTTTGTGAGTCAGCTCTCTTTCATCTACAGGATGAAAAGTAGGATGTTAGAGTCAGCCGTCCACATTCACTAAGATTAAGGGCACAGGATCCGTGCAAAAGTGGAAAACTCTCAAAATGGTGTGTGTGTGTATCTTTGGGAAGGGGTGCAGGCATCATGGAGAGGACGCCAAGGTCTAAACTAGGTCAGGGAAAGGAGAAGGAAAGGGGATGAGTCGGCATGGTGGCCCTACGCTTCCTCTCTCTTGACCATCGCCTTCTTTGGGTGTGTGGGAGGCATTGGGAGAAGGTTTGTGGTGCTGAGAAATTGAGCTATGAGCCATCCTTAGCTGGCCAGGCAATGGCTAGTGGAGAAGGAAGAGGACCAGAAGTGGTTTTTTTAAAGGGCTGCGTGGCCTCCTGATCTGAGCCATGGAGAGGGAAGGTTCCCCTGGAAAAGAAGTGCCTGGCGGGGGGTGGGGGAACAGGCTTGAATAAACTCACAAATAAATCTGTCAGTGTCAGACCCACAGATGTGGTGAGACCGCTGTCTATGCAGGAGGAGGTCTTCGGAACAGTTTGTACTGAGAGTGTGGCTTTTGGTGACGGTTCGGAAGGTTAACCAGTTCCAAAGTCCGTACTGTGATAATACTTTTATTTGGCCAACCCCAAAAGTACCTTCCTGTGTAAGCTTTGCAAGCCAGTTTCTTCATCGTGTTTTTAAAAAGCATGCAGTGGATGAATGGGAGAGGGAGTGATAGTGATAGAATCCCACTGTTGGTATGTTGCATTCCAATGGATTGGGAGGAAGGGACCACAGAGTATCCATTCGGTTCATCAGGCCATACTTACAGTGGCAATAAGAGCAGAGCAATTGAAAATACAGAGGACATCTTTGAAACAGCAAACGTGTCTCTTTCCAGTGCAAAACTCACAAGCCTCTTTGTAGGAAGAGAGCTGTGAGTTTCTCCATCAGTCTCAATCCTGCCCAAGCTGGAGAGGAATTTAGGTTAACAAAACAAATGCATATTATGGGGAGAAAGATATCTGCGACTGGGCTTGGAACTAGCCATTTCCTAACCTCAGTCCCATGGATCTAATCCCTGTACTATCCATTCAGTCCATCTTCCACCTCTCAACCAGAGAAATACCCCCATCACATACACACACAGACAGGTGTCATTTTATGCTCCTTTGAACTCCCTCTCCTGCTTTATATTCCTTACTTCAACTGGTCCCCTATCCCAAATTTCTAAATACAGACCCCAAATATAATGACTGTCCTTCTTGCCACGGGACTCTTGTAAATTAAAGAAGCAATCTTGCTGATAATGGGTAGACTTTGGGGACCGAGCAAGGGGAGAACGTCATTATTTCTAAAACACCATCCTCGTTCCAATGAAAAACAAACACAAAGGGATGTATAGGCTTGGGGGTGTGGAATTTTATCCCTGTTTGACGGGATGATGCTAAATACCATGCAAACTCCACAAGGCAACTCCCTCTTTGTTGACTTTCCTTCTCGACAGGCCTCGGTCACCTCTCCCAAGGAGAGGAATATCTCTCCCAAGCTCTCTGGATTGTCCTCAAGAACCCTGACTGCAGCAACGCCATTCAGTCAAAGCTCCATCGCAACTTGGGTCTCCTTCATGCCTCCAAAGGGAACTTTGAGGACGCCCTATACCATCTGGCTAATGACGTAAGGCTCAATTGTACTCGGGTGAAGTCCCAGCTATCCTCCATTCTGGCACTGTCTCCTCTTCTGAGTCCATGCTGTTTCTCACAAAGAGGGAGAATACACACCACAGTCCACAGATCTACCGTGTTCTGCCTTTGTTGCTTTCGTTCCTTTGGTGTATGGAGTTGCATTACGCTGAGTCAGATAAGTGGCTTATCTAGGCCAGTCTTATCCAGTCCAACTGGCAGTGGCTATCTAGGATTTCAGGCAAAGGAAAACCTTTTTTGGACCCAGCTGCCAGATGGAGATGCCAGGAGTTGAATCTGGACATTTCTGCTTGCAAATTGAATCCTTTCCCATTGAGATACAACCAGTATTAATAAAACACTGTTTGTCTTGAAACATAACATTTTCTTGCACCAGCAGGATTTGGTCAACTAATCTATATCACCTTAACTGGTTGCATATTTCAACTATTTCTTTTTCGTTTCTATATCTATATCTGATTGCAGATATACTTTGCCTCCTGTGCTTCTGGGCCAAAGAGCATTGCCGCCTCAGGAGGCTATTTCCACATGGCCAATGTTTTCTTCCGTCAGAACACCTTGGATGTCGCAAAGTCCCTGTACACAGAGGTTGGTAGGCCCAAATTGTCTGTTCTCAATTGTCGAGTTCTCTGTGTTGTGTTGGTACAAGAACACATGGCGTGGAAGTGAGGGAATCGTATACGTAGAGGACAAATGAGAGAGAGGAGGAAGGAGAAAAAGTGAGGTTTCTTAAACTGTCCTTGACTTGCTCTGTCCTATGCTGACCAAGTCCAAGATTATACTTTTAGGTCTGGATCTGGTTAATGTCTGAATGAGATACCAACTGGGTATTATTGCACGGTGTCCATCTCTTGGAGTTCTATGATAGGAGAGCATAGGGTGAGAAATGAACTAAAATAAATGAAACCAGCTATTTAAGAGCAATTGTGATGTGTTCCCTGCAGGTGGTCCCAGACAATAGTTTTCAACCAACTGAAGTTTCAGAGATGTCTTCAGGGGTGGCCCCATACACAGTGTGTTGGAGTAGTCTAGCTCAATGTTAAGAGAGCCAAGGATAACATTGCCCCTTATTTTCACAAACATCTTGCTCTTTAACTCACCAGGTTGTTGATATTTGGCACGAACACTTCTGCCACTTGATCAACCTCCGCTATCAAACGCTGATGACTCCGGCTGAACTTGACCTGTTTGCTGAAGAAGAGGAGGCCACCGAAGAGACCCTGGGTAACTCTGCAGTCTCTGGGATGCCTTGGCTTCCTTCCTTCCCCCATATTCCAAGGACTGAAATTTTGTCACAGCTGCCTTAGAAGAGGCATTCCTTACAGTGTGAGAGAAAAAAGTGGGGATGCCTCTTTTGGTGTGGAACGCACTACTGGAAAACACAGTTCCTTTCTTCCTCAGAGCTTTTGTTTTGATCTTATGCAAGGGTATGCAGATGTGGTCCATTGCTTTCATAAACCAAGGTGAGGGAAAGTGCACCCCCAAACTCTGTTTTGGCAAACTGCCCCAGTCCTGCCCCCTTCTCCAAGTTTTTTTCTGGACAAAAAAAGCCAACATGACTGGTAGCCATAGCTGGTCCACCCCTCCAGGAATTTACTGAACCCCTTTTAAAGAAATCTAGAGTTGGTAGCCTTTCTGTAGGCTTGTGGGAGCAAGTTCCACAATTGAAATATGCTCCACGTGAAGTAGTGCATATGTTTTTTTCCTGTACTGAATCTTCCTCTGTTTAGTTTCATTGGAAGACTGGAGGTTCTCTTTTTTTAAAAAAGGAAAGAGAAAGGTTTCTCCGTATCTGCTCTCTCCCCCCTGCAGAATTTTAGACCTCTCTTTTACATGTCCCCTGATCATATTAGCAAAATACTAAAGTTTTAACTGAATAAAGTTATTGAGAGTCTTCTTACAGCTGACCTAACTACCTCTGCTTTTGCACAAGGAGTGGGCACACTCTCTCAGCATCTGATCTGGAGAAATCTTGTCTAGCGTTCAGATATGCTAACAAACATTACAGTACAGTACTCTCAGTCATAGACTCCTTTAAAGACTACTACGAGGGACATGAAAGACCTGTATCATCTTGCTATATTCTATTCTACTCTCACAACTGTGTAACTATACTTAAAAAAACTTGTGGCTTTAATATTCCTCTATCAGTGCATCTGAAGGAGCGGATTGATATTTATGAAAGCTCATGCCAGAATAGATCAGTCTTAAATGTGTTGTTTGCTTCTTTTTTCCCCTCTCTTCCTCCTCCTGCCTTTCCACCTTCACTGAGATGTCTTCCCCCATTGCAGATGACCAGGAACGAGCCGAAGCAACTCAGATGTTGAACGCCATCTTAGATATGGAAGAGCAGGCTACAAGACCACAGCTGGCCAAGATAGCCAAGGTCATCCATGCCTTAGCCATGCTTTACTACTTGATCCAGGATCTGCCAAAGGTAAGTTGGCATCCAGTTGGCCAAAGGTGTTAAAGGATGGGGCTTTTTAGTTTCCCCAAACTCATTAACATTATTATTAGTAATAGTAGCAGTATTCCAGACTCCTTGGACAATACTTTTCCATCCATGTGAAAAAAAAAGAATGGTATTTTCTGAAAACCTCCAGGAATGGTGCTTATTAAGCAGGTCGCAGAGGCCTCCTACAATGTTGTATTTATTTTAAAAGACCCTGTTTTTGGAAAGCAAAATGATGGGACTGATTTCCCATCAGTCCTGGGTCCGGGAAGTCTTTTGTCCTTTTGGGTAATCTGTACAACTCACTCCCTTGAAGCCCCCTGTAGATGTCCACCCCTGCTGTATTCTGAAATTCTTTGTACAACTGGACAGGGCCACCCTGGGCAAAAGAAATCCCCTTCTTTTGGTGAGACAGTAGTTACCACTTATCCACAGTTTTGCTTTCCGTAGTTTCAGTTACCCATGGTCAGATGAGAAGCAAGTTAATACGAATCAGGCCAACCCTCTGCTGGGTTTAGTTTCCTTTTATTCTCTTGCTTTGAAAGCTCTTGGAAAGCATATGGTGTCGTCCTCCCCACTTTCTCTTTCCTTCTGTCCCTCTTGTGTGTCACTACAGGCTCAGGAACTTGTGGCCAGATTACAGCAAATCAGGAAGCAGCTGCCCAAAGCAGTACCCAAGGAGTCCCTTCACCGCTTGGTCAAACTGCTGAAATCCAAACCTGTCTATGCCAAATAAGAGCCCTCCTCCAGAGCTGCTTCCCAGGTGGCATTCAGGTAATAGCCAGGATGTAAGGAACTGCAACCTGGTGGCCACTGTCTCAGCCATGTTGCCACTCCTCTTTCCAGTTTTTAAACTACATTTGCCCTTCTCGCATATCTGCAGAGTCAGGGAAGAGTCATGGTGGCTTTCCAGTCCAATTTCTGACCCATGTGAAGATGCATCAGCTGACAAAGTTGAAACCCTGGTGTTTATGCTGTGCACAGAGAGACCGAGTGGGGCACATAAAGCAAATGCAAAATCAGCATTGTGGGGAAGCTTGGGCAAGCAAGCCAGGTTGCTCGCTGAAGGGCAAGGAAGAAATCCTAATGCTTCTACTGTGGCCATTTCTGCACTAGCCTGTTATAGCGCGATGATTCCACTTTCAAAATCCTCTGGAATCCTGGGATTTGCAGTTTCGGGCCGGCCAGCCCCTCATGAAACTGCAAACCCCAGGATTCCAGAGGATGTTGAAAGTGGAATCATTGTGCTATAACAGGCTAGTGCGGAAATGGCCTGTGTTGCAAAGGTGAGACATGAAACTTAAGTAAGCAAGAGATCTTTGATTGCTGTATCCAGCAATCTTAGATCCGGGAAGCATTTTGCCTCCACCAGAATGGTACAGAATTACCCAATGCAGAATGATATAGCAATAAAAATTAAAGGGCACTTTCTTGATTTTTACCCTGTGTGTGATTGTTCCATTTCATCAGTGTACTCATGGGAAGGGCTGTTGCCCAGTGCTTGTTTTGGATCCCAACATCCCAGGTTTAGACATCCTGTAGGTGTGGAGGGGGGGTGTCTGGATGATCTCTGGGGAGCAGATGGATCCTCTTTGCACATGTCGTTCCACCATTGTGCAAAGGATGCCCGCACACAGAAATGTCACAGCAGCGCCTAGGTGAATACGCATGCTCAATTCTGTTTCCCACACATGTACATCACCTCATGGAGATGTGAATCCCCTACTCTTCTAACTGCTGGGATTTTTTGTGCAAAAACTCCCACCCATGAATTTTGTTCAGAATAAGAATCCAGCGAGTCTTTGAAAACTGCACAATGGGAAGGAAATTGCTAAAATTAATCATTGATTCCTTCAAGAAGGAAATTTGCAAAGACTTAACATTTCTATCATGAAATGACCAGAGCAGCAGGGATCTAAAGCCAGCTCCCCCAAAAAGATTCTTTGCAAGCATTTCCCCGCTCCCTGAGCCCACGGGCTGCTTGTGTCTCTTTCTGACTCTTCCCTGTCCCATCAGGGCAAAACAATTTCCTGTAAAGACTTGAAATAAAACGATAAGACACAGTCCAGGACATTCAACCGCTCATTTCATTTATTCTGTCCATACAGTCACCTCCTTTCTCTGTGTGTGTGTGTGTGTGTTTTTTTTTTTCCCTCTTTTCTTATTGGCACGTCAGAAAGCAGTTCAGTCTTAACATCACACCAGACACAGCAAATGCAAAGTTAACAACTTTTTCATTTTAAAATTCCTAAAAATACCATTGTCTTTTTTTCAAGTGTGGTTGTGTCTTCACTTTAAAAACAGACAAATAAATAAAAAATAGACTATTAAATAGCTGTGCATTTTTTTTCCTTTTTCTGCAAGCCTGCCCAAGAGCTTCTAACCAAAATCCTTCTCAGGAAACTGGGGTTCACTTAAGGTCAAGGATGGGGTGAGTTGAATATACTGAGGAAAATCTAAAATGTCAGTGCAATAGATGCAACTACAGTGCAGGTGAGTTTACCTATACAAAAAAAAAGTCATTATAGTCATATACAAGTTTTGCATTACAGATGCTATAGAAACTAGATCTGTTCATCATACAGTGTAGTGTGGGTAGAATTCAAGAAATATTTACAGTTAAATTGCTTGTCCATCTACAACCACACTATAACTTAGTGTACTATTAACATGGTTGAACAATAGCAACAAAAAAATACAATATATATAATATAAATATTTTCCAGTCTATACACAGTAAGCAGGAAATGTATGCAGCCATCTTCACTGATTTTTTTTTTTAATTCTAAATGTTTTCTTTCTTTTTTTGGTTCAGTGAGTCCAGGGCAAGGAGAAGAGAATGCCAAAGGCCCCCCGGAACTGGCACAATAGAACTGTGTCTTTTATGGGTCCTTTGGGGGGGAGAGAAAGAGGAGGGGGCTACTTTTGGGGAGGGGACACTTGATATGTTTGGGCCGTTGTTGTTCTTGGGGGCTCACCTTTCAAGCATCCAAAAGGATGTGAGATGGAAGAGGGCTTGGGTTTGTTTCCAGGGGCTGCTGTTCCAAAGGAACCGGTGGGTTGGAATGGAAAGAAAGGAGGTTCCAACTCAACATGAGGGACGGCTTCCCTTCTTTGGCACGGGAGCAGGCTGCTTTTGAAGGCAGTGGACTTTCCTTCATTGGCTGATTTTAAACAGAGGCTGGGTGGCCACCTGTCAACATTGCTTTAGTGGCCAATTTCCTGTATTAGAACGGTCTGGACCCAATGACTCTAGGAGTCTCTTCCAGCCCGAACGTTCTAACATCCTCCTCCTCCTTTCTATACCTGCATAATTGACATCTGGTGTCGGCTGCCACCAAGGAGTGGGGATGGCCACTCATTTTGACTGCTTGGAAGGCGAAAGGGACCAATTCAGGGAAGGAGAAGAAAGGTCCACTCAAAGCTAAAAGGAACCTCCAGTTTCAGAGGCATTCTGCCTCCAGGTGCTGGCCTGGGGATGGCGACTCTTGGAAACAGGAACCTGATGGACCTTAGACTTGACCCCACTGGAGAAGAAGGGGTGTTGAGAGCTACAGAGGAAACCTGTGTTTGCTTTTCTGAACACAGAAAGAAGGCTAATGGCTCATGCTCACGACGGGGAACCAGTCTTTTGCCATTCCCTCGGGGTCTCACCTGCTCAACTAAAACCAAATTTGGCTTCCTTTTCTCCTCTCACTCCTTCTGCACCCCATTTCTCTTCTTCTCTTTCCAGCACATTCCTTCCTTTCTGGGCAGAGCTCAAACTCCCAGAGGGTTTTTGAAATCTGGCCAGAGGTGGCCCATCTCTCTCTTAAACAATTTAGAAACCCCCCTGTCTGAGGGATGCCAAATTCTTTCTTCAACAAACCGGGACATCCTCAGCAACCTATGTTATTGGACTCTTAACCACCATCAGCCCTAGCCAGTGTGGCCTGGCTATGAAGGATGCTGGGAATTGCAATCCAGGCCATGGGTTTTCCCATTCCTGCTTTAAGACATGACACAGGGTGCCAAACATGCCAAGAGACAAGGCAAATCTGCAAATATGCAAAAACGTTTTCTTTCCTTCCCAAACTGGCTTTGCTCTCTCATTGACACTTCACTTTAATCCCCTTCCGTTTCAAAGACCCCCTCGCCAAGGCAACGGGTGGCACAGATGTCGGGGCGCCGAAGGTCCTGGCAAGTGAGCACCCAGTTTGGCAGAGCGTGGAATGTTTGCTTTTTATTAAAGTAATCTATTGCTCTTTGGGTTTATTTTTCCTTTAAAAAGTAACAGACCGTTACTTGTTACCAAAAGTGGCTCATTGTATTGCTTATTGCTGATGAGTTACTTTTTAGTTAGTTTTTCTTTTTTAAGAAACACTTAAAAATACAAAAAAAGTCTCCAAATTCTCCAAACCAATGTTTGCAGTAACTAGTAAATGTTACTTCTTTAAAGACAGCGGACACATTGCAAGATTAACTCTGCCTGCAACGTGCTACTTCTAGAGTAACGCTATTACCATCATTACTTTTCAGATAATAACATTCTGACCCCAAAAGGAACACATTACGTGTAGCATTGGTGCTTCTAATGTCTTACTTTTAATGTGCCAAACATGTTGACTTCTATTGACCTCTCTTAAAAAATAATAATAATAACAACAACAACAATCAGGGTTGGGATGGGGAAAACAGTCCTTTTGCCCAAAGTAGGCTCAGACCTCAGATTTGCAGCAATCTCAAGATGGTGGACATCTCAGGAGAGGTTCTGGTGAGGAGCCCACACAAGTTTTTGTAAAAAAGCCAATTGATTTGCTTAAAAATGCTGGTGAAGCTTGACCTGAAAGCCACAGTCCTCTCTATTAACCTAGCCTTTAAAAAAACAACAGCAACATTGGCCTTTAAAAGAAGTTGGCCTTTTAAAATCAATTTCAAAACAGTATTCTTGCTGATCCAACGTTTTAAAATGGTTTGCTTCCGGTGTTGCAAACTTGGGGCGTGCATGTGGAAGGGAGGGCCACGGGAGACAGCAGTTCAGGTAGCCCCAAAAGGAAGAGACTTGCCTGAACTTCAGCCGCTGCTTCTGAATCTTGTCAGCATTGAAATCCTGGACGTGAAAAACCGGCTAACCGTTCCTAGCAAGGCGGGCATCAAGTTCGTCACCCAGAAACCAGGTGGCAGGGCCCAGAAATGGCCCTGGGATGCCTACTTCACCTTGGACCTGGCTTCTCTCAACAAGCATCATGAACAGGCAGGAAGAAGGGGGGCATGAAGGAAAGGAGGAGTCCCCAGCAGTCTTTTTATGGCTTACACCTGGGAGTCGGCACCCAAGCTGTGGAACTCATCCGGCGTCTTGTTGTCAGCCTGCCCGGTGCCCCCCTGGCGGAAGCCAGAGGCGATCTCGTCAAAGGTTCGACCCTTCGTCTCGGGCACCTTAAAGTATGTGAAGATGAAGAAGACGATGAGCAGAACCATGAAGATGATGAAGACGTAGGCACCACAGAGCTCCTGCAAGCAAAGGAAGAGGAAGGGATATCACTGGTCAACTCAAAGGAGCCATGCCAGTTTAGCTGGCACGCTCCAACACAGAGATCCATGAACCCGGCGGACTCAAGTGGGTTGACTGGATAGCCAGACTCTTTAACTGCAAAGTTCTCCACGTGCTCAGTGGTCACAGCTTTCTGCGCATGGAGCCCCAGGCAATTTGGCATCTTCATCTGAGACAAAGGCCATGTCCGCACTACACTGTTATAGCACTATTATTCCACTTTCCATCTCCTATGGAGTCCTGCGGTTTGCAGTTCAGGGAAGAGCAATGAGAATTGTCAGCTATAGAGCTCTTTGGCCTCAGTAAACTATAAAGCCTAGAATTCTGCAGGATGTTCAAAGTGGAATAATAGCACTATGACAATGTAGTACGGAAATGGCTAAAGACAGCGAACTTCCAGCATATGAGCTGATCACAGCCCGGAGGTTTCCCCATCCAGCCACTCTCCAACTGCAGCATCCCTCTAGAAGAAAATGGGGTAGAGGAGATGGAGCTGAGGAGCCAGAAGAACAGCTGTGAGGTCACACAGAAGTGGCTGATCTAGCCCACCATCCAAGTCGTTATCTCTGACCAGTAATCAGAAACAAAGTGCTGAAGTGTTATGCAACCCTGCAACAAACTAAGCTGCACACATTTCCATGCTTTTTGCAAGCTCGTGCACAGAATCGCAATACCACCCCCGTTTTCTGCCCAGGCACTTTGTTTGCTTGGTGGGAAAGGGTCCAAACTGATAAAAGTTACTTGCTGGCTTCATTTTGGCCCGAACAACGGTCCTTCTCACCTTTATTCCCCCTGTCACTGAATGAAGCACTATGTCCCTTTCCAAGTTGGAATTCAACCCTCTCAGACCAAAAGCAAATAATTTCCATCCCTAATTCAAGTGGATCAGCTCCAGTGCTGCATCCACCATGCCCCCATCCAACAAGGACAGTTGGGGGCTTCTACTGACATCCTATGTCAGTAGAAGAGGGGATCAATTACTCAGTCAGTCACTCTGTCTATCTATCCATCCATCCATCTCCCACTGAGCTCTCTCAGCATGATCAGAAGCTTACCTCAATGTACTGAAAGCCCATCCCCACGATGAAATTGGAAGTCCAGTTGGAGAGGCCAGCCACAGCAAAGGCAGCAGGGCGTGGCCCTTGGCTGAACAGCTCTGCCACGATGAACCACGGAATGGGGCCCGGCCCAATCTCAAAGAACGCCACGAAGCCAAAGATGGCGATGATGCTGATGTAAGACATCCAGGACATTTGGTCCTAAGCAATGGAAGCGAAACTCTTAAGGACGGCGTGTACATAGGCAGCGGTTCTCACAGGCTCCCCGTGTTTTATCTAGTAAGCAATCCACTGGAATTGCTTAACCAGAAAAACTAACCCATCTAAACTTACCTAGGGAGCTTGAGTCAACATTTTGGCTATTCCCACCCACTGCTAAGGCTGCTGGTTCTGTCTGCAGCATGCTTTGCTGCCAGTGGGAGGCACTCTTGCATCAACTGCTGTATTTTGCCCCCCGCCATCCTTCAGAAGTTTGTGACTACGACTCCCATCAACCCCAGCCACCAGCCATGATAGCTGGGGCTGATGGAGGTTGCAGTCTAGAACATCTGGGAAGCACCAGCTTGGAGAAAGGCTGCTGTCCACAAAGGGAATGCAACTCAGTCTGGACACATGGCTTATCACATCACTGGAGAGACTCTGTGTTTAACTAGGGATGTAAAAATCTCTTAGTTCTGATATTGTTCCATTCTTTTGGATCCCACCCAACCCATCACTGTTCCATATAATTGGGTTATAATGCTTTGTTCTTTTTGATTCCAGCAGTGAATTTTGTGCATTTTCCCTCGGGGGTCCAAGTATGCTGGAAATGTCCTTTGCATCCGCTAGGAATCATTTGTGGGCCTTTTGGAGCAAATATATGTATGTATTTGTACCTTTGGGAGCCTCGAAAATAGCATGCAGCCAATGGGCCACACTTTGCCCACTCCTGCTATCAGGAAATTCGGCCAACCACCACTCACCAGAAGTGCCAGGGCGATGGTCATGAGGACTGCACATCCTGCCATCCCGGCCAGCCCCACGAGGTGGAGAGTCCTTCGCCCAGCCCTCTCCACTACGAACAGCTGGGGAAGAGAAAAGGAGAAGAAAAGAGTTGAGTGTGTATGTATTTATATGCATGTGCCTTCAAGTTGCCTTTCAACCTATGAGGGCCCCATCGATTTTACAGGCTTTTCTTTGGCAGGAACACTCAGAAGCGGTTTTGCCAGTTCCTTCCTCTAAAATGTAGCCTACAGCACCTGGCATTCGTTGGCTTTCTCCCAGCCAAGTACCAACCAGGGCTGACCCTGCTTAGCATCCATGATCAAACAATATCTGGTACCTTCAGGGCATTTAGGCCCAACAGCCAAGTGCAGAAAGTCACCCTGAAAAAATAATTTGAATCAAAAGGCTCTGCCAGGCTCAAAAGACTCTTCCTCGAGGAGCTCAGAAGACTCTGTCCCATCTCTTTACCACTTCCATGGAAAGCTCTGTACTGGGGTAATGCAGCGGCTATCAGGAGGGGGGAGGGGGAAGGCTTCTATAGGCTTCCAATAAGCCTGTCTCTGCTTCTTAAACCTTGCATTTAACCTATAGTTCACAGGTGAGAGTTGGGTGGCCCTCCTGTCATTGCTGGATTACAAATCCCAGCAGCCCTAGACAGCACAGACATGGTAAAGTATGCTGGGCATTGCAGTCCATCAGCATCTAGAGAACCACATGATTCCTATCCTAGCTTTAGTCTTCCCATTCCCAGCTGAAAAAGACCATATGCCTGCAACCTGCCCTTTCTCCTTCCGCTCTGTCCTGTTGTCAGAAAACAAGCAGATTGCAAGATCTTTGGTTTTCTGGTTTAATCATAGCATCATCACTGAAGTGCTGAGTATTCAACAGTTATTAAACAGAGCCTGAAGCGAACTTTTTTGGACTACTCCTTCCTGTGGGATTTTGGGAATTATGGACCAAAAAAAAAAAAAGCTAATTTTTTCTGAGCTTTGGCCTTAAAATAGCCTGGGGCAGCAGATTTCCAGCCCCTGCCACCACCTTTCTCCACATGAGCCCTACCTCCCCATTTTACACAGGAGAAAGCAACGCAAGAATCGCACCGAGACAACGGTGAAGGCTGTGTTTACAACCCCAGACCCAATGGTGGCATACACAGGTTGCTGGACTCCAGATTTTTCAAAGATGCTTGTTGAATAGTAGAATACCTAAGGGAAAAAAGAAAATACATATATGAGTACAAAAATGGCGATTCCACCTAAATATCAGGAATGCTCATGACTGCAGCTGGATACTTACTGCGTTGATGCCCGAAAGCTGCTGGGAGAGCTGGAGGACAATGGCAATGACGATGGGCTGGCGGTACATGGGCGAGCGGAAGAGCTCCGGGATGGTCACTTTTTTCTCCCGCATCATCTGCCGGCTCTCCTCCTTCATCTCCTGGAGGTCGCTGCTGACATCCGTCGTCCCTCGGAGCTTCTTCAGAACTGGAGAAGAGGCAGGCAAGCAAGAGGGGCCTATGAAGACCCCTGCGAGAATCTAGGATTCTCTTTGAGGCTATTGGCTTAGGAAACAGCCCCACGTTAATGGTATTGGTTTTAGTTTATCTCCTCTGGTTTTATTTTCCTGTCCTTCCTGCTTGTGTTTTCTAAATGGAGGTCCCGGAAGGGGATATAGTTATTCTCCCTGTACAAATCAACAAGGCCCCTTGGTGGTGGCACCCAGGGCTATGGCATTATCTTCTAAAGCAGTGGTTCTCAACCTGTGGGTCCCCAGATGTTCGTGGACTTCAGCTCCCAGAAGCCCTGAGCATTGACCATAGTGGCTGGGGCTTCTGGGAGCTGAAGTCCACGAACATCTGGGGACCCACAGGTTGAGAACCACTGTTCTAAAGAGATTCATTTAGGCCCCTTCCTGCTCTCTTTTCACCAGCAGGCAAATGCCTCCTTGTTTAAACAGGGCTTCGGCTTTTAGCTGGCTAGGATAGCGCAACTGGTGTGCAGATTCTTAATGTGCAAGAAGTTTTGGACAGCGCTTTTAACTCTTTTAACTCTAAATCAATGCTTTTAAGTGCATTGCTGTTTAATGCTCTTTTTTAAAAAAATGTTTGCATTACAGATTATTCTAGTGATATTGTTATAATGTACAGTGTAAGCTGCTTTGGGTCCCATGTGTGAAAAAAGTGAGGCATGAATAAAATAAAATAAATAATTATGTGTGCATATACCCACTGCTTTGGAGCATTTTTGTACCCTGCAATACACTAAGCAGTGGGTATAAATAAAATTATAGAATAAAGAATTCTGTGTGCATGTATCCACTGCTTTGGACAAGGAGTATACACTAGGAAATTTCCACTGGGGTCTGAAAATACTCCACAGTTTCACACCATGCAAGCTTCTTGAAAAACCCTGGCATGTGACATCTAAATCGCAAAGGGTTTTTCCCCATCAAAAAAGGGGTGCTCAGGTGTGTTGGACTACAAATCCCATCGCCCTCAGGCACCTGCCGCTTACCGCTCTTGGCTTTGTTCTCCTCATTGCGGTTAATGAGGAGGAAGCGGGGGCTCTCTGGGGCAAACGGGAGCAGGACACACTGCACCAAGGCGAAGATGAAAATGAAGCCGAGCAACAGCGGCCAAAGGGTTTTGCTCCCCATGATCAAATCCATGCCGAACACCTGGGGAGGAGGAGGAAAAGGCACCGTGAACAGGCTTAGAAATGGAGTCCCAAAAAGTTAAGGCAGGGGGAGATCAAGCTCTCCTGCTACCTGAGACAACATGCAAAACGCCATCCCATCCCCATCCCATCCTCCCCACCCTAGTCACTAGACAGGTCTGTCTACCCAGCTGCTATGGCTAAAAAGAAGAAGCCAACATGCCAGTAAAGTGACTGCTTGATTGCCAGTGTGGATCTGTGCAAAGCTGGCTACCTCCAAAACACCGGGGGCCAAGGAGTCCTCGGAGCTGGGCACTGCGAGCAGGCCCACCTGGAAAATAATCACCTGTGCCACGCATGGCTCTGCGCAGCACTGGCTACTTCTGAAATCCTTGAGTGTATCCAATGATTTTCCCAGCGACTTGCCTGGAGTATTTTGCTCCTGAAGACTCCTGAGAGCCAAGTTTTTGAAAGCAGGCTGATTTGGAGAGCAGCAGATACCCACCTCACAGTACCCAACAACAGAGTCAGCCCCGGGCTACCTGCCCCTTTTCTAGAGGTCCCTTGGCATCCATATTCCCCACGAACACTGGAGCGCACGGACACCACCACTAACGTGTGCGTGCCAGAGAGATATTTTATTACCTCTTGCATTAGCAACCTTTTTGTTCCTTCCAAGGTATTTCAGGTGTCTGTACACAGGCTCCCCTTCTCTCCATTTTTCCCCCTCTAATGTACATTTTTCCCCCATTACATTTCCTCTGTTTTTACCATCACAGCAATCCTATGAATTAAGTAAGGATAAGAGAGGGAGACACTGGAATCCTATACAACCATTGTGCATTATATAGCACTGTAGTGACATTGCTACATAGTGAATTCCACTGTGACCCACAAACCTCACTTACTGGTAAGCTGCCTCTGGGGTCAATGGGGGCTTCATTTCCCTTTTGATCAAGAGGTGGCTGCCTGATTCTCCCACCCCTTCCCGTGAGCGGCAAGCAGAAAAAGGACCCCTGTAGCAAATCCCCCTTCCGCCAGTCTCTCTGTTTGTCTCTCTCTCTCTTTCTCTGCCTGACCTCATTCGCAGGGTTGTTGTGAGGATAATGGGGGAAGGAGTGCCCACTGGAGGAAAGGTGAGGTTATAAAATTGTAACTCATAATTAAAAGATTAAATACATTATTTAACAGGAATAAATAAATGCATGCATGATTTTGGGACGGGACTATTTTTCAAACAGTTGCCTCCACCCATCTGAATGCATTCGTGCACTCAAGGCCTGTACCCTCATCCCCCAACCTAGAAGATATTTGCTGCTTTTGCTGCAGCCAGGGATTTAAAAATGCACATAAAATATATATATATATATATATATAGGACAGATAACATAATGTGGGGAAGAAATAACATGGCATTAAACAAACCAACACGCCTTCCATTCTCCCCTTTTGTTTCTCCTTTGACATTTAAAATTGAAAGTACAGCTGGCATTCTGACATCAGCTACCCCTGGACTCAGTGCCAAAACACATTGCCACACCCATCCCGGATAGAGAGAGGTTGACACACAACACACTGGGTGAGACGGCAATTGTAAAACATCTACTAACTAGAGTCCTTTACAAACTTAAAACCTGAATGCATCACTTCACTCCACGGCGATAGATCTGGGGATGAAAAGAGCAAACATAGGCCATTTCCACACTCCACTGTTACAGTGCGATTATTCCACTTTCAACACCCTAAGGAATCCTGGGGTTTGCAGTTTAGGGAGGGGCAAGACCAAAATAACAAAATATTTAAATTCGCAATGCCAGCAACTGAGCCTTAGAAAAGGCATTTCAGTCTTTAAGAATGAGTAAAATGTAGGCACCACCAAAATATGGTGTCATGAGGGAGGGGGCACGGCCTCCTGGGAAATGCAGAGGCCACAGGAAGGCCAGACAGAGCCCCAAAGCCTTGAGTTCCTCACACTTGTATTATAGGACCCCACTTTCTATCCACACTTGGAAGCCAACTCACCTGTGCTACGAGGATCCCTATGACGATGCCAAGCTGGTGGAGCGTCCCTAGAGCCCCCCGAAGGGCTGTAGGCGAGACTTCCCCGACATACATGGGCACGAAGCCCGTGGTGAGGCCGGAATACACCCCAATGACAAAGCGTCCGAGGACCAGCATCTCGAACGAGCTGGCCATCTTGGAGAACCCCATGAGGATGGCAGCGAGGAAGGCCAGGCTGTTGGACATGAGCATGGAGTTCCGCCTACAAAGAAGAGGGTTGGCGTTCAGTGGGGTGCTTCACGGGGCAGGGGGCAGGGTTAAAAGGAGAAAGGGATGTTGTAGACAAACAGAGTGGCCGGGCTCAAGCTGCTTATTAAACGTGGAGATGTCTTCTTCACTGGCACAGGGTCACAAGGTGATGCTTTCACGGTGGTTGGGTGAGAAGCAAAATTGCAGCTTTCTCTGAGGTTCAACTGGGCCAACAGGCCAGGCAGACATCACATTCTTCCTCCAGCCTTTCAGCACATTCACCACTGGCCAGGTCACGGTGGGGGCATTGCAAATACCGCAAAGCACGGCTGCCATACAAAAAGTGGTGTGTGTGCATGTGTGTGTAGAACTGAGAGTCTTTGCCAGGCATGCAACTGGCATGAGTGGGATACCCCTGGCATAACTACACAAGTAACAAGGCCAGGTGCCTTTTATTTTGGGGAGGGGGCACCACAATGAACTTCTTTAATAAGGAGCTCACCAAGGTACTGAACTGATTTGAGGGGTACAGAGTCCGGCAGCATGGACCGATTCTTTAATGTCTGTCCTAAAACCTGGAGTGGATTCAGTCCCACTGACATGGAAGCCACGAGCCGGCACCACAGGTGAGAGAGGTCACTACTTACCGTCCAAAGCGGTTGACAAACAGCCCAACGGAAAATGACCCAATCATCCCGCCGACGGAGAAGATGGACACGGAGAGCGACCACAATGTGGTGAGGGTGCCGCGGCTGATGTACTCCCCGTAACGGCTGTACCACGTTTCATTGTAAAACTCTTCTATCACCTACAGAGGCAAGGTAAAGAGAAACCCATTGGGCTGAATCCACAAAGTCATCCCCTCTTAATAGGCTTAAGGGCATTTCCAGCTTGCCTGTCTGCCAAAAAGGTCAAAACAGGAAACACCAACAGACCTGATGAAAGGCAACACCTCCCTGCAGCAGCACTTGGTTGCTTCCACGTCAGTGAAGTAAGCTCTAAACTTTAAAGGATGCTGAACTCATGGGACCAACTGCCCCATGAAACCATTGGGGTGGGGGAGATAAGTTTCAGCACCTTGGGAAGCTCCTTTAAAGTTCAGACTGAAACCCAGAGCAGATTTGCCATGCCTACTGACATGGGAGCCACCAACCGCTGATGCTCACAAAGCAACGTCCCCAAGGCACAGGATTGTTTGAAACTTTGGGATTGCTTGAAGCTTTGTCCACTAGGTGGTGGCGGGCACCTGACGTGGCAGAGAAGGGCCGGTACCAGGCCAACCCGGTTGCGGAGGAGACCTAGCAGGAAATGGGAGGTATATGGGTTCTCCCCACCACCTGTTGCTGATTAAATACACACACGCACGCACACATGCACACAGAAGGGCAGCTCTCCCCAGTGCTCTGGTTTCATGCTGAGTCACAATGGTTGTGCAGGGATGAAAGAAGACACCATGACGGAAAAGAGACCGCCGGCCAATTTCTGGCTGTATCTAATTCGTAATTTCTGCTGTGAACAGATCAAGTGTTCTTGCGGTACGCTAATAAAGCTCTCTTTGCTGTTTTTGTTTTCCATCTGTGTGTGTGCTATTTTAAATATTTTATGAAATAGTTTTTTTTAAAAAAAAAAAGTTAAGGTGGCGTTCCAAGAATAATTCACAAGCCACGAAACCCTTGATATTCAGGATTAGTAATGGATATTCCGTCACTATGCCCTTGACACAAGGCTAAAAACAAAGATTTTGGATAACTGTTGTCATATTTAAGGTCTTCTTTTAAAGAAGCAGAAGTGCATTAACGACTCCAGGCCTAATCTTATTATTTACTCTCAACGAAAGCAGGCCCGTTAAATCAATGGTATTTACACGCATGTCAGCCCGCCATCCATCGCTTGATTCAGGTGGCAGGGCTTAGCAAAGTTATTTTTGGGGACTGCCACTCCCAGAATCTCCCATCCACATTGCAAGGGAAATTCCTGAACCCAACAGCATTCAGAATATAGGTCTGGGAGCTCTAGTTTAAATTTTTCAAGCTCTGTCCTGTGTCTCAGGCAGAGAGAGGTAATCCCCTCACCTATCTGAGACTTTTCCAACTAGAGATTCCTCCAACAAGCCCCGATCGCTCTCTCTGGACTCGATTACTGCCAGCTTTGACAGCTTTAAAAGGGATTAGGTGAATTCACAGAGGTCAGAGCAACTCAGCAGCTGCTAGTAAACCAGGGTACGTGTCACCTCCAGCATCGGAGGGACAGAGGTCTCTCTGCACCACAGTGGTGAGGGAACGAGAGACGAAGGCGAAGCGGTTCACACACGCTGCAGAGGCAGCTGCGGGAACAGAAGGGTGGACAAGCAAGGCCTTTGGTCTGACCCAACATGGTTTTTCTTACGTCCTTAAGGCGCTTTAGCTCCAGAGTCAAGTGCTGACTTTGCATGCAAAAAGGTCACAGGTTCAATCTTGGCTGAAACTTTGCCAGAGCTTCTGCCCATTGGGGTAGACCAGCAGTTCTTGACCTTTTCCTTACCATGGACCCTCTATAAATATCTCTTGTTGCCTTGGACCATCCAGACTTCGTTCAAGATTTCAAATAAGTATTTCTCCTTCCTTCCTTCCTTCCTTCCCTGTAAAAGCTCATAACATTTCTCCAAGCCTTTGTGAACCCCCTGGTAGGACACCAAGGTCCCCCGGGGATCTCTGGACCACAGGTTAAGAACCACTGGACTAGACACAACTGAGTTGACCTTGTGCAAGTCACACTCTCTCAGCCTCAGAAGAAGGGAAAACAAACTCCCCTCTGAACAAAGCCTGCAAAAAAAAAAACCAACAAAACAGTATGGGTTTGCTTTAGGGTCACCATAAGCTGGAAACATCTTGAAGACACACAACAAGAACAAAGGTGAACCTATTGTAAGCTGAACTACCTCCAAGGGGACTCCAATTTTTTTATATTGTTATTCTGTGGATTATTCTGTTATTCTAGAGGTAGATTTCAATATGTTTTTAAAAACCGACCTTGTAAGTAGAGATCTAGCAGAGCAAGGAGAAAAGATTCTAACCCTGCCATTTAACTGTCTAGCTTCCACATGTAATATAGCATGCGTGATGCTGACTTTGGTATTCACTGACACAGTGCTACAGATGTTCCTAAAATGGAGGGCTGCCTTTCCCAGGCGGACGTGACTCGGAGACACCGCCTGAGAACTGGGTGCTCTTAAAGTGCCAAACACGGGCTCTCTCTCCAGCTCCGCACGGCAGAAATGGGCAACCTTCCACCAGTGCCAATGGGAGTCATGGGTTTGCCCCTCCGCCCCCGCAGAAAGCCATCTCAGATGTTATGTGAAAGAAGAGATTACTGCACACTCTTAATTAGCCGCGAAGCGCGGGAAGAAAAATCTCTTTTCAGCTCAAATTAATATTTTAAGTACCAAGAGCAGAGATTAGGATGTGTTTAAAGGGAGCTTGCAAGGGCATTTCTGAGCCATAAGCAATAAGCGGCAGCGTGTCATTTCATGGCTCACGACAATAAAACCTGGCTGGTTATTTCAAGCAAAGAATAAGGACTTCAGGTCATCCTAACCTTTATGCTGTGTGGCCATGAGCAAAATATAATCATTACAAAGAGGGCTGGCAAGCGGCACTCCCAGTTCCTTTGGCTGAAGAAGGTTCTCTTATCCTGGGGTGATCAGGGAGGGTTGGCCAAATTACTCTCCCTGATAGAAATGGCTTAAAAGAAGAAGGGCCTCCCGGATCTGATCAATTCAGGGGTGGGAATCAGGTGGCCGATGGCTCACTTGTGGCCTCCAAGACCATTTTCTGCAGCCCTGAGAACAACTCCCCATAGACTGGGGGAAAAATTCTTTTGGTCTAGAATGGATACTCAACACTCCCGGAAAACCTCAGACAACAACAAAGCTTTTTGTTGTTTTGTGCCTTCGAGTCAATTCTGACACTTCTTGGCAAGATTAACTCGGGAAGTTTGTTGTCGCCTTCTTCCAAAGCTGAGAGAGTGTGACTCGCTCAGGGCCGCCCAGTGGGTTCCCATTGCTGAGGGGAGATTTGAATCCTGCTCTTCCAGAGTCTAACATTCAAACCACTACACCATTCTGACTCAGCTAAGCCTTGAGAGGCATTTCAGCCTTTTAAAAAAGGGGGAAAAAACAATCCGAACTTTGAGCAGTGGGCAAACAACGGGGAAGGTAGAAAAATCATCCAGAGAACCCCATGGGGATCAGTTCAGCCTAAGAGACTTATAGCGATTTTTTAAATTATTGCAAGCTGCCTGGAATCCCATCTTGGAAGAAAAAGAGTGGGATAAAGAGTGATGTTTGCTCCCCTATTCTATCACATCTTGCCAATCTTTAAACCTGTTTTTCACCCTAAATAAATGCACCCTCTTCCTTATACTTCCAGATCACTTTGGTGGCCCTTTCTAGCACCTTCTGCAGCTGCACAAAGTCCAAAGGTTGGAGGGATCCTGCCTGAGGCCTGCAAATCCCTCTGGACAGGCGTAAATTCCCTTCCAAAGTCCATCTCAAGGGTTTTGAGTATTAACCAAACAAGGATGGCATCGATGCGGAAACTGCTCCCCAGAGTTCTCAGCCCAGGAGAAAAAAAATTAATTCTCCTGGGAACCAACTTAAGAAATCCCATTAGAGCCTGCAGTAAGCTGACTAACCGGATGTGCTATTTTGGCAGGATTGGCTATCAGGATGGGATTTGGGGGTAAAAGAATGTGTGAAGGGAACACTTGTTACCACCCTTCCTGTTTAGAAAGAAAAAGTCACAGATTTGGAGATTGTATATATATATATATATATACTTAAACACACACACTTCGATGGGTCTTACCTTCTGCGGGGCATTAATGACACCGGTATTGTAGCCAAACTGCAATGAACCTATTACTGCTCCTCCAACCGCTAGCATCAGCCGAGCCGTCATCTGCTGGAAATGGGGTGACAGGGCAGAGAAAGACAAAAGGAGAGAAAAAATTAATTTGGAGGGATTTCTAGGAAAAGAAAAAAGAAACCAGCACAAACACAGGATGGGAGACACCTGGCTGGATAACAGTATGTGTGAGAGGGATCTAGGAGTCTTGGTAGATCACAAGCTGAACATGAGTCAGCAGTGTGATGCGGCAGCCAAGAAAGCCAACACGATTCTTGGTTGCATCAATAGGAGCATGGTGTCTAGATTGAGGGAGGTAATGGTACCACTCTGTTCTGCTTTAGTTAGACCTCATCTGGAATAATCCTGTGTCCAGTTCTGGACACCTCAATTCAAGAAGGATATGGACAAGCTGGAGTGTGTCCAGAGGAGGGTGACCAAAATTGTGAAGGGCCATGAAGCCCTATGAGGAACAGCTGAGAGAGCTGGGGATGTTTAGTCTGCAGAAGAGAAGGTTAAGAGGTGACATGATAGCCATGTTTAAATATTTGAAGGGATGTCATGTCGAGGAGGGAGCAGGCTTGTTTTCCCCTGCTCCAGAGAGCAGGACAAGGCGCAATGGATTCAAGCTGCAGGAAAGGAGATTTCACCTGAACCTCCTGATAGTCAGGATTTGAAGGTTTGGCATACTGACCCCACAGCCCTGGGGTAAAGGTACTAGTTTTGCAGTGTGACATCTTTGTAAAAAATGGGGAAAAGGCACTTCTTTTCACTCTTCAGGCAAGAAATCTCAGAAACCTGAATGCTCAACAGGCTGGCTTGACATGCTGAGACAGGTTGTCTCATTGAGAATGTGTCAGTTTGCAAGATTTCTTCACAATCCTAATCTATGCATATAAATTAATGCATCCAAATGTTCTTTTTTCCAGATGCATAAGTGGCTACGGTATGTTCTCCTGTGGCAACTGAGACATGGCAGGTCATGACACAAAGAGAAGTCTGCTCTGTGGAGGCCCAGGAATTGTGAGATTCCTTCTAGGGGGACATTCACCTTGTCTCCTCTCTGCTGACCTCAGTTCAGTGACAACATAAGCCAATTCTCCTTCCAAAGAGGTTTCTTTGAGGTCTTGGGAAAACAGTACACTCTGCAATCATTCCCTCTACTTAATTCTTCCTTTCAGTTGTCTGCTCCTTTTGGTGGGATTTTTCTTTTAAATTGGGAATTATGTTTCTTTTAATCATCATCATCATTTAGGCTTTGCTATGACATTACTTCTTGACCACTGGCCGCCTCACATGTGTCCTTTAGAAAGGTGAGAGTTGGCTTGTTTTTCTCGTTTAGAAAAGCAAATTAATTAAGAGCACTTTGCTGAGGACACCAGTTCCAACGCGGAACAGAAAGATAATGCCCCTGTCATTATCCGTGGCTAATGAAGGGAGCAAAATTAGACTCCGGTTTACCGGGAAGGCCGGCGAGCTTTAGCAAAGCCCCCTTCCCAGATTCCTCTCTGCTTAAGCCAAAGTAACAATCGGGCTCTTGTTTCGGGTGGAGGTCAGCAAGGGCAGCCCAGTTTGGACATTTGCCCAAATCTGCCAAAAGGAGGACTCCCAGAAGCTACACCTCGTCCCCCCAACGGCGAGCGAAAGGGCCGATCCAATTTTCGTGGCCAACCTACACTGCTTTGGCCCATTCCCGTGAATCTCCCTGCAAAGTCCTTTCCTCCCAGCTGCATCACAGGCTTGCTTATTGTTTTGGGAAGAGATACGCAGTAGCCACCATGCCGGGCTAATCCCAGACGGAGTCTCCTGGTTTAGAAAGAGGAGGATTCCAGGACGACCGAGCCACAAGAATCAGCTTTAGGCAGCAGGGCAGTCAGGTTACGCTCAGCCATTACTGCCATGAGGTACTCCAGCAATTCTTCCTCTTAACTATTATTATTTGTATTTCTTTTAACACTGATATACTCATAGAAAAAAAAATTATTCCAACAACCAATGCAAAACAATCAGTGCCCCACCCACAACCAACAAATTAATTTTCCCAATAAATATAATACTGCTTTAACCCTTCCCTCACTCCCCCAATGAACAAAGTCAACATTTATTTAAAACCCTTTTCCTTTAATGTGGAGAATCGTATGAATTGTATCATTTATAATTTTGTACCCTTTTTTTCTTTAATTGTTTCTATTAGTTTGTTCCACCTCCTTAGCCAATTACGTTCATTCGACTGACCCATATACCCCATTCTTCTTTCTAACTCCAGCAATTTTTCCTTCCTCTCCTCTCCTCTCCTCTCCTCTCCTCTCCTCTCCTCTCCTCTCCAGGGGAAAGGGGGTTAGCCCATGGGCCACAAAAAACCCAACCCCTTTTTCCATCTGCTCCAAGAATTCTCAACCATCAAAACCATGAAGCCTTATGAGGAGTGGCTTAGGGAGCTGGGTATAGCCTTCCACCTGTTAAGATTGCAGCTCCCAGCAACCCCAGCTGACACAGTGAATGGTGAGAGATGATGTGAGATGCAGTCAATGCTGACAACATCAGAAAGGCCAGAAATGACCCAACTCTAAACCACATAATGATGACTAGAAGTGGGAGGTGACCGAAAGCCACTTCTCACTCTCTCGGGCAGAAATATTTCATTCCCAAACCTGGAGAAATTTGAACTGAAAGGGGAAATTTTTGCAACCAAGGCATGCTGTCTATTCCCGATCTAAAACCCTTCCTCCAAAGGAAAGGTGAATTTTCCTGTTTAGGACCCTGAGAAGACATGACTCATTAGAACAGAGAATAATGCTTGATAAGACAGGGGGAAAGGAGGAAGAGCACGCTGCAGGCAGACGGATTCAATCAAGGAAGCCACGGCTGCCCTGGCTTTGCAAGATCCGAGCAGGGCTGCGGACGTCTGTCCTTCATACGGCTGCTGCCAGTCAACGGCGACTTGACAACGATCAAGAGCAAACAACTTATGCACGCTCCCTCACCTGCCTTATACCTGCTGCTGAGGGGAGCATATATGTGGGTTCCTAAAGTTCTCCCCAAATACAGTTGGAAAAGCTCTCATTAAATAAGAAGGTGTGGTTGTCTCATTTTATCCCGTGTGGAAGAAAGGAAGGCACGCAGCAACGGAAGAGGTTAGCAGCTACCAGGCCGCCTCCAGAAGTCAGCTTCACTCAGGGGCCCAACAAAACCCCAGGGGTGAGAGCGAAGCAGCGGAGAAGGCCGTCAGAACAAGGGACCAAAGCGGGAGGTCCCGGTTGATCTTTCCACTTCCTGGCCAAGCCCCCGGCAAGCCAGGCGGAAGCGTCTCCCGCGGTTTCCCTTTTCTCTGAATCTCAAAGGCACGCTGGCAGCCAAGGGACACTGGCAGCCGTTCACAGAAAGCCAAGCCCAACGGGACCTGAGACATTGTTCAAGATGTTTCAGACACATGTTATTGTCTGCACTGCTAAAGATTTTTTTTTTCCAAAAAAAACATACAGATGACTGGAAGTTTTCTGCCCAAACAAGTGGATTTGGAAACGTGAATGGCTTTGGAGATGTGAATGTAGGAGATTTAGAGTAGGATAATGTTTTGCAGACCATGAGTGCATCTGCACTACCTAGTTAAGGGCAGTTTGATACCACTTTAAGTACCATGCATCATTCTGTAGAACCCTGGGATTTATAGTTTGAGGAAGTACTTGGAATTTGCTGCTCAAAGGTTCTACTGAATGTAGTTGAACAAGGTAGCCTAAGAAGGAGGATTAAACATTAAATCAAGGCTACCTGGGGAACCTTCCTTCAGAGGAGCAGACTAGATCTCCCAAGCACATGTTTCTAAGTACCATCCCACACTACAAATCCCTGGATTCCAAGGGATGGAGCCATGACAGTACACACTATAGACTGCACTATAAATGCATTGTATAGACAGAGTTGAACACCCATACATCAGAACTTGGCCTCTGCCAAGGGCAGACTTGGTGGTAATGGGGCAAGCTGGTCTTTCTCATCCCGAGACCCTTAACAACAGACTTCCCTCATGCCGGCATCCTCCAGGTGGTTTGGACTACAACTCCCATCAGCCATGCTGCCTGAGAGTGATGGAGGTTGAAGACCAACACATAAGAAGGGGTCCAGCTTGGGAGAGGCCAGCTTACAGGCTTGTCTGAGGGGAAAACAAAACAGATCAGGTATGTACAAGAATTGATTTAAAGGCTTGGAAGTGGTGAGGATCACACTGGCCCTCTGAGATGTCGCTGGAATGCAACTATAACACTGTAGTGATTTATTTGTTGGGTTTTAACTGTGTATAATGGCAAGTGGCTAAATTATAACAAACTTCCTACTTCTTCCGGACTGCATCTTCCAGCATACCTCAACACAAGCTACTGCCTCGGGATTATGAATGCGACAGTCTTCGGGGGAGCCACACAATTTGCACTCAGTTTTTTAAAAAAACAAAAATGCGACAATCACTTATAACTTTGTCCTCTGCTCATTGCAATTTCTTAAAGGGGAATCTGCCTCACCCTGTCCCGGGGAAGTGCCGCGATGAAATATCAGCTGTGTTTGTGTTCCTGACTCACCCTGCAGAATTGCAACAGACAGAAGGACACACTGACCCAAACGACAGTGACCTCACCTCTACACTTCCTGCTGTTTCATGAAAAAGGTGAATGTTTTGCATCATATCATCATAAAAAATAAATCACACCACTGAGGCAGAGAGCTGGGTGAGGGTGCATCTCTTCTTGGGCAAAGGGTACAAGGATTGCCACGCAGGATTAGATCGTGAGCTCATCTGATCTTCCCGGCCAGAAGGTGCTTTGCAGGGTTGCCCTCTCTCCGTTCCTTCCAACCAGGCTCTGTCGGGTAACAGGGCAGCTGAAAATTGTCCTGCAAAAACCTCACTTGCTCTCACAGGTGGCAGAGATCCTCATAACCCTAAATGTCCCGGGGGCCTCTCTAGTAGCTTCTTTTAAGTTTAGCTGGAGCAATAGTTTGTATATTTTGGGGTGTGGCATGTCAGGTATCACCGCATATAATTTCCTCAAATTCTGACTTAGTTCAAATCCTTCTAAATTTCGATCCATGTGAAATATTTCAGTTAATTAGCATTCAAGTGGAAATGTGTTACGACAATCTTGAGACTTCTCTTTTTTTATCATTTCTGTACGAATTTTATTTTTTCAGTAAAAATAATTATTTAAAAAATGTCCTGGGACCTCAATATTAACTTTTAACTATTTTTTTAAAAAAATATTGTAAGCCGTTTTGAGTCCCTACCAAAAAAAAAAAAAAAAGCAGAGTACAAATAAGGATGATGGTAGTAGTCATAATAACAATAGCGACGACAACAATAATGGAGGGGCAGCTACTTGCCCGAGCTTTGATATCTGCGAGGGAGTCCCCCTCCCTGCCATTCCTTTCACAAGCGGAAGCAACGGATTTTGCAGGGAAGCAGGACCTTCTCGGTTGTGGCCCCACTTGGAGAACGCCTTCCCTTTGGTGGAGTGATTGGCACTAGCATCATTTTGGCCCAACATCAAAGCATGGCTCCTCATTATGCTTTCAGGGCCACCGTGGCTTGCCGGGCTTATACTCCCTTGGTTGCGACGCACTCTTTCCAAACTGTTTCATCTTCTGTACTCAGCCCCAAGATCTTTTGATATATGATGCAATGTAGATATTTTAATAACAAAAACAGCTCTGCAATAAAGCCTACGGCATATCAGGCACTGGTCCAGGGAGCTCCACCCTTCCTAAATCCTCAGTCTCAGGAGGAGCTGTTGCCTCTCTTAGGGCCTTTCCACACTACAATGTTATAGAGCTTTTATTCCACTTGCAACCTCCTATGGAACCTGGGGTTTGCAGTTTAGGGAGGGGTCTTTAGAATTCTCAGCCAGAGAGCGCTTTGGCCTCCAAGAAAACTACAAATCCCAGAATTCCACAGGAGGTTGAAAGTGGATAACAGTGTAGGGCGGACAAGCATTTGCCACAATGGAGGTACCTCCTTCCAAGTAAGAGATACACTCAAAACAAAGGGTTGGATTGAGCGTGCCTCTTCCTTGGAAGGAGGTACATCCAACATGCCAAAGAGGTACCGTCAAAACAAGAAGTTGGATTGATCTGATAAATTTAGAGAAGACTGGGCTTGTTGATGCCATTATTTAGAGGATAAATGCGGGGAGAATTCAATGACTGCTCAGTCTAAAGGACTGAAAAGAAGTAGAATAAGGAAGAAAGGCATTTTTAGACAGGGTAATAAGAAATAGAGAGGAGAGGAGGTAAATACTCTGTCTAGAAAGTTGCTGATGAAGAATGCTGTATATTATTAAATTAAATTATACATCATAATCTATTAAATTTATTAAATTAAATTATATATGGTAATATATATGGTTATATATATATATGTGTGTGTGTGTGTGTGTTTTCTATTTGACATTATATATACATTATATAGCATGAAGTTTACATTGTATAAGAGATATTTCTTAATAATAAAATAATAAAAAGGGGTGGGTGGGTTGAGAGGTAGCCAGACTTAAAGCAACTTAAATGGGTCTTAAATGGGCCACAACTATCTCATATCTCATTGTTTTCAATAGGCCTTCTCCAATATGGCTCTGACGAAGGGACACAGGTAGGAAAGCAAAGGAAGGGCTCCACTGCTTAATATTTGCGGTTGTCAGGGCAATCTGGCGGCGCTCATGTTGTTGTTTTGGTGAATCCACTCCGGGTCTCAGTCTGGAGCTGTCCAGGGCACTGAACCTATTTGGAGGATTTGGATCCGGCACATGGGGGAGCTCAGCTTTCCCACTCCGGTAACATGGAAGCCACCGGCCTCTATTGCGAGGTGTGCCTCTGCCCTGCAATCTCAGAAGTAACTTTTTGCCACCTTAGCATGCAAACGTGGGGTGCACAATTCTGAGCCTGCACACTTGCCAAAATTGTTGTTGCTCATTTGATTTTAAAACTACTGTACACCTTTTTAAAAAAAACCCACTAATCTAATGGACAAGCCATTATTCTTGCTTTGAATATGCAGAAAAGTGGCTCTAAAAATGGTCCAGAAGCAACTCAACCAACCTTTCACATTTTTTTTCTGGTTAATTTACAGTCTTACTCATGCTTCACCCTTGTTACAAACCCCACCCCCTTTGTCCACTGCCTTCAAGTTGTTTCTGAGTTATGGCAACCCTAAGGTGAAACTATCACAGGATTTTTCTCGTGGCTGAGAGGGTGTGACATGCCCAAGGTCACCCAGTGGATTTCCATGGCCAAGCTGGGAACCAAACCCTGGTCTGCAGGCTCATAGTCCAACATTGGCTCCTTAAAAGATCAGTTTATTCAGCTGTGAACTAAAAAGGCATCATTGGGAGAAATTGGGAAAAATGTTATTTCTTTGGCTTACAACTCCCTGAATCAGCTAGTCTGACCAGGATCCCTTCCAAGCACTGATACTGTTTCTGGCGTATGCCTGAAAGTCACCTCTGACTTATAGTGACCCTCTCCTAGAGTTTCCTTGGTAAAATTTATTCGCAGGTGGTTTGTCTGACTGAGAGAGCGTGACTTGCCCAAAGTTGCCCTGTGGGTTTCCTAGGGCTGTGTGGGAATTAGAATCCTAGTCTCCCAGAGTCCTGGCATTGAAACTACTGCACCACACCAGCTCTCAAGCTTTGATACAGGAAGCATTATTATTGTTATTATAATATTTGAATATCTGCATAGGATTTTTAATTTGCGAACAGATTTTTTTTATTCTTCCTTGTGCAGAATAGAAGTTCAGCCACATTCACTGCAGGCAAGGTCTACTGCTACCATGGTGGGACATTTCAAATTTGCAATGGACTTAGGAGTCTTCATAGTATGTAGCCACACACGACAACCTTAGAATGCAAGTTGGAACTACACCCAGTTTACAGAGGGGAGAACCAAGGGCAAGAAATTGCAACCTGCTCCAGGTCATGCCTACCCTGAGTGCAAGCCAGACTGAAGTCCACCACGTACCAGTGATGGAATCAGCTGCTAACTTAAAAGAATAGAGCACGATCTATGCAAAAATACAACAACAACAACACATTCAAGTCCACTACTAGAGCAAACTACACTGATGCAGCTAGGTGGAATGGAAGAAAAGAAGAAACAGCACTACACAACTGGTGGGCACTGCCACCATTGCGCCTGCTCTCAGTTCCGCGGCTACAGTTTGGGACACATTCGGCAGAAACTAGCACAACCTTCTCAGCTAAGCAGCAATGTTTCCTCCATCTCCTGGCCAGCAGTGCTACTGAATTCTCCTCCAGCGTTAGGATAAGACCCATAAACAGACAGAACAGCCCACCGCAACGCATCCAAAGATTCTCCTAAACAGATGCCAATGCTGCAGTCAGGTTACAGCCGGGAGAAGGTGAGCAGGGATTGGCCTGCTGAGTAGCCGAAGCTGCCAGCTGAGCCGCTAGAGAACTGCCGTCAAGGTGTAGCGTGGGACGGGGCTTGCCAACCATCTGTCTGTCTGTTCTTGCGTAATAGCTATTCATCACAATCACATGCCTGGGCTCAGCAATGGACGTAAGAAGACACAGCGCCAGGCCAATCCTGACCGAGCTGGCAAAGTGTTCGGTCTGAAGGAGGAAGCATGGAAGTTAACTAATTCCACAGATTCAGAAAGGGGGAAAGAGGCATTTTGCATTCATCTTTCCTGAATTTAATTCTTGCCTGTTTCATTCTGTGACTTTTCCCCACATGCCAGTCCCATAAAAGACTATGACTTTCAGAATCTCAATAGCCGATGCCATGAACTCCTGGGGTTTTCTGTTGGATCCTAAGCAGCTGAAACCATCTGAGAGATTTCCGAGGAAAGCCTCTGGAACATGAGATGTCATTTTTAGAGCGCCACTAACATTCTAGCAGCAAGTAGTTCCACACATCATGGATCACCACTCTCTCTCTCTCTCTGCCGCTCCTCTGCAAGCTAATATTCAAAGGCCTGGTTGTGTCTGAAGTTGTAATTTGATGTGGCACAGCTCCCTAAACTTTTAAAAGTTGCGAGCCAGCAAACCTCCTGGTCTGGAAGAGTATGCTCTTTTTTTCTTGGCAGAGACTGGAGGGAGGGTAAGACGAGAAAGAGGATTAGGGCTGATTTTTCTGACCCACCCTCCCGGGAAAGTAACCCCTTCCTTCCACGTCTCGGCTCTCCCTGCCTCCAGAAGTGACTCAGGCAGCTCTGAGCGGGGCTTATGTCTCGGCACATCTCCACGCCCCTTCTTTTCCCCTTTGCTCCAGCTGGCCTCCAGCCCTCGACCTCACATCTCAAGCTCCCTTATGGGGGAGGGGGCTCGTCCCCGACAGCCAATCAGCTCTCAGATCCCTGTGCGCATAGCGGCAACGCCCCCCTTTCCCCGAGCATGGAGCATCATGCCCACCTTTCACCTACATCTGTGGACAGATTCTTCCCACTCGCAGACAGGCGCGGGCGGGAGTGGAAGAGCTTCTCTTGTATTGCGTGCACGTGCCGGCCACTCCTTTTGTGGCGGATGACAGACGGGGAGGCTGCGGTGGGCCCAGCCTCAGCACCGAGAGGGGCGTGTGGTTTTGCAGACGTTTGAATACACCATTGCTGGGAGAACAAGGTGTGGACGCCAAGTGAAACACAGCGAGCCCCTTCTAAACTCTCCTCCTGAAACTCTAACCAGAAGAACATTGACTTCAGAGCGTATCAAATTCACCTACTCTCCAGTTATCCCAATTTGGCAGTGACAGTCTTGGATCAATCCTCTGCCATTCTGCTTTTCCAGTGGCTTTTAAAATGCCTCAGTTTCTCTCTCCTCCTCGCACCTTCCCCCTTTGTCCTCAGCTCACTTTGGTTGCTGCAAACTGAGTTCAAAGCGCAAAAGGAGTTTGGACCCCATCAACTCAGGAGGGGGAAGAGGAGGAGCACAAAAGGAGTTTGGACCCCATCAACTCAAGAGGGGGAAGAGGAGGGGCAGAATCTCGCCCTTCCCAGGAGGCTCAGGCAAAAGCAAACTGCTCAGCCACCCGCGTCCTGGTTTTTATCCGTTAAATGCTGGACAGTAGGAAGTGATGCTGTGAACTGATGAAACTTAAAAACTGACTCCACACAAGCAAACTTATGAGTCAGACAGAATTGTTTGCTCATTATTTAAGCGAGCAAGCACTTGAGTGAACCTGAATTCTCCCATCACTAGGCTCAAGTGAGCTTCTGAGTTACAGAGATGTCTTCAGCCGAGACACACCCTATTTGAGTGAGCAAGCCTTTTTGAATAGCACTGAATTCCTTTCTCACTGAACACAATATAACAGCCCAGGCAGTTCCAAATGCAGGCTCAGTCTCTGCGTTCCCACTGGGTTCAAAATAAAAAAACACAAACACAACCCTGGTAGACGCTTTCAGATAATCTCTTGTCCCATATTAAGGACGTAGTCCTCCAATGATTTAGGAGTGAACCTCCATCATGTCACAGCCCCCCCCCAACACAAACACTATATCGTCACTGGCTAAATTCCTGCCCCACCAAATTTGCATTACATCAAATTTTCTTGAGGGCATATTTCCCTACTACAAGAGTGGGAAAATTCAGCGAGTCTGGGGTCCACTCTTCTGCCTTGGGACCCTCCAGGGCCACTCAAACTGCCAAAAAGATGGCTGGATAGCCACACCTGATTTTGAAAATTTTGGTAGTTTTCCATGCTGAACAGTGGAAGGTGGTCTTGTGACCTACCAAAGAGATGAACTGCCATCACCAGAAATGGTTCTACTGGGTATTTTGGATAAAGAATATTAAATATTAGGATTGTTAAAGTGGCTGGGCTATGCCGAAGGGCCAAACTAATGTGGCTTTTAAAGAATAAGCCAAATGAAGATCTTTTGAAAAACTGGAAGCCATTTTTGGAACTTTCTGAGCAAGGCAAAATCTACTGATGCAATAATGTTTAGATACAGCTACTAGTACTCTAAGTGAATCTGCAATGGCAGAATCATATTCCCCCCCCTTTTTTTAATCTTCTCTTTTTCATTACAGTTTGGTTTGGGGACTCAGAGCCCTTTTGTGTTTGGAAAGATTGTGTTTTGGTAAGTCACTGTTTTAGTAAGTTAGTGTTTAGTGTCTTTAGTTCACTGTTTTAGTATTGTATCTTAATTTTAGTTTATGTTTATGTCTAAAATGACACTTGGTGCTTATGTTATTTTGTGTGTTCATATGTGTGTGTGTGTGTGTGTGTGTATAAAATACGTATATGTACATATATGATGTGTTGCTGCTAGAGGCTTCCAGGGCAAGCAGCTCCAAAATTCCCATATTTCAACGTCTTCCCAGCTCTCTTTCCACCAGCCAGCACAGCCCTTTTTATTTAAGGAAGTTTTTGTTTTTAATGTCTTGCGTCAGGTTGAGCTTTTAATGGAGGAGGGTTGTGTTCTCTGTTTTATTATGTTTCAAATGGGCTTTCAAAACTGCTTTTAACTTGTGGTCTTTTAAATTGTGTTCTGGTTTAATTGCGTTTTAACTTTCATATTAATAGCTTTCCCCCCACAAACACACTGTGTTTTTACATGATTGTAAGCTGTCTTAAATCCCATCCTAGGAGAAAGGTGAGATAGCAATTTAAATTCTAATTAATAGCACACCAAAAGAAGCACCCTTTTCTGATGTGGAAAAACCCCAGAGGAAGAAACCCAGATCTTAACAGCAATTGTTTTCAAATAGACACAGGATCTGTGGAGCCTGCAGGACTCCCAGGGAGCAGCAAAGCAGATTATGATTTTTTTAAAAAACTCACAAATTTCTCCAATATTTATTATTATCGCCCTGCAAAACAATGATCCGGGACAACTCCCACTGACCCGAGCCAGTCTGGAGAGGGGATCAAAGACTCCTCTATTGTGCCTTAGACCTCTTTGATGAAGGAGCAGAACAGACCCACAGCGCACACCCCTGCACCGCCCTTCTTCACAAAGTGTTGTTTTTAATCCTATCAGTTTCCAAATTTTTTGCCTATAGGAATAAAGGAGGAAAGCCCGGGGAAAGGGCTGTTCCTTCCGTCCCCCACGGGGAGCTCCAGAGGTGTGCTCCCGGCCGTCACGTCCCCCATCCCTGTTCCAAATCCACACCTACCGAGCAACTCAGCTCCGCCAACTTTGGCAGAAGTCCGGCCTGGCTCTTAACCGCCTCCCGCCGGCAGCTTTCCAGAGCAAAAGAGGGCCTGTCTGCCTGTGCCTGCCCTTCGATTTGCAACCGGAGTGTCGCAGCCTTTGTGTGATGCCACACAAAGGCTACCCACACATATACACACACCCACACAATACAGAAAGAAGGGAGATTTAAGGATGCACTTGCACCACTTCCAAAGCATCTTGACCCAGAAAAGCACACGGACACACCAATGCACACACAGACACGTCGCCTCAGATGCCCTCTGCTGTGGGTTGGGCCTTCTCTTGGCTCGGTTTGTGACTTTGCAAGAGACGAAGCGGGGAGCAGGGAAAGCCATGGTGTTTTTCAACGCCGGAATCGTGGAAGGAACTGAAAATTAAGAGCGCCTTTCTGCTTTCTAAAAAATTATTACTGTTACTGTTGTTGTTCAAAGAGACAGACAAATGGATCCATGACTTTCGTGCAGCAAGGGGATTTAAGAATGGAGCCACAGCGGGAGCTGAATTTAGGAGAAGCACCCAGCGGTTTCAAATAACCAGTCTGTAGTCCATGCAGAAAAAAGGAGTCTGAGGCCACGGTTTTCACTCTGGTAGAGAGGGAGAGAGAAGAACATCCTCTCTCGGCAATTCATGAAAAATTCAACTCAATTCATTAATGCAATCCACAGGGAGAGAGCGGCGTGCGTCACACTAAGAGGCACGGCAGGGCAGCCGTGTTGCTTTTTAAAAGGGTTTTCTTTTTAAAAAATTCTTACAACAAAAACAAAGAGAAGAAGAGAGAAAAGACGAAGGATAGAGAAAGGAGAAAAGGGTTAGGGGAGAGGGAAATACGGAGAACAGAATTGTGGGCTGGGGGCCCTTGGTATAACCACTGGAGTTTGGTTCCTGGACCCCCATGGATACCAAAATTCACGGATGCTCAAGTCCCATTATGTGCCCCCTCTTTTTGAATTTCTTGGCCTATCTTCACCTAGTTATTTTGGAACAGCCTACAATTCATGTTTGCCATATTAATACCTACTCCAGTTTGGCAGGGTCAAATGCAGAAGAAATAGGTCCCAAAATATTGGCCTCAGGGAAGTATTTCAGGAATTAAGACAGGAATTAAGCCTCAGGAGAAATTTTGGGAACTGGGAAAAAGGACCTGTACAAAATTTGGGGACATACTCAACGATGGAATTATGAGAAGGGGGATGTGGCAATCTAGGGAAACCCAGAAGGTCAGATTTGGCCCTGGGGGGCCTAAAATTCCCCATCAGGGATATAAATTTTTAAAAAAGCCTTGTAATATTTCTTTAAATCTTGTAGAAATTCCATTTCTATGAGACGTTACCAGTGGGACAGTCTCTAGAGCAGTGGTTCTCAACCTCTGGGTCCCCAGATGTTTTTTGGACTTCAGCTCCCAGAAGCCCTGAGCATTGACCATAGTGGCTGGGGCTTCTGGGAGCTGAAGTCCACAAACAGCTGGGGTACCCAGAGGTTCAGAACCACTGCTCTAGAGAAACCTCAGGCTTTCTTTTTGTGGTGGATTCGACAAGGCTATCATTCTACACATGTGGCCTTGGACAAGGAAATGTCCCAGATGAAAACTGGGACACATGACGCCAAGCAACGTCAGAATATGGTCAAGATGGCAAAAGTCCCCAATGCAGTTTGCTTTTGCCTGAGCCAACTGAGAAGGGAAAGACTCAGTTAACTCCTACTTAGTTAACTGAATGCAAACTACTTTTGTGCTTTGAACTCAGTTTGCAGCAACCGAAGTAAGCTACAGACAGAAAGTGGGGAGAGCAGAGAGAAACCGGAACATTTGAAAAACAGTCAAAGTGGGACAGGGGATTAATCTGAACCGTCCCTCCCGAACTGAGACAGTTGGTGGGGGTATGCGGCAGGAAATTATTGTTGCTATGTGCCTTTCCAACATTTCTGACTTATAGCAACCTTAAAACCTATCACACGGTTTTCTTGGCAAGATTTGTTCAGAAGGGAATTTGCTTTTGCCTCCCTCTGAGGCTGAGAGAATATGACTTGCCTCAGGTTTCCATGGCTGAGCAGCGGGATTCGAACCCACGCTCTCCAGAATCATACTTCAACACTCAAAGCACTATACCAAGGCCATTTCCGCACTAGCCCGTTATAGCGCGATGAATCCACTTTTAACATCCTCTGAAATCCTGGGGTTTGCAGTTTCGGGAGGGGCCGGCCAACCAGAGGTGGGATTTTAAAGGGCTACATGGTCTGATCAGAGCCATCAATAAGCAAGGTTTCCCAGGAAAAGAAGCACCTGAGGCAGGGGCTGGAGAAATTCACAAATAATCAAATTTGTGAAAGTGAAACCCATCAATGTGGAGGTCTGACTATACATCCAGCATCTGCCACTGAAGACTAAATGCCAGAAACCCTTTTTTTACCACAAACTGGGGAAAATGGTTTGTTCCTAAATAGAAATCATGGCCCATGCTACGACAGACTGCAATAAGCTCTTTAAAAAAAAAAATCATGGTCATGATGTTGAAAAAAGATGATTTTAAAAGCATTTAGAACCGCTTCAGTAAGATCATACAAAAAGCAAGAGAGATCAGAACCGCTAAAAATAATATGTCACAGGCTGTTGCAGTGATCCATGTTAATTAATAGTGGAAAAACCATATTCCCAAAATGAGTTCAGGGACTATTTTAGTTACAGTGGTTGCTCTTTCTGTAATCTGAAATACCCAAGACAATTCTGAAATACTTAGCAATTCATCCCGAATCTGGTTATATTAAACATCCTCCGCCATGAGAATGTCTAGAAATATTACACCCGTACTCTCTGCCCCCAAAAATATATACGATGTGGAAAGAATAGAAATTTTTGATATTTCAGTTTCAAAAATTCCTTTGAAGGAGGAATGAAATCCCTAAATCTGGACACTCATTATTGTTTACACATATACCTAAAAGGAAATGCTGAAATACTACCCAGAATCTCAACTTTATAACTCATTCAGCTAACAAAGGTCTAAGTCAGGTGTTTGTGTTTTCTCATTACAATAAATTGCAATTTTGGTCTGCAAAAAATTAAGAATCTGCAATGTCTCTAGCAATTCACATCTACTTTACTGGACTTTTGTAACTGATACTAACAGTCTGTATCTTAGTACAATATAAACAGAACCATGAATCGTACAATGGAATTATCACGAAAATGTGTTCAGAGATTATAGGCAATTTATAGTAGATTTATGATCGTTGGTAAGTTCATAACTATATCTGTATGATTAATTATCAGATGCCTTATCTCTATTAATAACCACAGCCTCCCAGGATTTATGGGAAAAATAACACTTTATTCATTGAAAGCAAAACCGCACTACTCAAGTGTAGCCCTTTTACAATGCTACCCAGGTGGTGGACTATAACACCCATCATTCCCAGACACCAACTTAACTTTCTAGCTGAGGAAAAGGAGAGTTGCAATTCAACACATATAAGGGGTACGAAATTGCAGAGAGCGCTCATCTAGCAGTTATTTAAATGCTCTGCTATGCAGTGAGATGAATTTAGTTTTGCATTTCGTCCCAGATTGTGTAGGTATAAAAAATATAAAATATGGTTACACATATAATTACAATATATATAGTATATAGTTACAATATGGAGAGTGTACAAGCTTATAAACACAATCTATTGTGCTTGCATGACTTGCAATTTGAAAATTGTAATTTGTAATGAAATTATTTAATGTGACACATATATACACGATGTAAATACTTTTTACAAAATTTAAAAGATTGTGGTTCCTCATGGAAAAATTTGCACACCCTTGCATCATATGAAGCTATTTCACATGAAGTTATTTCACACTGTAGGGGGAAAAAATCCTCAAAACAAATGTATTACTATTTTTTTCTTTCCTTTTCTAACTGTTGCATATAAAATTGCTGCAACTTCCTAAAATCCTGTTTGAAAGAAATATATCTGTTTCCTTCCCTTAATAATAACGTTATGATGTTGTACACCCTTTACATTTTAACTATATATTGAAATGGCCCTGAGTTGCAGCGAGAGCGGGGAACCGGACCTTGGTTTTTGGGGTCGTAATCCAATGCTCAAACTGCTAGACTGCACTGGCCCTCAAAATAAATCTCATGCCAGATGGGACTTGAATCCACAATCTCTGGCTTAGGGTGCCAACGCCTTACCCATTTGCAGGGGTAAAAAGGAAGGGAAAAACATATAAGCCTGGGCTCTTTGGAGGAAGCAGAATTACTTTTTGGACTGCAATCTCTAGGATCCAGTTGGCCAGAGTGTGTGGAATTTCTAATCCAAAAAAGCAACCTTTCCGAGCATTGGCAGAAAAAGTGGGTGTAGTTAGGGCTGAAAATTATATGGCTATCCAGATGTTGTTAGACTCCCTGCATGCCTTGCCACTGGTTATGCTGGCTACAGCTGCTGGAAGCTGCAGTCCAAAAACTTCCAGAGGGCCACACGATTCCTAGCCCTGGAATAAATAAATGGCTGCCAGAAACCTGGGTTCAAGTTCTGGCTCTGCAACTAGCTCCACGCCTAGGCTGCCACAAACCACTTCATCAGAACTTCAGTTTCCAGTCGGCAGGAAGACAATAAGCCTACCTCTCAGGGCTGTTGTGAAAGAATAGATAATGAATAGTATCATGGAGGCAGAATCCCTAGTGGGGATCCTGACAAAAAACTCCATGACAAAAATGGAAAAAATAAAGCTGTCCACTTCTCAAAATGGCTCATTTTCATAACACTAATGAATGACAGAATGACCAATGCAGCAGCCAGATGAAACAGATTCTAAAATGGAAATAACCTTATCAGTTTTTCTGCTTAGCAACCATATATATATAAGTAGATAGAATGTTTTTGGTGCCTTTTTTCCTCTATGTTTTAAATGTTACTGTGAATTTTATTACTGTACATGTACTGTTTGTCATCCTGAAGACTTTTGCAAGTTCAAGGTGTGACACATATAAGTGTACTAAATGTGGAAAGATAAGTCATTTTAACAGGCACAGCCTGAGTACATGGATACGCATGGATGTCGCATATCAGTGGACTCTGGGAAAGAGTTCAAGTGTTCCCCTTTGGACTACGGCTCTCAGAATCCACCAGCCAGCCTTTCACTTCTACAGTTTCATAAAATTAGATGAAATCTAAGAGCCCCTTGTGGAACCCATATCCATTCTCGTTGTTATGTGACTCAGAGTCAAATCTCTGACCTACAGCAACTGTCTCATAGATTTTCCTCAGCTGGACTGATTTTGAGAAAGCCTGCCTCTGAGGCTGAGAGAGTGTGACTTGCTCGAGATCATCAAGTGGATTTTCATGGCTGAATGGGAATCTGAACCCTGGCCTCCCAGAGTCCTAAACCAACACTCAAAACCACCACTGCACACTTGCTCTTATGTCTCCATTCCATATAATTCTTAATAGAGAGTCCCAGAGGGCCAGGAGAGAGCAGGGGTGGGCAGCTGTGATCCCCCAGATGCTGTTGGAAAACAACACCCAGCATGCCCACTAGGACTGATGGGAACTGTATTCCAATAACTTTTAGAGGGCCCCAGCCATCCAAGCCTAGTGCAACGAGGAGTACTACTGCATATGTGCCCAGGAGGCTCTTAGAGGCTCATCCCTGGTTTCCCAGCCCATTTCAGTTTAACAACAGCCCTATGAGGTCGGTCAAGCTGTGGGACAAGGACTAACCCAGGTCACCAACAGGTTGCATAAGCAATGCAAGATTTGACCTCCACATTCCACAGTCCTAGTCCAAAACTCAAACTATGGCACCACACTCCCTAGGTAATTTTGCCCAGCCTCTTTTGCAAGGAGGAGGATAATGAAATGAGCCCATATAAATGTCTTTCCCCCATCACCACTGTCCTAGAGGAACAACAGGAGACACATACAGTTGGCCCACCACATTTGCTAGGGTTAGGGGCGCAAGACCCCATAAAAGTGGGAAAACCGCAAATATTAAAAGGTATATGTCTGTCTGTGGGAAGGGGGCCGAGGCGTGGTGGGAGAATGGGCACCCAGCGTGAAAGGGAAAGAAGAGAGAAAGGTGATGTGTCGACCTGGTGGCCCTATACTTCCCCTCTCTCACCCATCTCCTTTAAGGCCATTTCCTCACAAGGCTGTTATAGTGCTATGATTCCACTTTCCACTTTTGGCTGGCCCCTCCCGAAACTGCAAACTCCAGGATTCCATAGGATGTTGAAAGTGGAATCATAGTGCTATAACGGCCTCGTGCGGAAATGGCCTAGGTTGTATGGAGGGCACTGGGAGTGGGTTTGGGGTGCGGGAGGACCAGACGTGGATTTTTAAAGGGCTATGAAGACTGCTCAGAGCCTCCAAGCGGGAAGGTTCCCCCCCAGAAAAGAAGTGCTTGAGATGGTGGGACAGGAACTGGAAAAACTTCCAAATAACCAAACCCATAAGAATAAAATCTGCACATGTAAAAGGCTGGCTGTATGTGAGGTAAATACAAACATCAATAGATATTGATCAATCAGTAAATCTACAAAAATGTCAATAAAACAGATCCACACAGGGCCGGCAACTGCAACTTAAGGATCACAAGAAGGAAAAACAACAACAACTCTGGCCTAAATCCAATTGCTAGCCCCATTTACAGCAAAAACTTTTAATCAGTTGCTCAACGGAAAATCAATATTTAAGTAAATCTTGCTGATTCACTTGGTCTGTTCAAGTGGATGAGTAACTGGATTCAGGCCTCTTTTCACAGCCACAGAGGCTGTAAAGTTTCTAACACTGAGTCAAAGCACCCCAACCCCTCTCCGCCTACTCTAGAGTAAGATGCAAGGCCGGCCATTACAGGGTGTTCCAAAAACACACACTAAACAGAGATCTTGTCTTTGCTGATTACCGCCCCCAGTAAGGATAATAATAAGGACTGACAGCAGATTAACTTATTGAGAAAGATGGGGGGGGAAACAGATCTGTATTTTTTTTTCTCCTTTCTGAGATGTGCTAGCATAAGAAAGACAACCTAAAGATAAGGGCTGTATTTTGTTTGTTGTCCCAAAAAAGACGATATGGTATCAACGAACATGCAATCCCACCAGGGCTTTGCATCCAAGGACAAAAATTCTGTTTTGTTGCAGGGAGATGTGGATGCTGCAAACCAAAGCAAAAAAGAGTCAGTTCCCGGCAAGCCGACAGCGAGTTTCACATCATGTGCGTTTTCTCTCTCGCACGCACGCACACACAGAGCAGCCGGCACCAATCGGAGGCTGAAAAAATTTTCCATTCTGGCCTTCGGACAAACCCGGATCTTTGGTACTAGCCAGGCTGGTGACTCAAAATGCACTGGTTTTGTGTGTGTGTGTGTGTGCGCGCGCGTGTGCACATGAAAATGGAGAGAAGGGAATGCCTGTTAAATCCAAAGTCTTTAAACGTGCCACCAATCTTTTGACATTCTCCTGTTTATTTAAGCTCAGCAGCAGATTTCCGCCTCTATATTTATGCACGCTCTTTTCTCCACCTCATCGTAATCTCCACACACCCCTATTTTAAACACAAGGCCCTTGTGCTGAAAGCATTTAATGACACAAAACGATAGATTTCCCCCTACGCCCACTCACCGATGCCTCACTTTAAACAGGTTCTGCCCTCCCCTTATCTTAACTTTTGGACAGTTAATACAAGTGTGGTCCAAAACTGTTTCCAGTCAGCCCTCAAAATGCAAAACTACTTGAAAAATTCCAGTAAAATTTAAAAGCGGTAAGTAAGTCTGCGTCTTCAAGTCACCTGTCAACTTATGGCGACCCCATGAATTTCGGAGAGTTTTCTTAGGTACGGAATACTCAGAGATAGTTTTGCCCATTCCTTCCTCTGAAATACAGCCTATAATACCTGATATTCATTAGTGGTCTCCCATCCATGTACTAACCAGGGCTGTCCCTGCTTAGCTTCCAAAATCTGACAGGATCTGGTACCTTTGGGGCATTTAGGCCCTCTGCTATATTGAGTGTATGTGTGCCTTTGAGTCACCTGTCAACTTATGGTAACCCAATGAATTTCAGAGGGTTTTATTTTTTTTAGGGTAGGATACTTAGCCGGTGGTTTGGCCAGTTCCTTTCTCTGAAGATGCTTATGTGCGTGTGCGTGTTCGTGCATGCCTGTATACGTGATTAAAAAGCAAACCAACAGCATTTCTCCCAAGTTTGTCCTGGATCCCAGAAGGATACAGTTAACCACCAACAGATATATACACATGCATGTGAGAGACAGAGAGAGAGAGAGATTAACAAACAAAACCAAAAAAATATCAACTTAACAAAAATATCTAGTTGCTAAAGAGGAAACATTTGTATACCCTTCACATAAGGAGAAAAGATACCTACTTTTATGTTTCCAATTATGCGTATGGATTCACAAGGAATACTTAGTCAATCACTTTGCCTTTCTGCAATCCAGAATTTCTTACCGCAACTAAATCTCAGATTCTTTTCTACCAGCCCTTCTCCTCCGTGGCTGCAAATCCCACCAAAATCAGCAGAAAGTTACTTGCGGGACAGAGGGAAGGATCACAAAACTCCCTTCTGATATTGGAATCCAGAAGGTTTCAGTGGCCAATAGGGAAGTAATATTTATTGATCTCTTCCTCCCTGCCCCCCCAAAAATAGATTTAGGACGAAATGGAGAAAACGACACAAAACCTAAGCACTTCACCAAGGCACACTTGGCTCATTTTAAGAAAGAGAGCCACTGCAGGGCTTCAGTCCAAACGCTGGCCCCGAACAGAGGAGACCCACGGAGTCGATGAAAACCCGGCCAAGCCTCCCCACTTAGGGAAGTGCCCTTGAGGGCAATGGGTCTCCTCCGGCTGCTAGGACGCGACGCTGGGCTGGGGCCAAAGGGTTTGCCTGAATCCCTCCAAGGGTTCGTCTCAGCTCTGGGGCAGACCCATCCCATTCATTTCTGAATATCAAAAAAAACCCCAAAAGCCTTTTTACCCACAGGGGAGGCGACCCACTGAATCAGATCCTGAAGGGCAAAACAGCACCGGCGTGTAAGGGGGAGGGAAGCAAACTAACCGTACCAATTTTGGAATGGCAAAAAAAAATACAAGTTGATTGAACCGGTTGACTTTGAGCAGACCCACTGGATCCGTTTCTGAAGGGCAAAACAAGTCGATTCAATGGGTCTCCTCTAAGCAGACCCACGGAGTCAGTTTCTGCGGGGCGACAAAGTTTGACGCGATGGGCTTCCCTTAAGGAGGGAAAGCAGATCCACCGGGGCAACTCGGCCCGATGGAGCCGGCTGGTTTCAAGAAGGGGGATCAGAGCCACCGAGCCGGTCCCTGAACGGCAAGGCGACCGATCTGCCGGGAGGGGGGTCTGCAGGCGGCCCCCGGGCCCCGCTTGGCCCCCCCGCCCGGGCGTTTTCAGCCCTCTCCGGCGGCGGAACAAAGGAGGGAGGCGAGGAGGGCCGGGAGGGGAGAAGCTTTTCCCGGCGGCCACCGCAGGGGGGACCCCGCCGTCCCGCCGGAGGAGGAGGGAGAAGCCCCCCTGCCCGGGTCCCACCCGCGCGCCACGGGCACGCGGGGTGCCCAGCGAGCCCCGCTCCGGCCCCGCGTGGACGGGCCCCACCGAACCTCGCAAGAGGAAGGCGGGAGGGAGGGAGGGAGGGAGGGGAGGAGCGGCGGAGGGGGCTGCGGGGCCGGCCTCTACCTTGCCGCCGGACTCCATGGCGCTGCGCCCGGCCCCGTCGCTCCGCTGGCCGCTCTCGCTCGCTGGCCTCCCGGCGCCGCGGGAGCTCTCCGACGCCCGGCCCGGCCCTCCGCGCGGCGCGGCCCCTCCGCTCCCGCTCCCGCTCCCGCTCCCGCCGCCGCCGCCGCCGCCGCCGCTGCTGCTGCTGGGGTCTCGCCGGCGGCCGGCAGCTGCCCCGCGCGCGCGTGCTGGCGTCCCTCCCGCGCTCTCTGCCTCTCCCGGGGCGCGTGCGGGCGGCTTAAGTCGAGGGCGCGTGCCTGGGGAGCCGCGGCTCCCGATTGGCTCCCGCCGCCCGCCCGGGGGGGTGTGTCGGAGGTGTGTGGCGGCCGCCCGCCGGGCAGCCGGAGGGGCGGCGCTCGCGCCCCGCGCGGCTGCGCAGGAGCCGCCTCCCTCCCGGCCCCCTAGGTAACGTCGCGTCAGATAAGAGAAGGGAAGACCCCCGCGTAGCTGGATGGGAGGAGTGCGCCTCGGCGGAGGGAGGAGCCCCCCGGGCGCCCCCTCAGTTCCGTCGCGCGTGCGGGTCCCTGGCGCCTGATGCCGTTTGTGTGGCGTTTTCGGGTAGCGTTTATAGACAGACGGATAGATACAAAATTATATGTATGTAAAATGTTTATATATATATACATATATACATTTTATATAAAAATCTATATGTAAACTATATATATATATATAAACGCACAGTCTATATATAGATACACATACACATCTATATAGATAGATAGACACAAAATTATATATTATAAATTATATATATAAATGTGTGTGTGTGTGTGTATATATATGTATATGTATATGTGGATGTATTCGTGCATATCCGCATACAGAGTATATTTGCTCACACAAATACACTCACACAAGTGCGTTTCTACTACCTCTCCTACACTATTGCTATAACAGGTTGAATTTATATAGCCCTACTTAGAGGGGTGTAATCCACCCGTATGTACGTTTATACCTACATGTGTATTTGTACGTGCGCAAGTATACTTACAGACAGAGGCAGGGAGAGTGTGTGTTTGTGGCGTTGTATGTACACCTGCCTAGTCACACAACTACAAATGCACAGGTGCACAAGTGTCTTTATAAGGCATATAATATGTTATTTTTAACACACACACACACACACACACACACATAGTATGCATACATAGATGTGTATAATTCACATACGGAGAGGGAGAGAGAGAAAGGTTCACTTGTGCACGTACACTAATAGACATACATGCCTGTGTGTGTTTGTATATATCTTATATATAATCTCCATAATATGCACAGCTTATATATAGCTACATATGTGTACATACATATACATGCATACAGAGGGTATTTGTGTGCGTATTTGTGGTACTGTATACACGCACACATGTATTCGCCCAGGCACAAAGGCACACATTGCGAGTGTTTGTATAACATATATTCTACACTATTTTTATAATATTATAATATTATATTTTTATAGATGGATAGCTATAATAATATATAATAGAAAGTGTACAATTTATACATGCATGCATAGATGTGTATAAATCCGCGTACACAGAGAGAGAGAGTCACGCATGCACATACACCCATAGGCATACATTCTTGTGTGTGTTTATATAAATCTTTTATATAATAATTACAGTTTATATGTATGTGTGATATACAGACAGATGTGTACAATCCACAGAGAGAGAGAAAGAGAGACCCTCATTTATAGAGGTGACCGCGTAGACCTAGAAGTGGGCTCGTGGACCGTGGAGTCCATCCCTTGCTCAGTGCAAGATCTCGGCATTCAAGAAAGATTTTGCACAGATCACATCCAAATGGCGACAATCACTTTTGCTCTTTGCAATGAGCCTCATGGTATGCATAGGCTTCCATGCGCTTGCAAGCATTGGTTAGTACTAAAGAATATAAAGGGGATGCATATGTGTGCTTGGGTATGTGTGTGTGTGTGTATGTGTATATATATATATAAAATATATAAAATACTATATGTCATATATGATATTAATGTATTAAAACATATATATTATAATATAGTAATATTAATATTAAATAATATTTATATTTGTATATACTGTACCTTATATGTGTTTCCATGTGTGTGTATGTATATATATACATAACTATATGTGTATATGCATATTATATATCATATAATGTAATATATACAATTTATGTAATATATGTATGTATATATGTAATATATATATAACATATGTATGTAATATATATAATTTATACACACACACATATATATATGCACATGTATATATGTATATATGTGTATATAAATTGTGTATATTATATACACATACAAGCACATGTATAGTATATGTGTAATATATAGATGTGTGCATACATTTATATACTATATACACAGACATACACGTAAATTACATATGCAACGGTATAAATATCCATTCAAGTATACACACATGTATAGTACACATATATACATACACTTTATATATAAAGAGAGTGAGATACATATGTAAGCGTACTTAATATTCATACATATATATATATATATATATATGAATACACCCATATATATGTGTGTGTATATATATATATATGAGTGTAACATAGGTAGGTACACATATTTGCATATACACAATGCAAATGTAAACACACACTCACTTACGGTGAAGCTTATGGGTGTGAAGACACTGTCTCACGTGATACGTGGTGTACCTTTGCAACTGCTCCTCAGAACTGAAGCCAGAACATCTTGATATTCAGTGTTGTAATATTTTTCCCACTCTCATTTTCACTTTAATTGATGGACACTCTGGGAGAGAAGCACATTTGCATGCCAGCTCCAGAAACAGGTAAACGGTTCATACGTCAGCTCAGTTTGTGCCACGAGAAGTGGAGGGTATTATATAACTTCCACACACACATGTTTATTTGTGTGTTATACAAGCATGAACATGCATGCATCCATGCCTAGACAGAGATCAGGTGAGAATCATGTGCTTCTCCTGGTGTTTATGTCCTGCAATTTCCACATTCCTCAGCACAGGCTGCTCTGGCTGGGGGATGATGGGACTTGCAGTCCAACAACATCTGCGGGGCCACACGATTCCCAAACCAGGCAAAGGAGCGTGTGTAAAGTGGTTACAAGGGCGGAAAAATAATATTGTTACTGTTGGACTGTGCAGTAAAAGGCCACTAAGCTTCGTTAAATAAGTTGTCTTTGTGGTCGTTCGTATACTTTTTGACTTGTTTAAGTTAATTTCTCTATATGTGCTAATTGCCACGGCTTGCTTGGCCGCTCATATAGCAACAAATCCATCCCTAATCTTTCATATCCAAACTACTAAACAGGCTTTAACTTCCCTCTGTTCCCAAAATGAAACCATAGAAAGTTCGTTCAGGGCAGTACGGTAACTTCTAGAGCCGCCGCAGAGCGAGAGCCACTGCCTATCAGCCCCCTTATCTGTAACCGCAGCAGGAAACTGCAGAAAGGCATCTTGGAGACATATTAACATGCAAGCAGGATCTTGCTGGGAAAAAGATGTCCTCATCTTTAATGTATTCAGAAACTACGCTGTTTGGACTTTTAAAAAGTTTTTACTGTGTTGGAAAACATGCTCTCGCTGTTATATTTATTCTTCTCTTATCTATGCTGCCTCTGTGGGGAGGTTGTTTTTTTTTTAATGTTCTTTCTAGAAGCAGAATGAACAAAGCGGAGGGACCACCGAACCCCCTCCCCAAAATATGCATCATCTTCTTTTATATATGCGGAGAGCAATTAGAATAATATTTGAGAGGCATTGAAAATGAGTCATGAGAACCTTAACAAAACAGAGCGGCTAAAGAAGGTTTCGTGACTTATTTAAACTGGCCAAATCGACTGCATACCAGAACAAAGAAAGGAAAATAACCCAAGTATGAATTACCCAATAGCCTATGCAATTGGCAGACCGGTTATACAATATGTAACAGAATCTGATTTGGTGGAGCATCTTGGTGCTCCTGCTGAGGAATTCATGAATTTGTAGCAGAACTTTATCCATGTTTACATGGGAGTGAAGTCCCATGGTCTCCAAGAGATCTCGTTGCATGTAGGATTTATGTAGGATTGCTGCTGTTATCTTGCTGTTGTTACTGTTGTTCTCAAGTGCTTTCAGGTCGACTCCAACTTGTGGTGAACCTTTTCTTGGTAAGGTTTTGTCCAGAGGAAGCTGTAACCTTCCTCTGAGGTGGGACAGTGTGATGCGCCCAAGGGCTGAGTCCTAGTCCTAGGCCATTTCCACACAACGTCACTGTCCCGCGATGGGGATGCATTGCTGCCAGTCCACGGTGAGCCATGCTTTCACACAACATCATTGTGGTCCCACTACCAATGCATCCCCACCTGTTGCAATTGTGGGATATTCAGTTAATGGAAAAAGTCCAGTAATAGCCCCCAACTGCAGAATGCTCCTGTTGCCAGCTGCCATGTGGAAAGGGAGGAAATGCAATCTAGGGCACTTCCTTCCCCAGTGCAGCATGGGAAGTGGCCGGTTGCGCTGCAGAAGGAAGGCGCATGGCACTTGTGCTGCCCTTGCACGAGCAACCAGCCAGGTTCAGAGAGGAGCATTCACAGCACTGAATGGCAGTGGTGCTGCCAGGATTGCAACAGGACGACAACAGAGATGGGCAAGGTGTGGAAATGGCCCTAGTTCAACACTCAGACCACTACACTACAGTGGGTTCTTTTTAAAAAAAAGAAAAAAAAAGAAATGTCACTTGTCTTCCAGAACCACTGTGGTGTAGTGGTTTGAACACTGGACAAGGAATCTAAGAGACCAGAGTGTGAATCCCACCAAGTGACCTTGGGCAAGTCACAGTCTTTCAGCCTCAGAGGAAGGCAAAGGCAAACCCCTTCTGCAGAAATCTTGCCAAAAGACCCCAGTGACAGATTCACCTTTGGGTTCCCATAACTCAGAAATGACTTGAAGACACACAAGAGCAACAACTTCAAGAGCAACAACTTCAGCTTAAGGCAACTCTATCCCATGGTTTTAGAATCCTAGGTCTGGAAGGGACCACAAGCGCCATGGGAAGGACCAACCCCCTGCCATGCAAGAATACACAACTAAAGCTCTCCTGAAAATTGCCCACCCAACCTCCATTTTAAGACCCCCAAAGACGGGAAATCTCCTGCTCTCAAAGGCAATCCACGCCACTGTCGAACTAATCTTACTCTAAAGGAGTTCCTTCTAAGGTTTAGGTGGAATTTTCTTCTGATTTGAGTCCATGGGTTCATGTTCTACTACTCTCTGGGTCAGCTTGTTTCATCTTCTACATGACCTCTCATCAGCTATTTAAAGATTGCAGATGATTTGGAAAGATGATTTGGTGGAAGAAGAGAAAGAGATTGGCTGAGAGCAATAACATGGTGATGATGAATTTATGTTAGATAAGTTAATCAGTAGCATTAATAACAATATAATTACTTGCTTTTCTTCTTTCTTTAGGAGATTGTTATACAAGGGCTCTTGTCCTTTCTGCACTATACAACTATTGCACTATGATTCCATTTTAACTGCCACCATTCTGTTCTATATAAATCATGAGATTTGCAGTTTAGGGAGGGACATTTACGATTCTCAGCCAGAGAGCTCCAATACCTCCCGAGACTACAAACCTCAGGATTCCATAGGTGGCAACCATGGTAGTTAAAGTGGAATCATAGTGCAATAATTGTGTAGTATGGAAAACCCTCACGTTTTATTTAAGTAAAGAAGGTGGGTTATTCTCTAGTAGTCTTTTTTATTACTTGTATCCTTATTTTAGAACCTTAATTTTCAAGAATAGCAAACTTTATATGGTATAAAGTCTAGTAGGAATTCATATTATACATTTTATTGCCATATGTCATAGGTCAGAGAGCATTTTAAAGGAAGCATAAGAATGTTTAAACAATAACTGGTGATCTAGAGGTTGAGAAATCTGTCTATGTTATACTTCCTAGTTAATCTTTGCCTAGTAATTGTCTAGTAGATTAATAAGTATATTGTGTGTTATTTTAGTTTAGTCTGTTTAGTTTAGGGTTGTCCTGTCTGTAATTATACTGTTTGTTTGCGTTTTCCTTGTATGTAGTTTTAGAGCACTTAAAAACACGTTTAATAAAAATAATTAAAAGATAAAGATAGTTCAAGATTTTAGCAAGGAGGGAAGGAAGGCAGCCAAAATGGTTTGGCTGGGCTTTTTTAAAAAAATAAATAAACAAACATGCTGGATGTACATGGCACTGCTATACCTGTTTATTTGGGGTAAGCCTCACTTTGGCACCTGGGCTTTTCTCCTAAGACAGTTGACATCAGATGAATTGCATCTGTGGAATTCTTTTCTTTTCTGGCAGACTTCCCATTGGTTCAGCATATTCCTGAGGCACTGGAGAAATTCACCATGGCGGCACAATCAGCTAGCCGGCTTCAGATGATGACTGCAGAGAAGGACATTGGATGGGCAAGGGTCAGTTCTGGAAGCCAGCTGGACCTGGATCACATCAGATCAGGCACAGGTACCTGCATGTTACCTCTTCCTTTGTAGATAGTTGGAGCAGACAGCCTTCTGAGCATGTGCAAAGCACCCTTCTCTTACCAATGTTAACACTGCCTGCTTTTGGGCGTTGGGTTCAGCAGTGGCATGCTTCTCGGTAGCATAAGAGCCTGGAGCAATGAGGAGAGCGTCACTACAGTGGCGAGCCATGGTTTCTATGGAAGTTGCATGGAGAAGCTGCTCTGGGGTTTAATTTGAACTTTAAAAAACACTATACAAAGTGCTGAACCTATTTGGAGGTGGGTGTAGGGTTCAGCAACTTGGATGTTTTTTGTTATTGTTCTTAACTGCTGTCGAGTCAGCTTCTGTTTATGGCACCCTATGAATTAAAGACTTTCTGCATTGCACTGTTATAGTGCGATTATTCCACTTTCAACATCCTGTGGAATCCTGGGGTTTGCAGTTTAGGGCGGGGGCATTTGGAATTCTCAGAGAGCTCTTTGGCCTCAGTAAACTGCAAACCCCAGAATTCCACAGGATGTTGAAAGGGGAATAATAACACTATAACAGGATAGTGTGGAAATGGCCTAAGATAGGCAATCATCAACAGTCTTGCTTAGGTCTCGCAGAATAAATATAGCCATGACTTCTTTGACTACAATGTGGTCTTCCTCTTTTCTTGCTGCCTTCCACCTTGCTGAGCATTATTTCTTTTCCAAGGAATCACCCCATCTCGTGATACATCCCAAGTATGACAGTCTCAGTTTAGTTACCTTGGTGTCCGTGGAGAGCTCAGGCTTGATTTGCTCTTGGATCCAGGGCGTCCGTAGAACTCTCCCTCAGCACCACATTTCAAATGAGTGGATTCTCTCCCTGTCAACTTTCTTCACTGTCCAGCTTTCACAGCCATATGTAGAAATTAGAACTGTGACATGCATGACCCTAGCCCTTATAAAGTTCAGACTAAAAACCGGAGTGGATGCGGGAGGCGCCTGCCACCACTGCATCACTGTCATGGCCTCTCTTTGTAGGCCTCTGCCAAGATATGTTGTGGGCCTCTGTGGCTGGTCTATATGGACCTCTGGCCCAATGCAGCTCATGTTGTTTGATGGATTCTGAGAGCTGTTGACCACTCCATGGTACTTTCCCAAATTCTTAAATGGACTGCAGCTTCTGTCATCCCCAGCCAGTGCTCTGTAATAAAAACCCACTGGGGAAGCAAACTTTGTGGGGGAAGGCTGGGAGACTGGGAGGCAGGTGGCAGTCCAAAGCTAGCCCTCCCCAGTTTGGCATTGACTACTCCGCTGGCCAGCTGGGGGATTCTGGGAGCTGTAGTCTCACAGTAAGGTTGTGAAAGCTGGCAGCTGGCCTTCAGCCTTCAGAGCCACGAGTGAATGTGACAGTAATTGCATCAAAGCAATTAGCATGAATTTTAAAAAATGTAAACAGGCTCGCAGGGAGCAAACTGGCAACGCAGGGCAGCTAAGCAACACAGGATTAGCGCGTGCAGAGTTTATTCACAGGAGGGGCAGGTTCGGGAACCGTGGTGGAGTTTGGACAATTAAACTCTCCTCTTAGGATCGGGATGGTGCCCAGGTTCTCCCCCCTCCAACAAAAACAACACTCATCTACATTTTTAATGTGTCCCTTAATTGCACCCCTCCAATCAATGCCGAATCTAGTTCATCCGTTACACGCTCGACACGGAGGCCTCCAGAAGCGTTGTTGGGATGCTGGGGATGCAAGATGATTTTCAGATGTATTCATTTCCCACCCTATGTGTGTAAAAAGGCAGTCAACCGCGACACAATAATGACACAGTATTAAAACCAGCTCAGACTCAAGTGATTTCTGAGTTGCAACCCTGTTTTTTAAAAAACAATGGTACATTTGTTTCACCTTGAATCCCAGTTTTGGGGGTATGGTAGCAGCTAGGAGGAGAAAGAGGAATAGATAGTAGGTAATAATAAGTAGATGTGCTGAAATAAATGGGCCTTACTTTTCAGCAAGTTGTATTCGGAGTTTCTGTTGCATTCAGAACTGGGCAAAATGGCAGTTTTGGACTATATGTGTTGTATTCAGTGTGTGTTATAGGTGTTGAGAGTCTGTGTTGTGTTAAAGCATGTGTTGGATTCAGAGCTGGGGAAAATGTTGTATTCAGCAAGCGCGTGCTGTATTTGGAGCTTGTGTTGAACTGGGCAAAATGACAATTTTTTAAGATTTTATTTAAATTTTTATTGAAGAAAAAATAAAACAAAGCAAATACAAAAGGTTTTACAACACCCACACAGGACACATAAAAAAGAAAAAGAAAAATAACAAAAAGGAAAAAAAGGAAAGAAAAGAAAAAGGAGAGAAAAGAAGAGAAATACAAACACAAGTAGACTTTCTCTTTACACCTCATTGGAGTTATTGTCTCTCTGTGATTAATTCAGTCCTGATAATCCTTAAATTCTGTTAATTCTCTTGCTTCTGCTTTGAGGTTTTCATCCTTATGTTAAAAAAGGAAAAAGAAAAAAGAGTATAAAATTAAGTACCCAATATTTTAGACCTGATAATCTAACTAAGTAATCTTACTTAGTACCTTCATTCTAACAAAATGCCATTTCAGTTTGAGGATGTTTTTAACAGGCAGCCACTCTTCCAGTACCTTGTCTGTCTTCTCTTAAATATGTAATGAAAGTACATCTATCTCTGTTGTGTCAAAACATTTTAATAACCCTATTTCTAATTTCTGGACCCTTTTGGACTGTCTGCGTTGTATTCAGATCGTGGCATGCGTTCTGGTCTTTGCAGCAAGAAGGAGAGGTTCACACTCTCAGTTCCTTTCTATTCCACTCTCTTTGGGGGTCTAAATACAGAAGCATCCTCTTTTAGACGTCAGATATGGTCCTACCTGATGTTTCAAGGTTTAGAATGGAACTTTCAAGTTCACCTGCCTTGAGCAGGAGAGGATTTCGGTTTTTGGGGGAGGTCATGCATGCAGGTGATGGGGATGTTAAACTTGTTTTTCAACCTCTCCAAGCTATCTAGAGCTGATTCGTCACCTACCCACTAGCTGGCCTGGGCAGGAGAGCAGCTTTTATCTCTCAGCCCGACCTACCTCAGAGTATGGTTGAAAAGGTAAAGAACGCGTCACCCTGGCCTTGAGCCCCAAAAGAGGCGATGGAAATGTAGCAAATGGAAGAGATTTGGAGTCTCAACAGTGCATGGCAGCATGGGGTTGGCCCTTGGGGTTCCTTCCAAACCTAAACTTCTTTGATTCTATATAAAAAAAGAAAATTAACCTCTGCTGCTCCTGAGACTAGAAGAGGAACCAATAGAATCAAATTACAAAAATCGAGATTCCACCTCAAAACTAAGAGGAAGTTCTTTACTGTAAGAGTTATTCCACAGTGGCGTAGATTGCCTTGAAAGGTAACAGATTCTCCTATTTTGGAGTCTTTAAACAAAGGCTGGATGGGCATCATTCAAGAGAGCTGTACTTGTGTATTCTTGCATGGCAGGGGTTTGGACAAGATGGCCCTGATTGTCTCTCCCAACTCCTAAGGTTTTATGATTCCATCAGCACGCATGTTCCCATGTTGTTGGGGTTGCTGAACCCACTCTGGGTTTCAGTGTGAACATTGGTCTGGAGCCCCAAAAGAAGCAATGGAAATGTAGCAAACCAGTGGGCTGCTACAACGACCCTCACTGACTATCTGGAAAGAGGAGACATTGGGTTCAGTACCTTGGGGAGCTCCCACTAAAACCAGAAAGGGACTCACAGCCCCTCTGACAAGGGTTTTAGTGTGACTTTTAAAAGCGGAGCGCTTCTCCACTAGAGAAGTTATTTGTTACTGGATGACAATGCTGGTTGAGGGATTCTGGGACCAGTAGGTGTATCTTTTGTGTGCCTTGGTAAGTCCATGAAAGAGTGCTGAATCCCATCTTGTAGGGCAGGGCAATTGGATCAGATGGCTTCAGGCTGCAGACTGTGGGCACCACCAAACACAGCAAGCAGAACTCAGCTGCAGAAAGTGCAGCCCCCTTGGAAAATTTTGCACAAAGCCCCTGGGGAAAATGAACAAGATATGCGCAAGAGACTTGCCCCGGAGCACCGCCGGATAAATAGAGGCCCAGGTTACCAGAAGGGGAGATTATGCCCATGGAATACTTCTCGGCAGGCACCTACATTTTTCTGTTCCAGCTCTTCCTCCCCCAAATCTCAGGTGGCCAACTCTTTCACCCAGACAGACCGAAATTTGAAGGCCCATTTTCAGGACCTGTGGACACTGACTAGGCAGCTAGCGTTATGTATCAGTTTCATGAACTCCCTGGTTATTACCAGTTGGCATTTTTGACTGCTAGTGATTCAGATTTTATCAAAACTCCTAGGAATCAGAGCGGTATCACTGGATAATGTAACAATGGATAATATGGTAATGTTCCGAGCAGTAATTAATTATTATTATTATTATTAATCATACAATAATAATAATAATACCCTGTAGGATTCATATGGTACAAGAAATTAGCAAAGGTTAAAAATAAACACAGCTTTAAAAAAGCAGGAGAGGTTGTACATTTTTCATCAATGTTTGACACTTTGGGACTTTTTCATGAAATATCTGTTTCATTTTGTAGAGGGGGAAAAAAACCAAGATTTTTGAACATAAAATATTGTATTTTATGCAAGAGAAGATTCACATCCCCACTCAGTCATGGAAACCCACAGCCTCAGAGGAAGGCAAACACCACTCACCTCTGAACAAATCTTGCCAAAAAACCCCATCATACATATTTACCTTAGGGTCACCGTAAGTCGGAAATGACTTGAAGTCACACGACACACACACACACACAAGTGCCCTGCCATTCAGAATAAGCACATTTCCCCGGACCAAGAAGTTGTTTTTGATGCAAAGAACAAGGGATTTTTTGCTCAAACGAATTTTCTTTTTAAAAAGTCCCAAATTATGAAAAATCTTACGGTAGTTCCTTATCTTCTGAACGGGGTTTCTGGATGTGCCAGAAACGTCCTTTATTATTGAGGTGATAAAAATTTTGAATATTTTTTTTTTACCTGAGTTCCAGACCCTGAGATGCTAGACTAGAAACCTGACAATATTCCCCCACTCCTTGAGGGCTGTGGGCTGATCTGCTTTGGGGAATTCATTAATAGCTCAAAAACATAAGGAATGTCTTTTTAATACAAGTCAAACCATTGTTCCATCTTAGCTAGGACTGTCAACTTTTACTTGCAGCTCTCTCCATCTTATCCTTGCAGTAACCCTGCAAGATGGAAGGGAATAGTGGGGAGGAATATAGCAGCACCTTTAAGATTAACTAAGTTTTATTTTAGCATGAGCTTTGATAGTAAAAAAAAAAAAGTGCTGCTACATTCCCTCATTCCCTTTCCCGTCCTCCCTTTTACACTGCAATCGAATAACATGGCTACTTCTTTCAAACCTAGCTGTGAAGTTGGTTAGGCTGAGAATCACTCAGCAACTTCCATAACTGCAGCAGGGGATTATGAACTTTGGATGCCTTTTTTTTTTTTTTTTTTGGACTCTCTAACCACCACACAACACTGCTTTTAGGAAGAGTTTTTCACTTGTTTCACAATTGCATCTCTCAGCATCAAGACTGCTTCGGCCCTGAGGCGTCACAAGCGGTTCGTGGGAAAGGTGACGTTTTGCTGTAACTGCTTTTAAATACCGATTTTCAAGAATTCAAGAAGGGACAAGCTTTTGCAGCCAACGGGAGGCCTTGAAAGTCAGCAGCAGAGACAGCTCTGTGTGTGTGAGTGTGTGTTGTGAGTGTGTGTCAGCCCCGTCGGCCCTGGAAGATGTGCCAGGGTGCACGATTCCACAGCTGTGGGCGTGCCGCAAAATCGGAGCTGTTATCTTTTCACAGTGAATGAGGTTGGCTGCTATTCTAAGGGATGTGCATCCACCAGGAAGTCTTCCCTCCATTGCCTTTTCAGGGAAAGCTTTTGTCTGCCTGTGCTTATTTAGCAGATGAGGGGACGTGAGAGTGTGTGTGTGGTACAGGGTGGGGGAGAGTTTGGGGCTTTTGACATGCAAAAGGAGTCCTCTCTTTTCCAACACTGTAAGAGGCCCCAGAGGGAAGGAATGCCAATTCAGGGGTAAGAAAGAAGGGAGAGAGAACAGCAAAAATGAAATGAAATAAAATCCCACAAAAGCTGTACAGTCAAGGCCATCTCAAGACTTTTTGCTGCCTGAGGGGGCCCAGCAAGTGGGACTCAACCCCTTCCCCATCCAAAGACCTACCCAAATCAAGACACGTCATGCTCCCAGATTAGCCAAACGATTTGGGTACATGAAAGTAGAAAGTCCTGCAAACATCTCATCTTGTTCCTGATGGCAGAAATGCAATAATAGACACTACACATTTTACTATACTCCTATCAGTTTCCCGCTCATGGAACTCACTGCCACAAGATATGTCCGTGGACTAGGAAGCTGGATGGGAGCCTACCCATTTAGCCCACTTGGGGAAGCTGATGAGACTTTGGTGGGTATTGTCACTGTGGCACTTCTTTGGAGCTTCCGTGTTCAGGAGAAGAATATCAGTGGCGTAGGAAAGAAGGGGCTAACAGTGCTGTTCATAACTTTCTGCTCCTACTTGTGGAGGCAGCAAGCTGCCCCCTTCTGCAAGCAGGATGCTCCACCAGACAGACATGGGTGTGACCCAGCAAGAGAACTGTGGTTTTAGGGCAAGTCTGCTCTGGTTGCTGCCATTAATCAAACTGAAGAGAAAAGACAGTGTTATCCCAACTCTGATGGTTTGGACTACAGTTCCCATTATCTGAAGCCAGAACAGATAATGAATGGGTAGAGTTATGGGTATTGTGGTCCTAGGAGGGCCCTAGATGGTGGGGGAGCAGAGCTAGTTTAGTGTGACCTGTTAACCATCCTGGACCAATGAGTTCAGCCATGTGGTACTTCCTTCACATTAGAGAAGCAGCCCATTTAAGGCATTGCCTAATTAAAGTAGTTAAAAGAGGCAGTGCACTTAGCATAGCTGTGCAGGTCAAATCTTGCAGGCGGAGCTGCAAGTGACACAAGAATTTGGACTTTTACCTGGGAAGGATGGGGAAGCTAATCAGAAATATTTTATTGTCCCAAGTTGATAAGAGACCTGATTCACCTTATTATGCTATTACAATATCTTAATATAATAAGATGTAGCCAAAAAGGTTTATTTTAAGCATCCCTTTTAACTGAATCACCCATCAGCTTTGTTGCATCAGTGGATTTCCTTTATGATCAGGGAGCAGACAGATGACCTCTTAGGTCTTTTTCTGATTCACAGTCTTGTGATTAGAAGAATTGTTTTGCTACTTGACTGAAACTTCCAGGACCATTTCCACACTAGACTGTTACAGAGTTATTATCCCACTTCCACCATCCTGTGGAATTCTGGGGTTTGTAGTTTCCTGAGGCTAAAGAGGTCCCTGGCTGGGAATTCTAAATGCAAATCCCAGGATACCACAGGATGTTGAAAGTGGAATAATAGCACTATAACAATCTAGTGCAGAAATGGCCCAGGGTTACAGGTACCCCTAAATATCTGTCACTGGGAGGCAATGGTCCAGGCAAATGAAGGAATTACACAGAAATTAAAGAGGATTAATTATAATTAATTAATTACATCTAGTTACTTTTAGGAGAGCTAGTTATGCTGGGAGAGCCAGCACAGTGTAGTAGTTTGAGTATTGGACTACAATTCTGGAGACCAGAGTTCCAATTTCTGTTCAGCCATGGAAACCCACTGGTTGGGGCCTTGGTTGGTTAGGGGAAGCAAAACACTACATTTTAGGCAGTTTTGAAAGATTTTGGCCAGTTTGGGGAACAACAACAAGAATTTATGAAAGAGTTATACAGGAGCAGAGAAAAATGAAAGATTTTTATTAAGTATGTCAAGGAGAGACCTCTGTGGTTAGAGATCTGTGCCCCACATTGTCAGTGGGTCTGGCTGAGCATTCAGAGTCCCCCTGCCAGGCACCCACTGAGCAGCGGAAACGGGGCCGTTTGTTGGCCATGTTTTCAGAGATCTGGGGGTGGAAGGCTGCCTCATGGCAGCAAGATTAGAAAACAGAGAACTGGAGCTCACCAAGCATCCAGGCCTGTGGAGGCAGGTAGTTCCCATATACGAGGGGCAGGGAATCCGCTCCGAACTTTTAAGGCACTATCCAAGGTGCAGCACGTTCTCTCTGAGATAGGTCCAGCACCTGGAGTGTTTTCTTTAAAGTTTAGGCTAAAACTCAGAACAGATCCATCTCCTTGCTGGCTTCAAAAAGTGTACTTGATGGAGCAAGAAGGACAGAATCAGCCATCAGTGGAAAAGAAGACAGCCCAAGGAACAAAGGAGGCTGTGAAGCTATGTGAGGAAATGCATTGTACGGCAGTTTTGACAGCGTCCTTGTGCAATAGCCCCAAGACATTGGACAAAGTTGACTTTCCTGTATGGCAGAAGATAAAGTTACAGACTCGCGCTGGAAATGCAGAACGGCCTTCCATGGACAACAGACGGTGAACCTGGGTGCGTTTCCTAATCGCGACAGATCTATTTCCTTCCCTCCCTGCCAGCCCTCCACCTGACACACCTCAATTTCTACACCTGGCTCACATGACGGTGAGTCTGACGGGATGGAGGCAACTGCTGAGTCACTCTGTTTGGATCTGCGGCTCCCTGCATCAAACCGGACGGACGGTTTGCCTTGCAAGAATGCTCGGCACCAAGGAGGAGGCAGTCAGCAGAGGACTGTGGGTCAACTTTGGCCCAATCCCTCTTGAAATCTGGTGCTTACATCTTCCCCTGGGTGTGTTAAGCCCCAGCAAAGAGTCCGATGCCTCTGTGCAGGCAGGCGCATGCCTTCCTCCCACAGGATTGCAAAAAAAAAAAAAAAAAAAGTAATGAGGACCTACTGAAGGGTCTTGGGTTACTTAAAAACAACAACATGAGGTCCTCATCCTTATGGCAGGGGAGATATGCTTGAAAGTGGAGGTGCAGAGTCAATCTTCTCAAGGATCTCAACTTTCTGAAAACAAGTTTCCAGTCCTTTTGTCTGCTGAGGATATGCTCGGTCATGTGGGTGCAACGTCAACCTTCAGAAGGTTGAAGCACAGGCAACTTTGGCCTCGTCTTTCTAGAAATCAGAGGCCTGCAGCTTCTCTTGGGTGTGTTAACCTGCGGAAAGAGGTCAGATGGCTTTGTGCAGCATCCGAAGGGGCTCGGCTTAAAATAAAAAGAGGTTCCTAGTCCTTATGACCGTGAAGAGATGCTAGACAGGGTGGGAATAGAATCAGCCTTCTGAAGGATTGGAAGAAGAAGTTGTTGTTATTTCTAGTCCTTATGGCTATGATAAGCTTAACAGCATGGCGAACAAGGCCTGCAGAAACCTCGGAATCAAGTTGCATTTGTCCTTGGAGGTTCCTCCCTGGCTGTGTCCACTGTCAAAAATTATGCAGGTGACAACTGGTGCCACAGCTAAGAAGGCTTTCTCTCCTGCCTTCTCGTGATGTATTACTCTTCCCAGTGGGTGAAAATAGAGTCTGTCTCCATCTGGTCTCATTTTTTGGGCAGGTGGATACAGGATCCTTCCAGTATGGAGTCCTCAGTCACTTAGGGCTTTGGATGCCATTGGTAGCGCCTTGAATTCAGCCTCAAAATGAATTGGCAGCTGGTGTAATTCCTTTAAAACTGGTGGGATGCTCAGTCAGTGATCTCACTGTTGAATTTCCTTCTGAGACCTCTCCAAGAGCAGTCCCCTGTACAATGCATTATAGCTGTCTAATCAGAAAGTCATCATTTATTCCTCTCCAGTAAAGACCATAACTGGCCCTCAAAACTGGCCCTGAGGACTCTAAGCCATGGAGTCCACCTGGGCATCTAGTGACCAAGATGGATTCAGGAGTGCTCCCAAGCTACACAGTAACCCCTTGCTCATAATGTCAAATGAGACGGCACCATTTTGTGGCGTAGCCTCTTGCTCATTATGTCCAGTGGGACTTCACTTGTTGCAGGCTGGCTGTCCGTACCAGACAGCAGAACGCAGGGCTACTAGGAGGCAGTTTACAGTCAAACCGAGACACCCAACAGTCAATACAGCTTGCCTGTCCAGCGTGGGAAGAACGTTGTCCTGAAACAGTCCAAAGGTCAGGAATCTAGCAGGCAACATGGTCAGATAGTCCAGGGTCAGAAAATCCAGGCAGGCAAGGAGTCCAGAGGGCACAAAGCAAGGCCAGCAACAGATGAGTTGTTTCTGCCATCAAGCTACTGCCTTGTGTCTTCCTTAAGAAGGACGGAGCCAGCAGAGTCTCATCGCAACTTGATTACCATCTGATGTGTTTGCATCTGCGTGTCTTCTTCAAGACTGCCATTCACCTGGGGAAGCCCGTGATACCCCCATTTTGTGGAGAAGCCCCCTTCTCATTACCTCTAACGCAACTCCACCATTTTGTGGAGAAGCTCCTTTTTCATTTTGTCCAGTGGGACTCCACCATTTTGTGGAGAAGCTCGTTTCTCATTACATTCAGCGGGACTCCACCATTTACATCAGCTCCCCCAAAATTTTACTTAAAAGATGATGCATTTTGACCTGGCAGCCAGAGAATGTTCCTTTTCCTCCTGACTCAGGATAAACACACTTGACCTACTTCAGCCATTTCCCCCGAGGGTTGTTGCAGATGGGAATGACTTTGTCCAGAAGCGTTTTTCCAGTACCTGACACAATTCTCCATGAAACTCATTAGTTTGAATGCAGACTCAATGTGTTCTTGTACGCAGGACACTTTTCACTGAAACTGTGGACCTAAATCCTATGGTTTAATTCCAATGAGAGTCGACTCACTTGAATAAGTTGTTCAACAGTGAGTGAAGACACGGGTGAACCCTTTTGATTCAAACCCCCGCATTCTGTCTGTCCAGAAAGGGCAGCAAGACAATTGGAATATCCGGGTGCTTGAATCTGCAAAGCCTCAGGAGGCATTGTGATATCTGGAGAGATGGATCAATAAGCAAAGAAACAGACTATGGTTAATATCTTAATTCTTATATCCAGGACATTGTCAAGCTGGAATGTGTCCAGAGGAGGGCGACCAAAATGGTAGACAGCTTGGAAACCATGAAGCCCTATGAGGAGAAGCTTAGGTAGCCAGGGATGTTTAGCCTGGAGAAGAGACGGTTAAGAGGTAATATGATAGCCATGTTTAAATATTGTTATGCAACCTAGCATCCCTTCCTCCTTGCACAACCTTGCCAAGAGATGCAACCAGAAAACATAACAGCATCGGGTAGCGGTGGTGTTGTTATTTCTGTGCGCCTTCACAGCAATAACAACGCCTGCTGTGTTTCTAACTTATGGCCAGTTGACCCTATTATAGGTTTTCTGGAGGCTGAATGTGCCTGACACGCCCATCTGAAACATCAGAAGGGATGTCATATGGAAGATGGAGCAAGCCTGTTTTCTGCTGCTCCGGAGACTAGGACATGGAGCAATGGCTTCAAACGACAGGAAAAGAGATTCCACCTGAACAACAGGAAGAACTTCCTGAAGGTGAGAACGGTTTGACAGTGGAATAGTTTGCCTGATGGGGTCTCCTTCTTTGGAGGTTTTTAAACAAAGTCTGGATAGCCACCTGTTGGGAATGCTTTGGTTGTATATTCCTGTGTGGCAAAAGGGGGTTGGACTGGGTAGCCTTTATAGCCTCTTCCAACTCTTTGATTCTCTGATTCCAGCAGGTCACACTAGGCAGCACTGCCTCAGTGGTGGCTGGTGCTTCCATTTCAGTGGGATGGTGAATCCAATCAGAGTTTTAGTGCAGATTTTAAAGGAATGGTCCTAGATGCTAAACCCTGCCTTCAAAATGAGCTCAGCTTTTGGCTAGCTCCCTTAAGGTTCTGATTACCCCACTGGCATCAGAGTCACAAGTCACCATTGCTCAAAGCCTGTTCAGTCTGCAACCTGTGGTTTTGCTCCTCCTCTCAAAACCAGGGCAACCTCTTCCACCTCCTCCATGTTGGCCCTGCTTAGGAGCAGAACTATGCACTAATTCTTTGCCAGATTTCTTCTTTAAGGAAGCATCATTTGTTATCAAATTTCTTGCTTCTGTGAGAAAATTTTCAGAAATGGTAAAGCTTTCAAAGGAGATTCACAATTTGGGGCTTATTCTGCACCAAATTTGCATGTTATATTTTTGCACAGAAAACAGACTAGAAAATCCTTTTGCACAGGAGGCTATGTTTTCTGCATAGAAAATGCTGTGCAGCAAAATATTGTTTCCTGTGCAGAAAAATGCTGCCTTCTGCACAAAACAACCATGTGTGAATTTTGTGCAGAGTAAGTCCTAAGGTGCAAAAATTCTCATCAATCCAGAATTGCGTGACTCTTGCGAAACATGTCTTTAAATTCGTTGTCTGAATATTTCCAAATTTCCCATCTCCGCCATGCACCTGCATGCTGTATTCGCATGGGGACATCCCATTCTTAGCCATCCATCCTGAAAATATTCTGACTAAGGAGAGGAGGCGAGGCAGGGGGGACCCAGTCCTGTAATAACAGTAAATAGTTCCGAACGGCAAAGAGGGGTGACCGCTTGCTCTCAGACGCATTCGTCAGCATTTCTGAAAGTGCAAAATAAACAGCCAGGGCAATCATTCATAAAAGAAGCAATGTTGCAGACAGAAAGAGGGCAGGGAGGGAGAGGAGGGGGTGCCCCCAGGTTTGCAGCTGGTGCTTAACGCTTGGCACGCTCAAGTAGAAGCTCTTCGAGAGTGGAACGGACTCTATTAGAAGATGGTCACTCTCCTTTCTTGGAGGTTTTCAGAAGATGTTGGACAGCCAAATGTCAAAGAGGCCTTGAGGTGCACGATTCCATATCTGAAAGAGTTTAGACTAAAAGACCCTTTGGATCCCTTGACGGAGGACACCTAATTAGTCTAGATGACTCCAACAGGCCTTCGGCCTTTATCTTGGCATTTTGCTTTTTAATATATCATAGCTGCTCAATGTGTTTTTGATTGTTTCAAATTAATGCTGTAATCGGAGAGATTGCTTAATGCCTTTTAAAACTTTGGCACCACCTATTGTTTTAACCAATATTGAAAGATGGCTTGAGCTCCATCTTGACAGAAAGGTGAGATATAAACCAAATAATTCAAAATAAAAAGGAATAAGTCCTGCCTAATGGGGAGAGGACTTGGAAGAGGGGTGCTCCGTGAGGGTCTCCATTTGTCCCTTTCCCCAAAAGGGGCTCCCTTCCTCCTTGCACAACCTTGCCAAGAGATGCAGCCTCTTAATTTTTAGCAATTGCAGCTCCTAAGGTGTCATCCCGACAGTCACGTAGCCAGGGCTGGATTATCAGTGGTGCAACTGGGGCAACTAGCCATATTGGCTAGCGGCCCAGTGCTGGAAGAAAAAAGAGTGTGTCGTGTGGCTGTTGCTTCCCTAGTCACTCCCTGAACCTCCTGGTCTTTCTGTCATCAGGAACATTTTGTGTGTTCCTGGGAAGCAGTGTTGCCGAACAATGGATTTGCAGGTGAAGATTTTTGTGCTGCTGTGGATTGTCCTTGGTTGTTGTTGTTGTTGTTACTTGCTGTCAAGTCGACCTCGACTTGTGGAGACTCTGCGAATGAGAAACCTCTGAGTCACCCTGTTAGCAACCATCCTGCCTCAGGTCTTGCAGATTCAGGGCATCCATGTCTTCTTTGGTTGAGTCTATGTATTTGTAATATGATCTTCCTCTTTTCCTGCTGCCTTCCACCTTCCCAAGCGTTATTGCCTTTTCTAATGAGTTATATCTCATCACAATATGGCCAAAATATGACAGCCTCAGTTTAGCATCTTGGCTTCTATGGAGAGTTCAGGCTTGATTTGCTCTTGCACCCAATGGCTTGCCTTTTTGGCAACCCACAGCATCTGTCAAACTCTCCTTCAGCACCACATGTCAAAGGAGTTCATTTCTTTCCAGTCAGTTTTCTTCCCTGACCAGCTTTCACAACCATACATAGAGTTTGGAAATACCCTTGGAGGTTTTTAAGCAGAGGCTAGATGGCCATCTGTCAGGAGTGCTCTGAGGGTGCTCCTGCATAGCAGGGGGTTGGACTGGATGGCCCGTGTGGTCTCTTCCAACTCTACATTTCTATGATTCTATGATTCTATGAATCCTGACTTTGTCCTCTGGATTTTGTTTATTATTTCTCCATTTATTTATTTATTTCATTTCTGTGCCACGGCTCTTGGAAGAGCCAAAGAAATGCCAAAATTGGGGTCCTCATTTTGAGACCTCCTCCAGGACCACAGCCACTGCCTTGCACAAGACCTGTTACTCTCTCAGCCGAGTTGGAGCCCAGAATGGCTCTCCTCCCGATAGACTGCCGTACATTCTCTCCAACCTTTCCATTCCTCTCTCACCTCTTTGCTTTCCTTAGCCTTTTGCTCCAGCGTATTGATGGTGGGGATGGAGGGAGGTTGCTTTTGGGGAGGGACTGCAACTCCCAGAATTCCCAACCAGCTGGAGATTCTGAGAGTTCCCTGAGATTCCATCCCTTTTCTTCAAGGATCAAGGAAGAAAATCCAGACCCTAAGATTCAGGGCCAAATCTTGGAGCCCTGTTAACAGAGGAAAACCTGTTTTGTCCTGCAGATTGTGCAATAGCAATGCAGCTCTCACTGAGCATGGCCGTGAACAACAACGCACCCTCTCCAGAGGTCTGGCAGCTCAGCAGAAGGATGGCTCCAACAACATGCCCAAACCTTGCCCTGTCTGACAAGGACGCCAACCGCACGCCGGAAGGCGTTCTCGCCCAGCCAACGATTGGCTTCTGTTGTTCCTCAGCAGGGCAAGATTGCAGGCCTTGGCAGGCTGTGTGAGCGGGTCCCATCCTGACCCCACGCTTGCCAAGATAGGGCCTGCCCTTGGAGCGAGCCGTGAGTCATGCAGTGCTCATGGGAGAGGTGGTGGCGAGGTGAGCTCCAGTCTGCAGGAACCCTGGGCCATTTCCACACTAGACTGTTATAGCGCTATCATCCCACTTTCAACATCCTATGGAATCCTGGGGTTTGCAGTTCAGGGAGGGGCTGACCGGCTCCTCCCTGAACTGCAAACCCCAGGATTCCATAGGATGTTGAAAATGGGATGATAGCGCTATAACAGTCTAGTGCGGAAATGGCCCTGGAGTGGCCACTGTTGGTTTCCATGTCAAGACTTATCCAAGGTGCTGAACTCTGTACCCTCCTCCCAAATAAGTTCAGCAGCTTGGAGAGTTTCTTTCAAGTTGGACTAAAACCCATTAGAGACTTTGCTTTTCTCTGCCCTGAACAAATTGGCAGCATCTGAGAAAAAAAAACCCTGAGCCAGAGAAGCAAAGAATGCAAGGTGCTTCTTTTTGAGAGGGGGGTTATAGTCATGCTTCTTGGGGGATTCTGGGAGTTGTAGTCCAAAAAAAGTCACTTTCCAAGCTCTGCTTTTATCCTACAATTCTGGGAGTCCACATAAGTCATTTTTCCAGTTTCTCCTTTTATCTTACAATTTATCTATCCTCAGACACAGAATTTTACAAGAGCTCTAGAGGACCTCATCTTCTTTCATCCCCAATACTCCTCATTCCTTCATCCGTCTTTCTTTTTCTTAAACGGAAAACAGACCAAAACAAAATAAAAATTCATTAAGGAATAACAGCACACAGTGCCCTTTTGGAATAGTATTAGTAAGTTTATGCTGCCTGGATAGAAAGTCCCAAAGTCCACCAAAAAAAAAAGAAAAGAAAAATGCTTTTGTCAGTGTTCCAAAAAACAGTTTGCTACATGAATCCAAACAGCAAGCAGCCTCCACTCTTCCAAGTCAAGGTCCACAACATCCAAAGCCATTGAAATAACTGTGCTACTGGAGTTAGGAAATCCCAGAGGTTGGACAAAGTTACTTTTTCAGGACCCATGTGCCAAAGGTATCTAGGCAAATTTGGTGGCAATATTATCCAAAACAGCAGCACCAATTCTAGCAGAAAAGAGTGGTCAGTTTCTACAATGAGGCACCAGCTACAGGACTGGCATTTGGCACCACCTTTCCTTTGCCCCGTGGCCTGTCCAGCCCGGTCTGTTCTTTCCCCTGACCTCTCTTTCGTTTATCTCCTTTGTGCCTGAGCAACAAGCCCGTCCTTCTTTCTTGTGCAGGCTTTGTATTAATTAAACACTCATTAAGGGCTGGGCTTTAATTGCTCCGGCTGAGGCTCAGCCTGTGTCCAATTTCCTCCTTCTAATTGTTTTCTCTCTTCCCCCCGCCCCATCGCCTTTTTCTTCTTTTTCTCCCTCTTTCTTCATTGAGAGCAACTGGAGGAAAGGGTGACCTTGGCAGGTCTCGGTGGGTCTGGGGACAAAAGCAACCAAGCTGTCTGGTGCCGTCTTGCTTAGGATGGCTGTTGCCATGGAAGGAAGACGAACAGCAATTCAGCCAATGGACTGGAAGATGGAGTAGGTCTCTAAATGCAGGACACCAGCCAAGCGTAACACAGAGGGACCTACGAGCAAGATATTCCAATGAGCCACTGGAGTGGAGAGGAAAGCTGGGGCACACGTGGCCAAGCAACATCAGAGAGTGGACAAGGTGGCAGAAGTTATTCTGCCACCTTGGCCACTTCACCCCAGCGTTCATGACAAAACTCAAAGGCCTTTCACACTTTTGCAATAGATTCTGCAACAGTGGTCTGGTAACAATTCAAACACCTCATCTCCATAGCCTGGTAAAGTAACTTTTTTTGACCACTGCCTCTGGCCATGCTCGCCGAGCAATTCCGGAGTTAAACCAATACAAAACAATTTAAATCAACGTACGATATGCAGTGGACACCAAAATAGAAATCCAGCAATCCAGAATGAAGACCACTGACTTCTACATACCCACCAAATTTTCATAGATGAAAACTGGGATGCACGTGGCCGAGCTACATCACAGTGCGGTCAAGGTGGTAGAAGCATCCAAGCTATAAGAGGCTGCAGCTCTTTGCTTTTGCCTGAGCTGCCTGGGAAGGGCCAGATTCTGCCCCTTCCTTGTACTCTCTCCATTGACCTAACGGGGTGCAAATTCCTTTTGCACTTTGCACTCAGGCCATTTCTGTATGGCACTTCCAACATCTATCATCACACTTACACATTTTAGCTAATCTTTCAGGTGGGAGATACCGTCTCAGATGCATTTTATAGATGTTTTCTCTCAAATTTTGACAAACAGTATAATTCATTCTTTTTCGCCAAGTTTTTTGCCACTGGCCTGAGCTTATCTCCCTACCCACATTCTGGGCCCATCGAACCATTTGTTCTTTGACTACCTCCTCCTCTGTATACCATTCCAACAGGTGTTGATATATTGTAGAAATTGACCCTTTATTTTTCTCACCCAACAGCAAATCAAACCAATGTTTTTCTATTTGAAAGCCAGTCAGTTTCTTTTCCATCTTAAATTTTTCATACAGTTGTCTATACAACAACCAGTGGCAATTCAGGCCTTCTTCTCGCAGCTGCTCCAACGGTTTTATTTTAATTTCTTTACCTTTTATTTCTGATATATCCCCATATGTCATCCATTTCCCGTATAGAATATTTTCTCATTTATAAAAAGCTTCATGAGGGGATAGCCAAAGTGGAGTTTTAGGATATAATCTACATATAATCTAGATATAATCTAGATTTATATTTGTTCCATGTCTTAAGTATGGGTCTTCTTACAAAATGTTGATTAAAGTCTTGTAGTACTCTATCTTTAAAGAATCCCAAATAAGCGTGCCACCCAAAGGATAATTGTGACCCCTCCAATGTAAGGAGTCTACAGTCGGTTAACTTTATCCAATCCCGAAGCCAATCTAAACAGCAAGCCTGAAAATACAAATTCAGATTAGATAACGCTAATCCCCCACGTTTTTTATCATCACAAAGTATTTTAAATCTAAATCGAGGTTTCTTTCTATTCCAAATATATCTTGTAAGATCCTTTTGCCAATCTTTAAATATCGATTCGTTATATATTACTGGGATATTTTGAAATAGAAAAAGTATTTTTGGTAATGCCACCATCTTAAATGCTGCTATTCGACCTAGCAGCGAAAGACTTTTATTTTCCCAGCTCCTGAAATCTTCCTTTATCTGTTTCCAGGTCTTCTCATAGTTGTTCTTAAATAGATCCGAATTTTTATTCGTCAAATAAATTCCCAAATATTTCACTTTGGACCTTACTGAAAAGCCTGTAATTTCTTCTAGCTGTTTTCCCTCTGTTTTCAAAATATTTTTAACCATAAGGTACGTTTTTTCCTCATTGATCTTTAAGCCGGAGACAGCTGAAAAATCTTCCAGTATAGTTTTAAATCTTCCAATATTTTCCAAGGGATCTTCAGTAATCAGAACCGCATCGTCCGCGAAAGCTCTAATCTTATAGTCCAGACCTTGGATTCGCACTCCTTTCACATCTTTTTCTTCATTAAGCTTTACAATCAGAGCTTCCATGCATACCAAGAAAAGTAGAGGAGATAATGGGCACCCCTGCCTTGTACCTCTTTCTATGTTAAATCTTTCCGATTTCTCCCCGTTTATCAAAATTTGCGCTTATTGATTCTTATAAATAGTTTTAATAACCATAGTAAAGTTTTCTCCCATTCTCAACTTATCTATCATCTTGAACAAGTATTGCCAATTTACACTATCAAAGGCTTTTTCAATGTCCAAAAACAACACGGCCAACTTTCTGCTTGGTTGTTTATCAAAAGTTTCAATTATATCCAATATATATCTCATATTATTTTTTATCTGTCTCTTTGGCAAAAACCCTGCTTGATCTTCAGATATTATATCTTTCAGAATTATTTTCAATCTATTTGCCATTATCCACAGAGATAATTTATAGTCCACATTTGGGGTTTGCAGTTTCCCAAGGCCAAAGAGCTCTCTGGCTGAGAATTCTAAAGGCCCGTCTCTGAACTGCAAACCCCAGGATTCCATAGGAGGTTAAAAGTGGTACGATAGCAGTGTAGTGCAGAAATGGCCTCAGTTTGCAGCAACTGAAGTAACCTGAGGGCAACGGGGGAAAGTGGAAGGAGGAGAGAGAAGCAGGGACATTTTAAAAGCAGCTGAAAAAGTGGGACAATGGAAGATTAACTGGAGCTGCCCTTGAGGAATCAGGACAGTTGGAGAGTATTCCTGTGTCATGCTTAATGTTGTCACTGGGAGCTGCCCCTTGTATAATTTCCAAGGCCCACCCATATCACATCACACAGGGTCTGAGATTTTGGAGTCAAAATCTGTGTGCTTTCCATAGTCCTGACTTGGAAGCCCTAAGCTGAACTATGCAAAGAAGCCCTTCCCGTCATGGGCCAGGACTCAGCTTCCCCAGGTAAACAGCAGCCTCGAACAAGGAGACGCAGACGCAAGCGCGCCAGGAACTCATCAGGCTGGGATGAAAACCAGCTGGCTCCGTCCTTCTTAAGGAAGCTGGCTCAAGGCAGTTGGCTGAAGGCCAGAAGCAACTTGTGTGTTGCTGGCCCTTGTCTTTTGTTTTCTGTATTCCGTGCTTGTTGCTTGCCTGGATTTTCTGACTCTGGACTGTCTGGCCATGTTGCCTGTTGGATTCTTGATCTTTGGACTGTTTCTCAACGATGTTCTTCCCATACTGAACAGGTAAGCTGTACTGGCTGTTAGGGTCTCTGTTTGACTGTCAACTGCCTCCTACTCGCCCTGCGCTCTGTTGTCTGACGGCCGATAGCCAGCCTGTGACATTTCCTTTCACCTGTCCTGAACCTTCTCCCGCCATTCAGCTTTTTGCTAGGTTCCAGTATCGTGAAAGATGGAGAGGGGTTAAAAAAGCACCTTCAGCAATATTCGTTTAGTTAATGAGGTGTCCTTGATATAGTAATAACCCAGCCTGGCAGCACAGGGGACCATGGAGAGATGGCAAAAGAGACCTCTCCTCCCAGAGGGAAAAGGCCAAGCCAGTAGAGCACATTGGTGGTCCAGGCAGGGCCTGTTTTTGGGAGACTGGCCCAGGGGACCTCATTGCAGGCACTGGAGCAACTTTTTCTAATTAGCTGTAGTGCCAGCGGGATTGCTTTTATTGTGTTTTTCTCCCCCGCCCTCATCCGGGCATTAACATTTTTTGGCAAGTAGCCTCCGCCCCAGCCTGACTGAAGGAGACATTCCAGGGCCCTTTTGATGCCAAGCTGCATTCCTCTTTCTGGACTCCTTCCTTGGCTGCCTGAAACTCCAGCCGCTTAACAGGGCGAGTGGAGTGGAAAGTTACAACAGGGGATAGTAATGGAGTGGAGTGGGATGAAGGGTTTTCCACAGACCCGACATTTTGGGGGTCCAAACCTGAGACAACGGCTACGTAAACTTCATCAATTCACAAATGAAAACCGGGAAAATATGTGGCCAAGCAGCATCAGAGTGTGGTCAAGATGGCCAAAGTTATTAATGAGGAAGGACGGACAAGCTAGGAGAGGCTGCAGGAGTTTGCTTTTGCCTGAGCCTCCAGGGAAGGGCAAGATTCCACCCACCTCTTCTCTTTACCCCTCTGCTGAATTAATTGAGTCCAAAACACTTCTGCACTTTCAACTCGGTGTGCAATAATGGAAGCATGCTAGTGTAAGAGTTTCCTGGCACTTTCCCATTTACATATAAATTCAGCGTGAGAGCATTGTGGCCACTGATTCTGACTGTATCAGCAGCCAGACTCATCTCGCGCCACTTCCTGGGTGGCACCGTTTGGGATTAAAATTAATTGAACTCTTTTTTCTTTTTTCCTCCACTTCATTGTTTTCTCTCTCTTTTTCCCAATTGTTTTATGGATGGTCAGCTGTGATGAGTCACGTGTCTGTTGCCAAGCATCCCACAATTGAACGGCTTGATGTTGCTGGACAGGGATCTCCTCTGGGGACACTGACCAAATGCAAACCTCAGTCAGAGGTAGAGTGAGATCCAAAGGACACATGATTGGTTCTACCGGTTCTGGCCAAAAAAAGTTTCATCCTCTGATCCGCCTCCTACTGTGGGTATGATACACTCAGGAAGCTTTGGGACCCACTGCAGGTTGATCCATTTTAGCGGCTTTGAACCATGGAGTGGGACTTAAGAGCTTTACCTCTTTAAAAAGTAGAGATCACACTCCTCACGGGGCTCAGTGAACAAACGTAACACAAAACCAAGCAATAACACCACTGCAACATGCAAAGTGTGAACCGAACAGTCATTGCTAATTTCAGCCCAGTTTGCAGAGCGAGCCTTGGATCGGTCAGAGCCCTTGACAGCCCATGAGGTTTGCAGGGGATCGTGAGATTTACGCAGACAAGTCCTAAGCAAAAAAGAAAAGCCAGAGATACTTACTTGTTATGTCACGGAGAAGCGGCATCTCATTTCATAGAATCTTACAGCTGGAAAGACCATAAAGGCCATCTGGTCCAACTCTGTGCCATGCAGGAAGAAAAAACTACGGCTCTCCTGAAAGACAGCCACCAAAACTCTCTTTAAAGATCTCCCAGAATGGAGAGTCCATCTTCTCCTAGGAAGCCTATTCTGCTGTTGAATAGCTCTTACATTCAAAATCAATGTTCTTCCTAATGTTTAGGTGGAATCTCTCTCTCTCTCTTTTAATCCACATAGGCAAGCAAACACTTGACCGCCTATGCATGCTGCAATAGTTTCCATTTGCAGTGGGGTATTACAGTATGGGTTATTACATTTTGTGTACATAGCTTGTCCCCGTGGTTTACAAGAATGGGTAAGTTAAAAAAATCTGTACTAGTAATGTGTAAAGAAAAACATACTTTTGCCAAAGGAGAAAACACACATGAATTGCATACATTATTTATTTATTTTATTCATTTATCTCCCATCTTTCTCCCAATAATGGGACTCAAGGTAGCTAACAACATTTCAAAATTGCATTTCGAAAAATGCAGTGATAAAAATGTTTGTGGTGTTGTGCCTTCGAGTTGTTTCTGACTTATAGTGACTCTACTATGTGGGTTTCTTGGCAATATTTGTTCAGGGGAGTTTTGCTTTTGCCACCGTCTGAGGGTGAGAGAGTGTGACTCACCCAAAGTCACCCAGTAGGTTGCCGTGGCCAAGTGAGGATTTGAACCCTGGCCTCTAGGGCTCCTTTCCAATGCTGAAATCACAAATTCCACAGAGGAAGTGGGAAAGCGAAGTCTCACTCTCGGAGACAAGCAAAATACCCCCTTATCGGGTTATGAGAAAATAGAAGCAAAGCGAAGTGAAGCGGATAGTGAAACAAAAGAGCAGACTGCTGTATTACATCCATTTGCATGTATTTACACACATAGTAAACAAGCCAAGCTCAGCCTTTGGAAGTAGCAAGCAGTAGGGGCTTCTGCTTTCCATGTCAATCGGACAGTAAAGGTATTTTGGTTCGGACTTTAAGGGAGCTATCTAAGGTGCTGAACTCATTTTGGAGCTAGGGTCTTGGATAGATCCTGAAATCTAGCAACCCCACTGACCCTGAAGCCTCCAATTATCACCGTCCGCAAGTAGTTAACATACCTCTAGTGATCAGAGCTTGGAAAAGTCACTTTGGGATTGTAGATCCTACAGTCACTCAATGGCATGGCTGCTCACTGTGCTGCCTGGGAGGTTCTGGAATCTCCAGTGCAAAACCCAACTTTTCAAAGGTCTCATAATGAGCTAATTTTTTTTTCCCAATGACATCTGTTTCTTTTTTAATTTTGTTGAATAATTAGCAACATGAAACAGTGACACAGTGTAACTGACCAAACAGACCAAACCAAAGAAAAATTCACCCAGCATTGCATATTAATTTCCAAAGTTACAGTGTCTATATGAAATCTTTGGCTCATCGGTTCACAGTATGCAAAAAATAATAAATTCAACCATAGCATCTCTCCATAAGTTAGATGTTATGACAGAAGAGGTATGAGCTAATGTGGCTTTTTTTAAAAGGTACTTTTCAGAAGTTATGAAGTTAACATTTCAAAAATATTGGGACAAATATGGATGGCCGTGCTGCTAGGTGTATAAATAACGTTTTCTGGGTTTTTAGATTTGTTGAAAAGGTATTTCTGCAGCTTTGTTGTGACAGGAATCTTTCACGCCCTGTGCCAATTTTTTAAAGAAAAAAAGCCAGCAAAGCTTCAAGTTATGTTTTGCAGAATTGTAGTGGGCAGCACCAAATCCCATTTGAAACAACAGTTTCAACCTGTTTTTTTATAAGTAACTTCACAAGCTTGGCTCCAGTTGCTGCCCTTACCTCTCTGGCCAAGATTTAATGTTTAGATGTCTTTGGTGAAGCGGGTAAGGACCCAAAATAATTCCTGTGCATCATATATAAGCCAGCTCCCAGCATTTCTTGCTCAAATGCCAAACCAGAACAAATTGGGGGCAGCTATTTATCCAGGAGAGGCACAAAACATACGCAACATTAACAGGACGTCCTGTTTTTGGAAAGTACAAGCTAAGAAACGGAAGCTGTGAACTAACCTGGGCCAGAGTCAAGGGGAGGGGTGTGTTAAATGGGCATTTCCTGGCAGAAAATGGCCTTTATTCCCTTGTTGTGAAAATCTGGAGGAATTACAGCTAAAACCAGAACCCCCCTGTTTGGGAAAGAAGCTAATTGGGAGCACAGAGGCCTCTAACTGCTCAAACATCTCTCGGGCCTCCCTTTTATCCCTGTGTGATTTTGCTTCTCCAACCGTAATCGGCTAAGCACTTTAGCCCTGGCTTGGTATTACCGAGAAAGGTCAGTGTTTGTGCACAAAAACGCATGACTGCAAGACCAAGAGCTGAGATGGGGGTTTCTTGGAAGGAAAAATAAAGGCAGAGGTGCTGGAGGGAGAATGTATTAAAACGGATCAGCTCCAGGAAAACAAGATGGAGACAGATTTCCTCAAAGTAGGCAGCTCATGTCAGCAAAATGGGCCTCCATTTTGTTTTGCTTTCCCTTCAAAGAATGATTGGCTCTTTGGCAAGAGCGCACCCCTCTTGTTACTGGGTTCTTCTCCCCTATCTTGGAGACTTCGGGGTTCGCTTTCCCGACAAGATTTCACAGATCAAAACTACCACGCAACAAAGTGTGGTCAAGGTGACAAAAGTTATTAATGAGGAACACACAAGCTAGGCGGAGTTGCAGGAGTTTGCATCTTGCCTGAGCCTACTGGAAAGGTGCATAAGAGCAAAGTGATCCCTCCAGACCATGCCAGGAGCAAAAAAGGTGACCTCTGGACCCCCAAAGTTGCTCACCCCTAGAGTATATCATTCTTTTAAGCCATTGGTGTATTGCATTCCTTTAATTTTGCAACAGCTTGTCCTGCTCCGATCTCAAGGCCAACAGCTCTTTGCCCTGTGGTTAAAGGTATGCAGGGAGAGCATAATTCTCCTCCAACCTCTTATCCAAATTCCAAAATTAGCTGCCTGCTCCCATGCGCAGAATCTCAGGCTTCATATTACACTCACCCACTTCAGTGGCAGAGCTTGGAAATGTTCCTTTTTGGAACTATAAATCCCAGAATCCCTTGGTGGCCCTGCGCTCTCTTTCTGGAGTTCCCAAAAGAAAGGACTTTCCTAAGCCTGAACCTGTGAGAGTTCACATCTGAGAGGGGCCACTTGCAGCCCCTCCGGGTACTGTTGGACTGTAGCTCTTAGTATTTTTCACCCTTGCCTATGCTGGATGTGGTTGATGGACGCTGCAGTCCAACCATTCCTGGGAGGCCACAAATGGCCAACTCCTGAATGACATGCCCCTGTGTCCAAGACAAGATTCTCTCACCCGAGGGCCTGGATTTTTAAAGACATTGCTTGAGGGAGTGGAATTGATGGGTTAGCAATTGTTCACGTGGGGAAAAAAAACCCTGGGAATTATTGTTGATTGAATATAGCCCAGTGGTGTGATGCTGGAGCAAGGAAGGCAAATACTATTTTATCCTGCATTTATAGAACTGTAGTTTCCAAGACAAGGGAAATAATGGTCAGGCTTCATTTGGAATATTGTATGCAGTTTAGGGTTCTGTCTGCAGTGCCAAAAAGAGTGAAGTTATTACAGTTTTAGTGTAATTTGGGCATGCCTTCATTATTCTCACACACGCACATGCAGACAATTGTTTATAAGCAACATGCTATTTGTAACATGTTAATTCTGAGAATAAAGGAGATTAGAATTATCCACAGAGGTAAGGAGTGGATTTGATTCTTGAATTGTGAATAGTAGCAGGGCACGCTATTGCAAAGGAAAGGGGGGGAAGACTGGCGGCAAAATCACGACTAAGATGGAAGCTTTTAAAAGGGACGGATTTATTTGAGATGTTCCACTCCATTTGCACACCTCTCATTCCCTCTGGCACTTAGAGAGTTCCTGAAATAGCTGCATTTCCCAGATAACGCTGCGTGGCCTGGACTATCTCATATCTAATACTGAAAGAGGTTACTGTAAGATAAGTTTCTTTACCAGGATGAGTCTCTAACCCATTAGGTCCCAGGGAATTAAATTATATTCCTACACAAATGAGCATTTTGAAGAATTACATATATAGAGTTGGGCTTCATCATTACTAGGAATGTTCTAGCATGGTGTAATTGTCTGAGCATTAGAATATAACTCCGGAGACCAGAGTTTGAATCCATGGAATCCCACCGGGTGACCTTGGGCGAATCATACTCTCTCAGCCCCAGAAGAAGGCAAAGGCATTCCCTCCATGTACAAATCTTGCCAACAGAACCCCATGATAGGTTCACCTTAAGTAAGAAATGACTTGAAGGCACGTAGCAACGAGAAGAGTCCTTGCTCTGTGAGTCTGTTTCCTCCAAGGGCATGGAGGAAAAATATGTAAAACAGTGGTTCTCAGCCTGTGGGTCCCCAGATGTTCATGGACTTCAGCTCCCAGAAGCCCCAGCCACTATGGTCAATGCTCAGGGCTTCTGGGAGCTGAAGTCCATGAACATCTGGGGACCCACAGGTTGAGAACCACTGATGTAAAACATCTGCAAAAATTATTCCTCCATAAAACCTCCCTCCCCCTCGCTAGAAATGAGAGATAGATCTGCTTGGTTCATTTGCCAAGTGGCACTTCCCAAAGGCACGGGCAAACTGAAAGCATATTAATATTCAGAATTCATCAACGTTCCCCGATCCAAAAATTCAGACAAGATATTGATATGAGGAGAAAAGTGCAGACATAGGCCATTTCCGCACTAGCCGGCCAGCCCCTCCCAAAACTGCAAACCCCAGGATTCCATAGAAGTTGAAAGTGGAATCATCGCACTATAACAGGCTAGTGCGGAAATGGCCAGGGAAATCCTGGCCTCTCTAGGGAAGGGCTTCCAAAGTCTGGGAGCAGCCACCAAAAAGACCTCTCCACCAAACAATCATGAGAGAGTGATGAGAGAGACAGAAGGGACTCCCTGGACAATCTTAGTGCTCTGAGAGACTCATAAAAAGAGATAGGATCCTTCAAATAATACCATTTTACACTTATATTTTATACCCAATCAAATAAATTATTTTATGTTCCATGAGTCTTAAGTAGCTTAATGATTCACACGGCGGAGATGAAAGGCCTTGTGCTGCCATTTTACAACATTAAGCTTGCTATTACTAATTAATATACATTTGTAACATCCATGCCCCGCAGAGGGCACATCAGCACGTTATCTGTGTCAGTGGTCATTGGGCATTCTTGCCAGCGTCGAGTTATCCAGCTTTGCAATTCAGCAAAGACGTTTCCTAGTGCTTCCGCTAGGTATACAGGACGTTACGTAATATAGCAGGTTGCATAGGATGCCGGCAAATGTTCTTAAATGGACACCATCAGACAAACATCAAAGGGAAGTCCATGGAGCAGGGCTGGGACCAAAAACCTGGATGGGGGGGCTTAAGGTTCCCCACCTTTGTTTTTTACAGGGCGGATGAGCTTTAGAGGCAGTAGAACCAACTGGACACGGTTGTGTGAAGATTGTTTGCTCAGCCCACTGGATTCAAATAAAGCATTCAGTTCAAGCCTCCTTTGTGCACATTGAAATGCAATAAGGGTAGAGTTAAACTGTCATAATTAAAAGTGGTTGGGAGCGTGACCATTAAAAAGTAAAATGACAAATAGAAATGACATGGCACGTTATGAAGGGCTGTTCCTCAAAGGCCTGCTGAAACACAGTCCTCACTTGCTCACAGAGGGAGAGCAAGGAGGGTGCAAGTCTCTGGCCCTTTTCGCACGGCATTTGCCATGCGAAAGGGCGCCTGGAGCGTCGCGCGATTGCGAGGAGTGATCTGCATGACGCACTCACAATCGTGCGACGCTCCAGGGTAGGCAGCCGCCGCTCACGCACTTTTTCATTTTTGGCTTTGAGCTGAAAATGGTGCACAATAGTGCATTGCTCCAGGGCCCCGTGCGCACTTGCCATGCGTGCAGAGCCTCCGGAGCTGCAGTGATCGCGTTTCCTGCCCCAGCGCAGCCTGGGAAAGTCCCAGGCTGCGCTGCAGAAGGAAGAGGCAGGGTTCTCGCGCTACCTGCTCAGGAGCGGGCAGCTCGTGCGGAGCTGAAGCAGCGGGGACGCAAGAGCCTCTTGCTGGAGGCTGCTCATGCGATCCCTGCACCCCAGCACTGAGAAGAAGCAAGCTACAGAAAGGGCCTATGACTTCTCGAGGGAGGGAGTTCCAAAGCCTGGGAGAAGCCACCAAGAAGGCCCTGTCTGCCATGTTCCCACCAGATGTTGCTGTGGGAGTGGAGAGCCAGAGGCCATTTCCGCACGCGGCTGTGATGGTGCTATTATTCCACTTTCAACATCCTATGGAATCCTGGGGTTTGCAGTTTAGGGAAGGGTCTCTCTAAACTGCAAACCCCAGGATTCCGTAGGATATTGAAAGTGGAATAACAGCACTATATAACAGAGTAGTGCAGAAATGGCCAGAGACATGGGCCTCCCAAAAGATCTCAAAGAAATGGATTGGCTCGTATGGGAAAATAACAGTCCTTCAGATAACCTGGCCCTGAGGTATGTGGGGCTTCAGAGGTCATAACCAGCACTTTGAATTGCACCCAGAAATGGACAAGCAGCCCATAGTGCTAAGGTTGCCAAGCCACTCCGTTAATTCTGTGGAAGTTCCTTTTGCACTTTAAACTCACTTGGCAGCAACTGGAGGAAGCTGAGGACGAAGGGGGAAAGTGGCAGGAGGAGAGCAAAACTGGGACATTTTAAAAGCATCTGAGACAGTGGGACGAGTGGTGATTAATTGGGAGAGTTGGAAAGTATGGGAGACCCGTTCTTCACGGCAGCACTGCAAAAATGCCCATGAGCTGACTACTGTATGCCAGCATCCTTTGCCCTCTTGCAAAGGATTCTGGGGCACATCTCTTCCACTGGTGGAAATGTCACTGGTTGCGGGAAAGAGTGTAGCTTTTTTCCCCTTAATTTTTATTTTGCCTTTCTGTAACGGAAAGGCGTAATGTCGGAAAGGGCCCGGCGGCTTCACCACTGCCCGAAGGAGCAAAAGGGTTTTTCTGACATTAATTAGCCAAGCAGTGCTCCCGGTTGCATTCTTAAACTCCTTTGTTGTTGGTTGAGACCCCTTTCGCGTCAGTAACAAACTCAGGCATAAAGGAAGCCTTTGTTCCCACTCTTCCTTGGCACTCTGGTGTACACAGCAGCCCTCGCCGGATAAACATTTCCCACCAGGGCTTCTGCGGGGGCTCAGACGTTTCTAATAAGGATCAACGCCCAGACCCAATTCTCTTCCGTAGTCCCCCCCCCATAACACACACACACACACACACAGTTGCCCTGTGATCCAGATCTTGGTTCAAATACTGGCACATCTCAAAGGCCCCAAGGGACAAGTTTGGGTTCAACATCCCTCTCTGGCTGAGTTTCAGTCACAGATGGGAAGGAGCCTGGGGTGTAGCTATGGGGCTGGAATTAAGGCATTTCCTTCCCCAAAAAGGAAAAAAAAAAAACCCTCCCAAATGAATTTTTCCTTCAAGGGCCCACACTGCAGAGAGTGACGCATCTACTTGCTGTGTTCACATTCCCTTGGCCACTTTGCCCACCTATTTTATTTTATTTTCTTACTCAGTGTATTTCTTGCGCCCCCCAGCTCATAACGGCGCTTGAGGCGATGAACAAATATAGTCCAATTAAAACAATACTAAGATAAAACATTTTTAAAAGCACATTAAAATATTCTTTAAAAACTCCTAAAATCAGGCTAAAAACAATCCCAGAATCCAGCCCTGAAACAGTTAAAACAGCAGTTTCAGATACAATGATTTACGGATATGGTTACTAGCAATTTGTTTAGGTGGATCCATAATGGTAGAATAACAGGTTTGTTCCTGCCTTTTCTTGTTTTCTTTCTCTCATTAGAGTTTGGTTGTTGGGGATCAGAGTCCTTTTGTGTTTTAGTAAGTTAGTGTTTAGTCAGCAAGTTAATATTCTAGTGAATTAGCATTTAGTGCTTTTTAGTTCATTGTTTCAATATTGTGTTTTAATTTTGGTTCATGTTTGTGTTAAAAATGTTAGTTGGTGTTTCAGTTATTTTGACCTAAAACTATTTTATATGGAGAGGGGAGAAGAAACACAGCAATTTCAAACAATAAATGCCATGTGGAATAGCATTGTTTTGGCTGCCCACCAGAAGCTTTATTATTAATATTAATATTATCTGCATTTCCCCCAGTGTGGTACCTAAGGCATCTTGCAACAGTTGAATGAAACAAAGTTAAACATTCACACCCTATGAAAATTAAAAAAAAACAATTAAACAATCATAAATTAAAACCACCTAAAACAAATTAGAACAGTAAGAGCGGATAGTAGTTCTGCACATTATACAAGGTCTGTTTCCCCTGGAATATTGATTTACAAAGGCCTGCCAGAATAAAAAAGTATTTTCCCTGCTTGCGGAAAGATAGCCAGGCTAGCATTTCTGGGGAGGAAGGAATTTTACTGCAATGGTATGAATTTGGGAGCTGAAGGAAAATTTCGTGGGGGGGAGTCAGAATCCTTATTCCAACGGCAGTGACTCCTTTTGCAGCTCCCACTTAGCTACACCCTTGGAAGGGGTGTGTTTCAAATTACCCTCCCCCACCATCATTTTTTGCAACCTTCAAAGGCGCAAGAGTGTGGACGTGATGTTTGCACGTGAAGACTGAAATTGGGACATCTCTATAAGCTGACCGCGTGATTTGTGCGCGTTAATAAATGGCTAGGTCCTACCTTTGGCCAAGCTAGCTGCAACAGGGATGGATGGGCTCATACTGGACAAACATTTCTCGTTATGGTTGGTGTGAGAGGAGTGAGGCTCAGATGTTTTGAATGAGCATCAACACCGTGATCTTGGTTCTGATGCTGCCGCCCACTCATGGGTGCAGAGACTGAGCTTGTCTGGCGCTGGCTGACTGTGACTCTCAACTCGGAATGAGCCTCATGCAGTATTTGCAATTTCTTCTCCGTTTTATTTTTGCAACCGCATACCCTCCAATAGAGAGGCCAGCATGGTGTACAGTCACCCTTCCACATTTGTGGGTTTGATTTTCATGGGTTTGATTATTTGCAAGGCCATTTCTGCACTACGCTGTTATAGTGCTATTATTCCACTTTCAGCTTCCTATGGAGTCCTGGGGTCTGCAGTTTAGGGAGGGTCATTTAGGATTCTCAGCCAGAGAGCTCTGGGGCCTTAGCAAACTACCAACCCCAGAATTCCACAGGAGGTTGAAAGTGGAATAATAGCACTGTAACAATGTAGTGCAGAAATGGCCCAAGTTTCTCCAAATCCTGCCTCCCCACCTCAAACACTTCTTTTCCAGGGGAAGCTTTCCTCTTTGTGGCTCCGACCGGTCTGCAAAGCCCTTTAAAAACCCACCTCTGTTTATCTTCCTTGAATTCACTCCTGTTTCTTTGAATCATTTCACAAAATGTTCCACAAACGCTTTTTAAATTTTATTTAGTTGTCTGAGGATTGTTTTCCCTTCTCTAACTTCTAAAATCACTTTTCTTTGTCTTTCTTTAATCCGTGAGCTAACCATTTACCCCATTTGTGAGCCTGTTTGAAAATCTATGATTCTGTGGTTCTGAGAACAAATCAAGCCTGAACTCTCCGTAGAGGCCAAAATTGCTAAACTGAGGTTGCCATGCTATGGACATATAGTGAGAAAACAGGACTCAATGGAGAAGAAGATCATACTTGGGGGGGAAAAAAAAAAAGGAAGCCCACGTGACAGACGGACTGACTCAGTCAACCCTGTTTGCAAGACTTGAGCAGGGCTGTTACAACAATCTTTTGGAGTTCTTTCTTTCATAGGGTCACCATAAATTGAAGCCAACGTGACAGCACATAGCAACAGCTTCTTTTCTCTACACCTGCTCTCACGTTGCTCACTTGATAACATTTTCGCCTTGGCCAGGGTCCAGCGTTGACATTTTCACTCTTCGGCTGTCTCTAGGAGACTTGCCGCAATTCCTTCTCACCTGGAAGAACCCATTCGCCAATAAGGCCTTAATTGTAAGGATTGTGTATTTCCGCTTGCCTGGTTATCTCCGTGAAGTCCATGCAAAACTTGGCACGGCTCTTAAAAGAGCAAGCAAAAACGCAGCCGCCTCCCCGTTTGTTTAGTAAGGCAGAGTTCCAGCCGCTTGGAGGGTCACCTGAGGTATGTGGCATGATAACAGGAAGACTTCTGCGTAAGACTGTTATCTCTACACAACCACAGCAAATATTGGTTGGCTGCCAAAGAGAGCGACAAGAGTGCAAAGGAAGGCGATGCCCAGGGATGCCAGGTAAAGAATACGTAATACACACAGGCCATCCTCCTCGCTCTACACCCAGGAAGTGGGCATCGGTAACACCCACTTCTGTGTAATCCCCTTCTTCCCAATTGTGATGTATCGGCTAACTCCAGTTCCAAAAATTAGAAGTTTTACAAAAGCTTTATTCTGGAACAGCAGAGTAACAGCACTGTATTCTGGCTATTGCCAAGACCAAAGGCTCTTAAGATTTACCATGTCTTAAGCTGCATTACAAATTTGTGTGTTCAAGCCCCCTGTATGTCAGCTAATTAAAATAATTCTTTTCCCAGGCTCATTTCCTGCCTGCCAGCAAGCTGACCTTGCATCTCTGTTCGTTCTCTCTCTTATCAGGGTTTGTTAACATAACATTCTTTTGTTCCCAAAGCATTGTTTTCTCATTCAAATTTCCTTCATTCCCTTCCAAGCATTAATTGATATTAAATTGCAAAGCATCACATGGCATGACATGGCATCAGGTATTAAAGCACTGCATGGCATTGGAAGGCATGGCAGGGAACGCAAAGCCAACCTGACACAATATCACCTTGGGAAACCTTTCTCTGGGTCCTCTATGAATCACAGCTTTGGAGCCTGGCTTGCTCAACGTTGACTTCTTCACTCAAGAAGGTGCTCCCTATCCCCAATCAACTTGACACCAATATTCAGTCCCTCTTTCCTCTTCTTTTTTCTCTTCTTTTTAACCAGGTAAAGTTCCTCTTGGTATTTGCTCTGCATAAATTAGGATACACTGGCATTTCTGGCTCCATCCCTTTTACCTTTGGCCCACCACTGGAAAGTGGGCCCCCAAAAATGAGGAATAGAATGTGGCCCTTAGACCAAAAGAGGTCCCCATTTTTGTTCTACGATGGAGACCAAAGGGAGACATGTCCCTCCTCTGGAATATTTGAACCGAGGATACAGCAAAAAGCAGGATGAGCTTAAAGGAGCTGGCAGTTGCGTCGGTCCAAAGGGTAGGGAAATTAGCAGAGTGCATAGTCCAGGGAAGAGATTACAGAAGCAGACAGCAAAATCCCAGACAGGCAGTTTGCATTGTCTGGGGGCTACGCTGAACCTCAAAGAGAAAGGCCGCCACACTGAGATAGCGTTTCCTCTGAAAGGGACCAAGACCGGTTGAAACAATGGATGAGCGAATAACCTGTCCACCATTATTAACGTGGGATTGTGTTACCTGCAAAGGCCGATAGAGACGACGACAGAATTCTTACGCATTCCAACTCAACTGCAACACAAAGAAAAGCTACTCATGCGTTGTTATATATTTATATGAGGGGTGGGCAATTGTGGAGGGGTCATTCCCCACACACACACACCCTGTTAATTTTTGTATTTTAGAAGGGATCAGATTGGTAGGAGACAAGGGGATCCAATCCATTATGTTTTTATGGCGTTTTCATGTTTGGGAGCTTAATTTTTTTTAAAAAAATGAGGGTTTCAGAATTTTTGTGGGGTTTCCAAGAGACCCTCTCAGGGTTTGTTGACTGCTCTTTCCCCACGCTGCTCTAGAGCAAGGGGGGTAACTTGGGCAGGGCTAGAGAGGGGCAAGTTTTCACCCCCAAAACCCATCAAAAGCTGCAACGGACTGAGAAATACTAAAAATAAAATAAAACTGGAAGGGACTGGACATACACACTTTCTGGTTTTGATTTGGGGGCTAGATAGACCTGGAGAGGGGCCATGACCTGCTCCCCGTGCAAAAGAATATATATGTTGTGTGCATTTATGTGTATACACACACACACACACACATACACACACACACAGATCTACCCAAACATAGGCGGAATGGAGGAATAATAAAACTGTACCATGCAATTGCAAACCAAATTATCCAGATAAAATAGGAGGGAAAAATACAATGTAATATAAAGCAAACTGACAAGTACAGGTAATCAAACAGTTCAAAATTGTAAAACAATATGAAACTGAAGCTCTAGAGGCTTTTGAACGCAATGAGGTTTTTAACTGAGATTTAAAAATAACAAGGGAAGGAGCAGTCTGCAAATGTCCAGGGAGGCAATTCCAAGATTCTGGAGCAGCGAGCGAGAAAGGGCAGAGCCAAGCCAAGGAAAGGGAAACCCTGTGTTGGGTGAGAAACCGAGAGTTCCTAGATCTCAAACAGGCTGGTGAAAAGAAATAAGGGCTGAAAGATGGGGGGGGGCACCTAGGTTGTGTGGGGCTCTGAATATTAGAACAAGAAGCTTGTAGTGAATCTTAGGAGAAACAGGTAACCAGTGAAGAGATATCAGAAGTGGGGATTTGTAAGGAAGGTGTTCATCTGTTATTGCCAAATAGCACTCCCCAGGAAAATCTGCTCTTCTTTAGTCATCTTTTGCAGCCTGGGAGAAAGAAAAGAAAAGATGGACTCAGGGAGGGTGGAGAGATAGAAGAACCTCCATATCCAGAGGCACTCTATCGATGGATAGCTGAGGCAGGTGCAAACAACCGGTGCTTCGGAAAGTTCTCTTTTTTCAGCCTTTCTCTTTCTCTTTTCTTTTGGACTACAGCTCTCAGCCAACATGACCGCAGGCTAATTTAGGCTGCGGCATTTAGGAGTTGCCTTGACTAGCCGAGAAAGCCATGGCTGATCTTGCAAGACCTGAGTGTTTCAGAAAGTGTTTCCCCGCTACTTTTCCTTCTGTGCACCCCTTTCTGGATGACAGCTCTCAGAAACCCTCAGCCACCTTGGCCACTGGCTAATTTGGGCTATGGCGGTTTGGGACTTGTTTTGCCTCAATTCGAGGAAGCCCCAGTGGTCCTGCAAGGCTGTTCAATCACTGTCTTTCTCGGAAGTCTCTAATTCAGAGGGTTGAAGCCAACTGGATAACATATAACAACAACAACAACAACCAAAGTCCAAAAAAGTAACTCACCACCCCCCTCTAGCTCTGTGGGAAGGGCAGTTGCTGGCCTTGTGACTACTAAGCACATTGTTCGATAGAATGCTCTTAAAGGATTAGATAAAACTCATGACGGGCAGGTTTATCAAAAGAGATTACCTCCGCGAAGGTCAGTGGAGCTTCCATGCTCAGGAACTGTATATCCCTAAACACCCATTGCCAAGAAATCAAGATGGGGAAGGGCTTACAAGCGCCCGGATTATGGGACCAGCTACTGTTGGAAAGAAAGGGAGTTAGTGGAGTTCCTGTTCTGTGTCATAACTATTCTGCTTTCTGCACTAGACTGTCATAGCACTATTATTCCACTTTCAACATCCTATGGAATCCTGGGGTGGAAAGTGGAATAATAGCACTTTAACAGTGTAGTGTGGAAATGGCCTAAGAGGATTGAGATCCTACATTGTTCTTGCACAGTGTGTATATCGAGTCATTGCTCTCTGGTTTAGAGGGGTTGCACTGCATTACATTTTTTGTGAATACCAACACCGTGCAACCGATGGATCTATCTTCCCATGGGCCTGCTTGCTATTCCTTGTGAAATGCAGAAGGAACATCAGCCGTTTCTGCCCTCCCAGCAAGTTAAGGGGTAGCTTCAAGGCACTGATAAAGAGTTATGCACCGTCGGGGAACGCATACCCTCCAGCTGCCCTGGTTTTTGGCAGGGTGGTAGTTGTTCTATGCCTTCAAGTCATCTTTGACTTACAGCGATGCTAAGGTGAACCTGTCACAGAGGTTCGTCAGCAAGATTTGTTCAGAGGGGGTTTACCTTTGCCTTCTTGTGGGCCTTTCTGCCCTACACTGTTCTGATGCTATTATTCCACTTTCATCTTCTGGAGTCCTGGGGTTTGCAGTTTGCTGAGGCCCAAGAGCTCTCCGGCTGGGAATTCTAAACGCCCTCCCTAAACTGCAAACCCCAGGATGCCAGAGGAGGTTGAAAGTGGAATAATAGCACTAGAACAATGTAGGCAGAAGTGCAAAAATAGTTTGCATTTGGTCAAGTCAGTGGAGAAGGGGAGAAGGGGGAGAAATCTTGCCCTTCCCAGTGCACTCAGGCAAAAGCAAACTGCCACAGCCTCTCCTGGCTTGTCTGCTTTTCCTCATTAACCACGTTGGGCATCTTGGCTGCTCATTGATGTTGTTTGGTTGCACATGTCCCGATTGTCACCTGTGAAATGAGTGTGTGGCTGGCAGCTTCAGGCCCCAGAAGAGGCTGGTACTGGTCTTTCTTAACAGAATGAAGGAGAAGGAGGAGGAAGGCAATTCAGATCATGGAGACGAAGCTGTTCTGGGCTCCTTGGGGAAGGAAAAGGTGGATTTGAGAACACACTCTCATTTTTCATCCCCCACTGAGCTAAGACCAACTATGTGTCTCTCTCTGGGTCCTGGTTTTCACCTGTGAAATGTTGGAGGATGTGTGCTTACACAACCACTAACTGAAATACATCTGTTGTGCCATGATAAAAAAAAAATCCTGTATGCATGTGTGTGTGTGTCTGCGCATGTGTGTGACACCATAGCAAAAGCCCTGGTCTGGAGCTGTAACCCCTGCACTGCATTGTCACCTACAATTTTTTCTGGCCACCAGGGCTGTGAAGGAGTTTGGTGGTGAAGGTAAACCTGGCAAGACAACTGGTGCCATGGAATGGCTCCACTACCCTTTGCTTTACCCCATGTTATCAGTGGCGCCACATGTGTGCCAGGGGGTGGCCTGGGCTTTTCCAGCGCGTTCCTTGTCATGCGCCTCGGTGGTCCCATGAGTCAGCAGGGCTCTTTGTGGATGTGTGGGAACCAACGCGCTCAGCCTAAGCAAAGGATGTTGGGTCACCTGCCCCCCCTCCCCCCATCCCTGTCCTTCTTTTTTAATTACAAGGGAATTAACAAATTCTTGGCAAGGCCCCACTGCTCCCGGGGGAAGTGTAATCCCTCTGAATGTTGGCTGTAGAGATCTTTGGTAGGGGAAGTGGTTCAGTGCCCCCCCCAGGATGTTTCCCCTTTTGTTGTGGGGGTTGATTTCTCTCCTATGAACCCCATAGAACCCCCATAATAAGAGGACAAATACCCCCTCATCTCCCCCAGAAGCAAAGAGCGACCCTTTTAGAAGCCAGTTCCAAAACAGCTTGCTTTTGCAAGAGGCTGGTTTTTTTACTCACAGGGCTGCCAAAGCCACACCTGTTGAACTGCTTACCTGCCATGTAGCTGGGAAAGGCCCTTGGCGAGCTGAATGCTCTCTCCCCTGTCAGCCAGTGTGGTGGCAGCCTGAACATTAGTGGAAGCGGTGGTGCTCTTGCTGGACTTTTGCAGAGTCACCCATTGTTTAAAGGCGGAAGAGCAATCCAGAGTGGCTTTTTTCCTTTAGTCAGCTGGCTACCATGGTGCTTGAGAAATAGGGGTGGAAAAGAAGACCGTGAGAGCAGAGCTCACTTCACACAGTATTGCATAGAGGCAAACCTGGGGTTTGTACACACATCCGAAGCCACCCCGCCATTTGCTGCTATTGCTGCTCTACACCAAGAAAAGCCACACCTGTTGGTTTTATGCCCGCAGCTAATTCCCCTCTTCTCCTTCTCCCCAACACCTGTTTTACCCTTAAAATGTACAGTATATCTTGTCGTTCTTGTGTGCCTACAAATCATTTCCAATTTATGGTGATCGTAAGGTGAACCTATCATGAGATTTTCTAAGGCTGAGAGCGTGTGACATGCCCAAGGCCACCCAGTGGGTTTCATGGCTGAACTGGAAACTGAACTGGTCTCAAATTACTCCACCACGTTTGCTCTCAAGAGTGTATTTCCTATGGTCTAATTCCCCATGTTTTCCGCACTAGAGTGTTATAGCGCTATGATTCCACTTTCAATGTCCTATGGAATCCTGGGGTTTGCAGTTTCGGGAGGGGCCGGCCGGCCCCTCCCGAAACTGCAAACCCCAGGATTCCATAGGACATTGAAAGTGGAATCATAGTGCTATAACACGCTAGTGCAGAAAGGGGCTCAGTCCTCACTAGAGTAGAGCTATTGACTCAGTTGGATTTGCCTGTGTGTTGATTCACCATTCCAACATTGTTTAAATGGGCCTCCTCTATTTCCGGCTGAATCACAGGTTTCCAGCCACAGTGTGTTTTTCCTACTTGAGCAGCAGAGCTTGCTGGAAAGAAAAAGTTGGCAGCCACCCCTTGCTGACTCTCAACAGAGGCAGGGAGCATCTGTATGTCATTTGTGTGGCATTGGCCACATTGCCAAGTGACCAGGGGCAAAAAAAAAAAAAAAATGTCCAGGCTTTTTGTAGCCACTTGCCCAGGGAAGTGTTCCCACAGGCTCAACGCCTGCAGTCCCACCACTGGATGAGAAAGCTGGCAACTTTCGAATTTGTGTCCCCCACCCCCACCCCACTTTTATCCCCTGGGATTCTCGCCCTCATTAGCCCTCATTAGTAAAGCGCCCATCTCTTGTCTGTTTGCAAACCGGGCAGATTGGCTCCTGAACTGGAGAGGTTGTCGGGACCCATTAGCATGTGCCCGGCTTCTACGGCTCAGCCGCCCCATGGCTCAAAAGGAGACCTGGTGGCATGGGTGGGCTGCCAAGCTCCACTGGGGCAGAATAATTTAATAGTGAGTCGGGGGGAGCCGCAAAGCTGCTCCGGCGTCCTTGGATTGCCTAGGGTCTCCTTTTACTCCAAGGAAAGTCAGAGGATTTGGCCTCGAAGGAGGCTGGGCACCTCCTTCTACTGGGCATAGTCTGGCCCTCCAGATGTGGATGACAACTCCCAGCAGCCCCAACTACCAGAATGAGGAATGCTGGGAACTGGAGTCCACAGACAAAAACCCACCCCTGCACTACCATTTCTTTTCACACAAGTCTTGGGGACAGATCCTCCAAGCTGCCCAAAATGCCCCCCAAACCCAAAAATCAGGAGTCCACTTCTGGTTTTGAGAAATGTATACGTATTTCATACAATGTTAAAGAGCGCAGAGGCGGTGAAGCCTATTGAAAAGTTGAATTGCTTCTCTTAGGGGTTTCCAAGAGAGGCAGTTCATGACTACCACGGCCCTTTGGTGGGGGAGGAGGGTAGACAAAATGGTGGTCTGGGGAGTCTGAAGGGTTGAGGCCCACAAAAAGACCCTGAAGGCCATACGTGGCCGGAGGGCCACATTTGGTTCAGCCCTGCCTTAGATCCATGCTGTACAGAATAAAACCTGCCAAGAAAACTCTAGGAGAGGGTTGCCGTTAAAGGCAGAGTAAGCTTCAAGGCACAATGACGACCGAAGCTGAACTTACAATGACAGGCAACAGAAAAGGCTGATAAAATTCTACACCGTGTTGTAGAGAAGGTGGCTATGGACATGCTTACAGCCAATGTGCCGTAGTGGTTTGAGCATTGCACCATCAACCGGTTGGCCCCTCCCAAAACTGCAAACCTCAGGATTCCATAGGATGTTGCAAGTGGAATAATAGTGTTATAGTCTAATGAGGAAATGGCCCAGGATTCGATTCCCTGCTCAGCCATGGAAAACCTTGGCCATGCCACACACTCTCAGCCCCAGAAAACTCTGTGGCTATTTCCACACTAGCCTGTTATAGCGCGATGATTCCACTTGCAACATCCTATGGAATCCTGGGGTTTGCAGTTTCGGGAGGGGCCGGCCGTCCGATGGCATACAGCAAACAACAATTAAAACTCAAAGTTGCTTGGGCTTTTTGAACAGGAAGAAATATAATGATGTTAACAAGCTGCAGTTATGAACATTGGTCATTCTAGTAAGATGAATTCAGTCAGGTCTGTAATGGTAGAATGAGACACTTTTTACGAATTGCTTTTTGTTTTCATTACAGTTTATGGGGGGCATCGGAGTTCTTTTGTGTGTTAGTGTAGTTAGGTTGTGTTTATGGTAGTCGATCCATATTTTAATAATGTGTTTTAGTAATTTGTCTTAGTTTTAATCTAGCTTAATTTGGGCCATTTCCGCACTACAGTCTTAGAGTGCGGTGATTCCACTTTCAACATCCCATGGAATCCTGGGGTTTGCAGTTTAGGAAGGGGCCGTCAGGCCCCTCCCTAAACTGCAAACCCCAGGATTCCATAGGATGTTGAAAGTGGAATCACCGCGCTCTAAGACAGTAGTGCGGAAATGGCCTTGGTTTAGTTTAACTTTCTTGTTAATCATACATATCTAGCATTTATGTATATATATTTTTTTCTTTTTCTGCTGTCTACTTTGGTGAATTAGTTTGTTTGCTGCCAACCTGTGGTGCGTTTTCCCATTCTGGCCCCCGCTGGGACTGGAAAACAGTCTTTCTTGAGCTCACAGTTTGGGACCAGATCTTTGTGCCTCCTGGAGTGAGGGTTCTGCAACCCCCTAAAACAGAGGTTTTCAAACTTGTACCCCCTTTAGATCTACAATGTGGAAGTTGCACCCCCTACTCAACATTACACCCCTCCTTTTGCCCTTTTCTCAGATTCTAGGAAAAATGGAATTATGTCATTAGGAATCAACTTTAATTCAGCCACAAAGTTTATTATCTAATGCCATTGCCTCTTCCATTCTGTTCAGCCAATATTGGTAGTTCTGAAACATGGTGTCCCCACCCCACCCCAGGGTCCATGACAATTCTCAAAGGCCTTTAAAACTTTTGCAACCATTTCTGCAACAGTGACGTATTAACAATTCAAATGCCCCCTCTCCACAGCCTGGGAAATGACTTGTGGCCATGCCCTCTGGGTGATTCTGGGAATTAAACCAGTGCAAAGGAATTTAAATCAACGTATGGTATGCAGTGCACCAACAGAGAAATCTAGCAATCTGGAATGGAGATCACCGATTTCTATACACCTTCCACCTTTTCATAGATGAAAACAGGGACACATGTGACAGCAATGTGGTCAAGGTTACAAAAGGTATTCCTGAGGAAGAATAAGCCAACCACGAGATGCTGCAGCAGTTTGCTTTTGCCTGAGCCTCCTGAAATAATTCAGTCCAAACCACTTTTGCACTTTGGATTCAGTTTGTAGCAATGCAAGGCAGCTGAGAATAAAGGGGGGATGTTGGAGGAGAAACTGGGACATTTTAAAAGCAGCAGAAAAAGTGGGATGACAGAGGATAAATTAGGACTGTCCTTGCTAAATTGGGACAGTTGGTGGGTAGGTTTCTATCAGTCTTCCTAACCAAGAAGCTTTCCAAATCTCCTTTCTTTTCCACCTATGGCCTTAACCTTGATTCCCACGTGCTCCACCTGTGTGGGGACTGTCTGAGGTCGCTCTCCGGAGGTGCTATCAATTGGGCCCAAGGCCACGACTCTTGCTGCAATGCTGGGAAATGACATGGTGGCACAGCTCTGGCATTTGTAATGGCTGCCGGGACTCCATTTCGCAGAGGAGGGTCCTCATTAGCACTGCTGGGCCACCCAGGTTGCTTTGCTCTATCAGCTGCTCCTAGATGACCCTGAAAAGCAGGTGCCAACTCATTGCAGAATAATGTTTTGTGTCTGTGAGTCTCCTCGGTTCCTGGATGCATTGGACATTCTAGGAACAGCTGAGTCTCTTTTATGCCTTCAAATCGACTCTGACTCATGGTGACTCGATTGGAGGGTTTCCTTGCCCAGAGTTGGTTTGCCATCATTGTTTTCCTTGAAGACTGAGAGAATGTGACTTGCCAGGACTGTGCAAGGATTTGAATACAGTCTCCTGGAGCACCTCATCTAGTGTGCAAACCACTTGACCCATGTTATTTGTAGGAACAGCCAATACAGGTATCATTTAATTATTAAGCTCAGGAGAGAGAGAGAGAGAGACTCATTTTGGGGGGATAATCTTTGTATCTGAGAACATTGTCTTCGGTTTTAGTGCATGAACCAGGTGCACAAACCGTCACTCTTCCAGCCACTGTCCAGGGTGTCGGTTGGGAGATCAGGCTGGTCAAAGAAGCAGGAAGCCAAAAACTGAGAGAGAGACTGATCAGATCGTGGAGTTGGGGAAAAAACAGGAATCAGCGAAGGGAGAGATCACAAGCTGAAGCTGAGGACAGGTCCAAAAGGCAGGTCCAAAGGCCAAAGCAAAACACACACAGGAACACGCCGGATCCGTGTGAGAGCTTGGAGTTCAGGCCAGGCCCCTGTTGCTCAGGACTTTTATAACAGTCCTTTTGTCCAGTGAAGTCCGAAGGGCAGCCTGGGTGAGTGAGGTCAGCACAGGGCTTGGGATTAATTAATTGCCTGGACTTGGGGTGATGAATTTATGGCCCTAAAATCATGCGGAAGAGGCAAATACTGGAGAGCCCCCAATGGAATCCGAGGAAAAAGGGGGAGATACATCTCCAAGTGCTCAGTGGATGGTTTTGTTTTGTTTTTTTTATTTTAGAAGCCCAAAATATTTGGGCCTCTGTATGTATTTCAAGACAGCTAGCATGATGCAGTGGTTAGAGAATCGGACTACAACCCTGCAGACTAGGGTTTGGTTCCCTGCTCGGCTGTGGAAACCCACCCGGAGACTGTGGACACTTCACACACTTCCAGCCCCCAGAAAACATCATGATAAGGTCACCTTAGGGTTGCCCTAAATCAGAAATGACTGGAAGGCACACAACAACAATATATTTCAAGAAGAAAGCACACCCAAGCTAGGAGAGGCTGCAGCAGTTTGTTTTTGCCTGAAATGTCCTGGGAAGGACAAGATGCCACCCTTTCTGCTCCTTTCCCCCAATGAATTCATGGAGTCCAAACTACAATTCTACTTTGAACTCCTTCTGCAGCAATGGAAGTAAGTCAAGGACAAAGAAGGAAAGTGAGAGGAGGAGAAAAGTTTGATTCCCCACTTGGCCATGGAAACCCCCTGGGTGACTCTGGGTGTGTCACACACCCACAGCCCCAGAAAATGCCACGATAGGCTTCCCTTAAGATTGCCTTAAATTGGATGAAGGCACACAGCAGCAACAATATATTAATAGTCTGTACTCTCTCTCTTACTCATACACACACACACATAACACAGACTAGTTGGAGACAATCCACATCCTTTCACTGCCCAGCTATTGTGGAGCTGCAGCTACACCAAGAGGCAGGAAAAGGAATTTACCAGGCTCTACCTTTCCCTCGAAAATAGCATTTTCACATCTCCCAAGACTTGTTGCAAGGCAATGCATGCCTCACCTTGGACATCAGCACAATTGCAAGGCTTATGAGTGTGTCCAAGACATGACATCTCCCCAAACAGGATGTGCCCAGCTGGGGAAAGGATGGATAAACACTCGTAGTCAACAGGAGAAAGCTGAGTAAATTTGTTGAATGCATAAATGCACACATTGTGAAAAATTGAATTGAAAAGCCCCAAATTTCAGTGTGACAAGACAATACAAAGGTCTTATCCATGCCAGAGTGTTATATCACTTTGAGACTGCTATAATTGTCATGGCTGCTGTCATTTAGGGGTTATCTTCAGGTTCACGGCACTCAAACCACTATACCATGCGGACTCTTTTCTCCGCTAGGTGGCATCAGAACCTACCAATAGTCTAACAGTAGCCTGAAAGTAGCTTTAGATTGGTTAAAGCCAAAGCTGCCTGATATCCAAGGCACACCTTGCTTGCAATCAGCTACAAAAATAACACCAGCATCCTGGAGCAAGAGCGGGGAGTCTTCTGCCTTCCTTGGTTCTCAATCTGGCTTTCCAGTTTTCCCCAGAAAATCACAACCTCTTCCCTCTGACCCCAATATTTGGTGGCCTCCCATCTTCTGTATGAATTTTCCCCACTGTAAAAGGTTGAGATTCTTGTCCTAGACCTTAAATATTTATTACATCCCTATCCTGTCTGATTGGGGTTCCCTGGAGGTACTCCTGTGCGGGCACTGACCAGACCTAGGTCTAATGGGGAATCTGCAAACAAACTGAAGCATACACTTACAAGAGAGCAGCCGATGAATGGTAGCTCAGTGGACTCATAGTGCAACAGGCTACCTTTCATCCTAGACTGGTAATGGATCCCTCTATATGTCATGTCTAGGATAACTCCATTCCCAGAAATTAGGTTTAGAAGTTTGCAAAAGCTTTATTCAGGAACAAGAGAGTAACAGCAGCACATTTTGGCCATTGCCAAGACTGAAGACCTATAGAATTTACAGTGTCTTATAAGCAATGAGATTACAAATTTGCATTGAAATAACTCTTTTCTCTTGTCGCACGCTCTCTCAGCCTCAGAAAATCCCAGCAGTCAAGAAAGCCAATGCAATTTTTGGTTGCATCAATAGGAGTATGGTGTCTAGATCAAAGGAGGTAATGATACCACTCTATTCTGCTTTGGTTAGACCTCACCTGGAATCCTGTGTCCCGTTCTGGGCACCTCAATTCAAGAAGGATATGGACAAGCTGGAGCGTGTCCAGAGAAGGGCAGCCAAAATGGTGGAGGGTCTGGAAGCCATGAAGCCCTATGAGGAGCGGCTTAGGGAGCTGGGGATGTTTAGTCTACAGAAGAGAAGGTTAAGAGGGGACACGACAGCCATGTTTAAGTATTTGAAGGGATGTCATGTTGAGGAGGGAGCGGGCTTGTTTTCTGCTGCTCCAGAGACTAGGACAAGGAGCAACGGATTCCAGCTGCAGGAAAGGAAATTTCACCTGAACCTCAGGAAGAACTTCCTGATGGTCAGAGCTGTTTGGGTGTGGAAGATGCTGCCTCAGTGGGCTGTGATGGAGTCTCTTCCTTCTTTGGAGGTTTTTAAGCAGAGGCTGAATGGCCATCTGTTGGGAATGCTTTGATGGGTGTTCCTGGATGGCCTCTTTGGTCTCTTCCAACTCTATGATTCTATGATTCTAAGACTCCTAGATCCCTTTCACATGGACTGTTGTCCAGCCAAGTGTCTCCCATCCTATATTTGTGCATTTCATTTTTTCTGCCTAGGTGCAGGAACTTACATTTCTTTCTGTTGAAATTCATTTTGCTAGCCTTGGCCCAGCTCTCCAGTCATTAAGAAAAAAAAAGAACCCTCAGGAAAGTCAAGTTGCAAACATCTGCGTGGATTTCTCTTCAGCCCCAGGGGACCAAAAAGAGCACGGATGGCTGGCTTGCTCACCACGCATCTGCCCATTGCAAGATATCTAGAAACGGAAACTTCAGAGAGAAACCCCTGTCAGCTCAGCCAAAGGGCTCTTTCCCTCTGCAGAAGCCGTGGCCGAAGGGACTGTTCCCTTGATCCTCCTTGGAATTATTTATGACCAGAGCCATGGGAATTGTCGGTGCCTTTCCCCACTTCTTCTTCCTCCAGCCACACACTAGTTACACCCTGCTGGGCTTCTGGTGTGGACGTTGGGGGGCCTCCATACTAAAACAGACATGGCAGCTTCAGAAGCTCTGTGAGTGATCGTGTCTGTGTGTGCGTGAGAACTGAAGTTGCCGTTCCCCAAATCGGACCAGCACATTTGCTCACACCAAGGCCACAACACCTTTGCTTTTCCCTTCTTTCTGCTTGCTTCCCACTACTGAAAACTATGTATATTGCATGCTCCTTGGGGCAAAGGCCTCAATTTATTGATTTCGCTTTCTTTCTGCTGTTGATCTTGTACATCACCCAACTGATTTATTTTAACTTGAGCTTCCTTAGATTACAGTCCATTTCCTTACATGCACTGAGGTGATGGATAAGCAGAAAAGCTGATGTTAAAATAAACTGAGGAGTCTTAGGGGTAAGAAAATCCTTTGCAAAAATCTTCCTCTACTGCTTTTTGTACTGAAATAGATGAACACGAAGAGCTGGCAAGGTGTGGGTCATTGGGTGATTTTGGGCAAGTCAAACACTGTCAGCTTCAAACTTCAGAAAAAGAGATTCCACCTAAAAATTAGGAAGAACTTCCTGGGTGTAAGAACAGTTTGGCAGTGGAATAGGCTGCTGCCTCAATGGAGTGTGGTGGAAAGTTTTTAAACAGAGGCTGGTTGGCCATCTGTCAAAGGGAGGGCTTTGATGGTATCTTTCTGCATGGCAGAAGGGGGCTGGACAGGATGGCCCTTCGGGGTTCTCTTCCAACTCTGCAATTCTGCCATTCTATTATTCATTCTATAAATCCTCATCTGTTACTGGAGGGGCATAAATTCTTTTGTTGGTGATTGCATCAATAAATGGCAGCCATATTGTGAAAAATTTATCCCAACTGTGCATTTTTTAAAAAATATTGACTCAATAGTTTTCCTCTTTGTGGATCATAGGGCCTTTCTACACTACCCTGTCATTATTCCCCTTTCAGCCTCCTGTGGAATTCTGGGGTTTGTAGTTCCCTGAAGCCAAAGAGCTCCCTGGCTGAGAATTCTAAATACCTCTTTCTAAATTGCAAATCCCAGGATTCCATGTGATATTGCAATGGCAGTTAAAGTGGAATAATAGCACTGTAGTAGTGTAGTGTGATAAGGCCCAAAGTGTCTTCCTTCATTCGTCAAGAGATAGTGTGCAACTCCAAAAATGTTAGCCTTTTCCATTCCATAAGACTCTCTTTCCTATTTGTTATAATTTTTTAAGATAATACAATATATCCTTTCTTCGTTTTTTGATATATCCAATCTCTCCTTTAACCTCAGGGCTGGTTCTGAAGAAAAGCTGATGGAAGAAAAGAGTTTCTCCAGTGATTCCAGTGAAGCGCATTTACCACACACTGAGAAAGAAAAATCTATGCTTGACAGAAAAAAATTTACTGCTTGTACTTCTTTCGGATGATCATCACATGGTATGTTCAGTAGAGGAGGAGAGAAAAAACAAATGGAATAAAAATCTGCTGTTATCAATCCAGAAGGGAAAGAAATAACAGATGCACAAATTATGTGCACAGTTATAGGTCTATGATTCTATTTTAATGACCATGATTTCATCCTATGAAATCCTGGGATGCACAATTTAGGAATGGCTGTTGTTGTTATATTCATTCGTAACCCACTGTTCTCCCAGTAATGAGACTCAAGGCGGCTGACAACATCTTTCAAAAGATTTTAAATATACAAGAACATCCATAAAATGTAAGTATAAAAGTTACTTTTAAAACAAACCGATTAATTTGTAAAGCTAAACACATGAAGATTCATTAAAAGAGTATGTACAGAGCATAAAAAGAGTGCTGCACAGAATTCAAAGCCAATGGGCACTCCCAAAATTGTGGATCTTGCCCAAGTTGACATGGATGGTGGAACACGTCCAAAGGAGGGCAATCAAAATGGTAGAAACCTTGGAAACCATGAAGCCCTGTGAGGAATGGCTTAGGGAGCTGGGTATGTTTAGTCTGCAGAAGAGAAGGTTAATAGAGGGGACATGATAGCCTTGTTTAAATATTTGAAGGGATGTCATGTCGAGGAGGGAGTGGGCTTGTTTTCCGCTGCTCCAGAGACTAGGACAAGGAGCAATGGACTCAAGCTGCAGGAAAGGAGATTCCACCTGGACCTCAGGAAGAACTTCCTGATGGTCAGGGCTGTCCGGCAGTGGAAGATGCTGCCTCTGTGGAGTGTGGTGGAGTCTCCTTCTTTGGGTTTTTAAGGAGAGGCTGGGTGCCCATCTGTCCAAGGGAGGGCTTATGGGTGTTCCTGCATGGCAGAAGGGGGTTCGACTGGATGGCCCCTCTGGTTCCTTCCAGCTCTATGATTCTCTGATTTTAAATCAAAGACTTTTTGAAAGACCGGAAACTGTGAAATGCAGAATGGGCAGCAGCTTCTAGGTTATAGCAAAGCCTTTGATGGTGTAGATTATGAAACACTATGGCTCACTCTTAAAGAAATGGGTGTGCCACAACATTTGATTGTTCTGATGCGTAACCTGTATGCAGGAGAAAACCCTACCCTCAGGACAGAATACAGAGAAACGGAATAGTTGCCAATTGGCAAGGGGGTCAGGCAAGGCTGCATTTTATTTCCCTACCTGTTTAATTTGTACACTGAACATATCGTATGTAAAGCAGGATTAGGCTTGGAGAAAGGAGGTGTGAAAACTGGAAGAAGGAACACCAGCAATTTAAGATATGTAAAATGCAAAAAGAAAATGTTACTCACAATGCAATTTTAAAACCATTTGCAGGGGTTTCAGAAGGAGTGTTTTGCAAGCTTATACCTGGCACACAAGTAACATTTTGTCAGTAACATTTTGTTTTTGTATAAGTCTCTCTGGATTTTTAAAATTGGAGACATTTTTACATTCATTTTTGTGCAACATATATGTACACATACATAATGGATATAGCAAACTGCAACTTGTCTCTTGTTGTGATGTTTGTTATTTATGTACTGCCTCTTTACTTTCTTTTATTTTTTTATCACCCTCTGAAGAAGGCCTTTAAATATTAATAGGCTATAATGCCTTGGGTTAATTGGAAGGATAAAATTGTCTTTTGGAACACCCTGAGACTTTGGCCGTTTCCACAGTACACTGTTCCAGTGCTGTTATTCCCTATTCAACATCCTATGGAGTCCTGGGGTTTGCAGTTTAGGGAGGGGCATTTAGAATTCTCAGCCAGAGAGTTCTTTGGCCTCCAAGAAAACTACAAATCCCAGAATTCCACCAGACATTGAAGGTAGAATAATAGCACTATGACAGTGTAGGGCAGAAATGGCCTTTGTTTTGTCTCTAAATCCCCATTAAGCCAGGGACCTCCTTCTGGTGACTTTGGGCCCCTCGTTCTCTTGGCCTGGCCTACCTCACAGGGCTGTGGCGAAGATAACATCGGGTAACAAGCTCAGTCGGAATGGAGACTGCCGTCAAGGAATCAGAAGAAGGCCAGGACTTGGAAGGAGAGCTATGACGGAAGGAGACAAGATCCTGACGCTTCAAGACATTTCATTGAATGCTAAAGTTAGGACTGTCTGTGCCATGGTGTTTCCAGTGTCAATGTATGGTTATGAAAGCTGGATAGCAAAGAAAGATGACAGGAAGAAAATCAAATCCTTTGAAATGTGGTGCTGGAGGAGAGTTCTGCAGATATCCTGGGCCGTTTCTGCAGGACACTCTTATAGCGCGATGACTCCACTTTCAACCTCCTATGGAATCCTGAGGTTTGCAGTTCCGGGAGGGGCCGGCCGGCCCCTCCCGGAACTGCAAACCCCAGGTTTCCATAGGAGGTTAAAAGTGGAATCATCGTGCTATAGAGTGTCCTGCGGAAATGTTCCTGGACTGCTAAAAAGGTGGATCAGTGAGTCCCAGAGCAAACCAAGCCTATCTAAGCCAAACTGACTAAAGTGAGGCTGTCGTACTTTGGCCCTATCGTGGGAAGAACATGACTCTGGAGAAGAGGCAATAATTTTTGGTAAAGCAGAAGGCCGCAGGAAAAGAGGAAGAGCCCATTACAGAGGGGCACCCTCAATCAAGGAAGACACCCGACCCTGAATTTGCAAGACCTGCGCTGGGCAGTTGAGGAGAGAGGGTGACTTGGGGGGATCTCTGAGTCGAAGTCAACTGGACCACAGTTGGCAACGGCAGCAAACGAGCTGGCAGCATCGATTCACCTGCCAGCTTGCATCCCAAACCTCCTTATTTAAACAAACAAACAAAAAGAACCAGGCAAAGCCTCATTCGTTCCAAAACAGAAGCCCTCAAAAAGGCCATGCATGCCCTTTAAATATATTTGCATTTTAAACGTGTGGTTGCATTCCGAGGAAGGGGGGGAGAGGAGGAGGATGAAGATGACGCAGAGGGTGGGGTCCCCCCACTCCTCCGCGGTTGCCATGGCAACTGCCTGGGACAGAGACATCCCCCCTCTCTGGGTTTTTTTTTTGGAAGGCAGGGCAGGGGCGGGGCGGGGGAGAAACCCCAGGCAGGACCTGCGCCTTGCTATTGGCGGAGGCGCGCACGTGACGCACGCTGGAATGCTAATGAATCCTGGATTTCTCCCCCCTCCATCCCACCGCAGCCCCCTCGTTTCCCTCCTGTCTGTCTGCTGCCTGTTTGCCCTCCTCTTCTTCTGTTTGGGCAGCTTTTTCTGCTCTCTCGCTCGCCAGGGGAGGGGGAAGGAGAAGCAGAGCGGCCGGTTGCGCATGTCCCTGGAGGCCAGGTAAGTGGGGGGGTGCGAGGGCAGCGTGGCTGTCATGGTGGGGAGGGGGAGAAGGAGAGGAGGGGGTGAGTGCCTCCTTCATCTTTTCCTTCCTTGGGGGCCTGAGGCTGGCAAAGACCGCCGCTCTGCGTGTGTGTCCAGGTTGAGGTGTCACTTGGCGCACTCACTTTGCCCATGCTCAGTGGCCTCGGCGAGTGTGCGGCTTTGCAATGCTCGGGTCTTCCGTCGCTGCCATGCTGCCTTGCTTGCAAGTGCTCTGGGCTGCGCTCCGTTTTCCATGCTCAACTGGAGCAGCAGCGCTCGGTTGCCGTCCGTCGTCTTTGTGGCAAATGCTCTCTTCCCAGTGCTCAGCTGTCATGCTTGATCGCCGTGGCCGGGGGGTCAGCTGGCAATGCTCAGCCTCCATGTTTGGGCTCCAGTTGCAGTGTTCAGCATGCGGGGGGCTCCACTGCAAAGGCTGAGTTGCATTTGGCCATGCTCGGTCGCCATGCTCCCATTGCAATACGGAGCTGCCATGCCTGGTTCTTGGTGCCCGTGCTCCATTTGAGCAATGAGCTTGCAGCGCTCGCTTGCAAATGTTGAGTCTCAGCTCAGTTGCTACCCTTGATCTCAGTGGCAAGTGCTCAGTTCGCAATGGTCGGCCTCCATGGCAGCGCTCAGCTGCAGATGTCAAGTTTCAGTGGCCACCCTCTGTTTGCAACGTACAGTTGCTGTGCGTGGTCTCAGTTGCAAAGGCTCGATTTCACTTGCCGTGCCCATTCTTGGTGTCGGAGGCTCAGTTTGCAATGGTCGTTTGCACCATGCTCAATTCATTCTCAGTGACTGTCCCTTGTGGTGGTGCTCCGTTGTATCTAAGGCATACGTTGTCCATGATGCAGCGTTGCACAGGATGGGTTGTGGTATGGTTGTTTGTGTGCCAGTCATGGATGAGGAAATTGTTTGGGGCTTGCTTTGCTCTGCGTGCAGGTCTTACAGATGTGGTCGGTGGACCCGAGGCTGATGTTCAGGATTTAGACTCTGATCTGAGCCTTTATCATAGATGTGTCAGCAGACATTTCTTACTCTGTACATGCAGATGATGGCATGGCTCTCAACCTATGACCCTTCAGATGCTGTCAGCCTTCAGCTCCCAGAATTCCTGACCATTGAGCCAGGCCTGCTGAGACTCTTGGGAGCTGAAGTCCAGCAACCTCTTTGGGAACAGACGCTGAGAACCACTACCTTGTAGGAATAGAGGAAATGGATAAGAAAGATAATAGTTCAAAAACTATCAGAAGAGCTCTCCAAATATTTTGCACTACCAGTTCCATCATCCACTGCCCTTGTCATTGCCAGCTGATTCTTCAGGGAACTGTGATCCAAGACATTTGGAGATGGTAATTGGGCCAGGTGAGACCTCTTAGGAATTCCGCATTCGGAATATGGAAAAAAAAATCAGTTGTCTTCTGTGGTTTGCTTGCAGGACGCTTGTTTTAACAGATACATTGTGCCTGGATGTGGCAGATTTGGCTCAATTACCATAGGAATTGGGTAAACCTTCTTTTCATGAGGTTTGGAGACTTTTGCCTGATCATATTAAAAAATTCATATCCTTTATCTTCTGTATTTGGTGCTTTAAAGTGCCATCTGGTGACCTCTAAGCAGCGTACCAGGTTGTCCTCTGCCCACAGTCCCTCCCACAACAACACCCCTATGATGTAGGTCAGTCTGACCATAGAGGGGACAAATTAAATAAATAAATGGTCCAGGATGTTTGCATGGTGGCGGGACCTTGAACCTGGATTTCCCAGCCCAACCTTTTCAGTGATTCTCAATCTTTGGGCCTCTCAACTTTTGGGTTTCCATTCCCAAATGCCTCATGCAGTGTGACCAGTAGTCAGAGATTGTCGGAGTGGTGGTCGACTTCAGTTCCCAGAAGCTCCAGTGAACATGGCCAGAGGCCAGGGATTCTGGGAACTGGAGTGAGAAACACCCGGAGAACCCAAGGATCAGAGCTGTGGCTCTAGCTGCTACCCCATGCTGGTTCTGTATGTAGACAAGCATCTTCCCCCACTGACCTAGCAGGGCACAGAACCAGAATCACAGAGTTGGAAGAGACAGCAAGGGCCATCTGGTCCAACCCTCTGCTATAGAGGAAGAGAAACTGCCTGCACTCTTGAAAGATACCCGTTCAACCTCTGCTTAAAGTCCTCCAAATAAGGAGACTGCACCTCCTTTCAAGAGAGCCCGTTTCACTGGTCTTACAGTAAAGGAGTTCTTCCTAATGTTTAGGTAGAATTCCTTTTCTTGCAATTTAAATCCATTGGTTTATGTCCTAGTCTCCAGAGCAAACAAGCTTGCTCCATCTTCTGCGTAAACAGAATCAGCAAACTCTCTCGAAAACCAGTTGGGCCTCCACAATTGCAGGATTAAGTTTATTTGTGAGTTTTTCCAGCCCCTGCCTCCCCATATCAGGCATTTCTTTTCTGAGGAAACCTTCTGTCTTGGCAATTCCAACCAGGCCATAATCTCCTTTAAAAACCTGCCTCTGGTCGTCTTCCTCCTCCACCAGCCGCTGCCTGTCCAGCTAAAGGTGGATCACAGCCTAATTTCTCAGCAGCACAAACCCTTTCTCAATGCTCCACGCACCCAAGGAAGGAGATGGGAGAGAAAGAGGAAGTCTAGGGCCCCATGCCAACCCACCACCTTTCCCTCTCCTTTCCATGATCTGATTCTGGCCCTGGGTGCCCCCTCTCCCCACCATGCCTTGGCCCCTTTCCCACAGCCAACACACATTTTGGTGTTTGGAGTTTTTTCCACTTTTTTGGAGCCCTGCACTCCTAACCCTAGTGAATGTGGAGGACTAACTATATGGTCATCCCTCCACATTCACTGCGGTTAGGGGCTCAGGACCCCTGAGAAAGTGGAAAAACCACAAATAACTCTACCCCCCCCAAAAAAAAACCTCCATATTTAACACAGGGGTATGATTGACATATTCAACTCACTGTGGATGCCTTCGAGTTCTTGGGGTTCCTTTACAAGGCAGAAGCAAGTGGCCCATGGGGCTTTCTGCTTTGCCTGAAAATACTGTTATCCATCACTGTATACTCTATAGACCCATCCTGTAAGCGGTATATATCCATTAATGCCCACATTGTGTTACTGACAATTACAGCTTATAATATTTCTGTTACAGCTTCTGCATTTATATCCGTGGATGTTTGTCAGCCATTATTTCATTACTGTATGCACTTTCAACTGTTTGGAAATGGATTGTTAACACCTTTTCTTGCTTAGTAGATCAAGCTGTTATAACATATGTTTGTTTATAGAAGTAGAGCTGTAGAGTACACATTGATGGATAACACAGTTTTCAGACAGAGGGCCATCAAGGTTAAAGCCCCGGGACATTTTTATTAGTCCGTCTTCTATGTGATGAGCCGTGTTTAAATATTTGAAGGGATGTCATGTTGAAGATGGAGCAAGCTTGTTTTCTGCTGCTCCCGAGACTGGGACATGGAGCAATGGATTCAAACTACAAGAAAAGAGATTCCACCTGAACCTTGTACCTGCTGGTACAAGCAGTTTGACAGTAGAATTCACTGCTGCCTCAATGGAGTGTGGTGGAGTCTCCTTCTTTTTGAGGTTTTTAAAGAGAGGCTGAATGGCTGTTTGCTGGAGGTGCTTTGAATGAAGATTGTGAGCAAAGCTGGCTGTCTTCTCTTCTGGATTGTAGTCTGAACTTTGAACAAGCTGCCCAAGTTGCAGAACTTTGTTGTTGTTATATGCCATCAAATGAGTTTCAACTTAATGGTGACTCTATGAAGCGGAGCCCCAGCCCTGCCCACGTCTTGCAAAGAAAGGCTAGATTGGCACCCTAGCTGGTATTTTTCTGTAGCGGGGTAAGATTTTTTATTATTATTATTATTTTGGCAGAACTTGAAAGACAGACTTTTCAAGAAAAGTCAACCTGGTAGAGCTGTGCTGTATCTTCTATGTTTATTTGTTGTTTTTAATGGCAATGTTTTTGCCTGGCCTTCATTTTACGGATAGTTTAATTGTCCAGCTGGCCCTCTGCATTCTCTAGGGTTAGGGGCACAGGACCCTCACAAAAGTGGCAAACTCGCAAATATCAAACAGGTCAGGGAAAGGAGTGGAAAGGGGGTGAGTGGGTTGGCACGGTGGCCCTATAATTCAGTCCTCTCTCCCATCTCCTTCCTTGGGTATTTGGCAGGCATTGGGAGAGGGTTTGGGACGCTGTGTTTCTTTTAACTGTTGTAAGCCTTCTTGAGTACTAGATTGGGAAAATGGGCAGAATAAAAGTAAATATAAATGATAATATAACCACAGCAACAACTCAGGGTTCCTCGATTGGGTCTGTCCATCTGTACTGTGGTCTCCCTCTTTCCCCACCGTCTTCCGCATCACCCGTTTATTTGTCTCACTGGAAGTCCAGGGGATCTGTTCGACATTTCTCCAGCACCACTTTTCCAACGGGTTGATTTTCTTCCCATCAGCTTTCTTCACTGTCAGCTTTCACACGCAGGCATAGAAACTGGAAATGCCATGTGGTTGTTGCAGTTCACAAAGGCGCATTGTGAGTTTCGGATGAAAGAAGTTTGTGTGGAGCATGTTGAAGCTACCCCATGGTACTAAATTTTCTGTTAAAGAAGTCACGCCTAAGAACACATCTACTTTGTTAATTGAGGATACCTGTATTCTTCTAGGGGAAACCTACCTTGCAAGGTTGTTGTGAGGCAAAAAGTTAGGAGACATCATGCAAGGTTAAAGAAGAGAGGCTAGGCTAGCTGCCATGGAGTCTTAAAATAACAGACTCCCGGGCTCGTGATTATAGCGGGTTTGATCGCAGCAATGAAGGTCTCTCCTGGGAACCAGTCCCTTGAAATGGAGATGAGATTAGAGAGCTCGTGGGGTGGATGGGGGGCAGAATTTTTAATTTCCATTTGATGTCTTCCCCCATATCTCCCCCACCTTGCATCCAGTGGCTCCTGTCCCCCCCCCATCCTCCTTATGTCAGGCTAATTAACTTCCATCCAGGCTCCTTGATGCCTAATGATGAGCGAAGTCTGGTTGGCTGGTTGTCAGAAACATCCGGATGACTCCGTGGAGAGTTTGTTGTTCCCCCTCTTGCCGCCGAAAAAAGCAGCATGTTTTCCGGGGTGTCAGCTGCGTTGGAGTTTTCTGAGCGCCCTGGACTATTCGTCTTCCTTTAGGTCCAGCTTCTGTCCTACTGTCCATCGAGGGTGGAGAAGTGTGTTCTGTGGGTTGTATGTTGCCTACTGTTTTTTTTTTTTGTTTGTTTTTTTGTGGCCCTCAGACTTTGAAAGAAAAGGGGTTCAGAGATGTCACCCCCCTATTTTCACCACAAAGGCCCAAAATTCTCAGTCGCAAGTCTGGGCTTAGCGTAAGCGGCCTTCCGTCTTGGATGGGAAGCCACCCCTCCTGAAAAAGACGGAAAGTTCATGCTTCTTTGGAGGGGGGAAGTGATGGAGAGTGTTGGGTTTCACCCAGGGCTTGGAAAAAGGTGTTTGTTCTGGACTACAGCTCCCACAATCCCCCTCAAGCCAGTGTGGGGATTCTGGAAGTTGTGGTCTCCTCCAAAATGGCTTTTTCCCCCTGAGCTCTGCTTCCTTCGGAGACTTTGTCTTGCCCTTTTTTCCCCTGTGTGGACCTTGAATGTCAGTCATTTTAAAGCTTTCGTGATCTTCTCATTGCTAGCCTGGATCAATCCACGGTTGTATTATTTGTTGCCTTTATATTTCACTTTTCCTCTCTGTGAGCCACAGAAGATGTATTCCCACGTCCTGACATTCCTCTGCACAACAACCCCGTGAGGGAGGTCACATCGAGGGAGAGAGACAGGCAAAAAGAGTCAAGGATGAGCCTGGATGTCAGCAATGAATTTGCTAGCTTACTGGGGACTGGAACCTAGATCTTTCCCATCCCAGGTCAATGTTTTGAGCAGTACACTACTCTGCCACCCACAAACAATAGTTGTGTATCTCCTAGACCTGACTCATTCACTGGAGGTCCTTAAACACACCTTGGATGAGAATCTCTCAGGAGTGCTTTACCTGTGTCTTCCTACGTGGACTGAATGGCCTTTGTGGTGCCATCTGACTCTAAGATTTATGCAATCACAGAGTTGGAAGGGGCCTCATGGACCATCAAGTCCAACTCTCTGATAAGTGCAGGAACTCCAGCTAGAACATCCCCAGCAGGGAGCTGCCCAGCCTCTATTTGAAGATGTCCAGAAGTGGAGACCCACCACCTCTCTCAGCAGTTAGTTCCATTCTTACTATCAAGAAGTTTTTTCTAATGTTAAATCCGAAATCTACCCTCCTGTAACCTAAAACCATTAGACGTGGTCTTACCCTCTCATCTCAGTAACAACCTTGGAGATAATTAAAGAAGGAAATCATTGAATCATAGAGTTGGAAGAGACCCCAAGGGGCCATCTGATTCAGCTCCCTGCTATGCAGGAACACCCATCAAAGCACTCCCAACAGATGGCCATCCAGCCTCTGCTTAAAAACCTCCAAGGAAGGAGGAGACTCCACCACGCTCCACTGAGGCAGCACCTTCCACTGCTGGACAGCTCTGACCATCAGGAAGTTTAGGTAGAATCTCCTTTTCTGCAGCTTGAATCCATTGCTCCTTGTCCTAGTCTCTGGAGCAGTAGAAAACGAGCTTGCTGCATCATCAACATGACATCCCTTCAGATATTTAAACATGGCTATCATGTCCCGTCTTAACCTTCTCTTCTGCAGTCTAAACATCCCCAGCCCCCTAAGCTGCTCCTCATAGGGCTTCATGGCTTCCAGAGCCTTCACCATTTTGGTTGCCCTCCTCTGGACACGTCCCAGATTGTTATGTCACCCACACCCCACGCTGAGCACATCCAACTCTTCCAACCTTTCCTCATAGGTTTGGTTCTCCATATTTCTTATCATCCTCACTGCACTTCGCTGAACCTGCTCCAACTTGCCTTTGGCCTTCTTAAAATGAGGCACCCAGAACTGAAGGCACAGCTCCGTACCGTACTTCTACGATGCATAGAAATCACAGAAGCAGTACTTCTGTGATCGGTTGCTTCTGTTTCGGTGCTCCCTTTAAACCGTGGAGGAAGGAGAAGGGATTTGCTGTTTAGATCTGTGCAGTTTATTGCTTGTTATCGTCTTTAAAATTTGTAGCTGTAGCAGTGGCCGTCAGACGGGTTTGATTGATGGCGGACATCACAAGCGGATTACTTGAAATATATTTAATCAGAGGCACAGCTGACCTTTGAAATGATGGGAGAGACGCTTCCCTGGTCTCCCTTATGTTCTTCTTTCTTGCTGGAAATGAATGCTTTTCTGGCACAAATATATCCCCTCCCCTTAAGTTTGATGTTTCTATATCTCTTTCCAGGAAATGTACGCCAGGGGAGGAGGCAGAATTGTTGAAAGTAGGGGCCAGAATAGCCATGTGTGTGGAACTCTGGATATGGTTGTGGAAACCACAAAACCTGTGATTTTTGAGAATTCCATTTTTTTTTAAAAAAGGGACTTAAGTTTCTAGTCCTCCTGGTAACGTCTGATATGATCAATGGGCAGGTTGTTACCCTTCATTTAAATGGCACCATCCATGTATGTGGCGATTTACACGTAAACCAGCCTGAAACAGTGCGTCCTGCCGAAAGCGTACTGTCTAAAATACACGTGTATGCACACACGCAGAGGGAAGGAAGGAATAATAAAACCATACTGTACAATTGTAAAACAGATTTTGTTGTTGCACCAAATGCACCAAACCACAAAACCATTTTAAATGCAAAGATATGGTAATTAAAATATATGAAAATTAAAAGTACAAGTACAATTAAAGGCACAATTTAAAATATAATTAAAAGTAGACAGGGTAGTATATTGTATACTATATATGTAAAATTATGTTTTTATATAATTGATATATGACGTTAGATTTTTAGTAATTTATATAATTATTTTATGAAGTAAATCGTTACGATGCAATAATGATAATTTTGTAATTATTTATAATTATCTATTATATATAACCAATTATATATAACTACAAACCCCACAATCCCCCAGGTTTCTGGGCAGTTGTTATCTGACATGTCTGAAAGGCCCCAGGTTGGAGAGAACTGGTCTAACTCATAAAGGCTTAACTAATTCCAATTTTATTTGTTACTGTTGCCTGATTAATGACTTTTCTGGGCTACATTTCCATTCTGCAAAACCCCTGAAGGAGTTTGGCAATATTTATTAACACAGTTACTCGTTTTTTTTAACATCTGGTTGGTCTCCCTCTTTCTTTCTTCATTGTAAGCATGGGAAGCTTGCTTTTAAGAAAAAAAAAAGATTTAATAAGTTAAGAGTGAAAAACCGTTGGCAGGATCTGTTCCCTGCCCCGGAAGCGGTGATAAAAGGCTGTTACAGAGCTCCCCATTAGCCTACCCAAATGGCTTCTGTCTGCTTACAGGCACCAAAGCTGTAAATCTTCCGGAAATCGCACTCGGCGTCCTGGTAGCAAGGGCTCTGTCTGGTGTCCTCTTGTGGCCGACCGCTTCCTTTCCACGCGGGGGGAATCCCAGCAGCTGCCTTGTCTGAATGATGATTGCAACCACAGAAATTTACGCTGGCTCCCTCATCCCAGACTGTTAGCCCTTTAAAGCAAAAAAAAAAAAAAAAATTTTTTTTCATAGAATCTTAGCGTTGGAAGGGGTCCAAAGGTCATCTAGCCCCACCCCACCCGACAAGCACTCCTGAGAGAAGCATATCCAACCTCTGTTCAAAGACCTCCAAAGATGGAGAGCCCAAGACAGCCCATCCCACTATTAAACAGCTCTTATAGCAAAGAAGTACTTCCTAACATTTAGGTGGAATCTCTTGTAGTTTGAATCCACTGCTCCCTGTCCTAGTCTCTGGAGCAGCAGAAAACATGTTGGCTCCATCTTCTGCATGACATCGCTTCTGATGTTTCAGGTGGGCGTATCAGGCACACTCAGCCCCGAAAAAACCCCATAACAGGTTGCATGGACCTGCAACTTCTGTTATGTCTTTGTAAATTCATTGGAGAGATTCAGTGAGGGAGTTGGGAGGTCCAAGAGAGAGGGACTTCTCCTTGCTGAAGCCATGCTGGGTCCTTCCTGAGCATGGCTTGTTCTTCGTTCTAACACCTCCCGCTTTAATGTCTGTTTCTCTTTGGCTGTCTCCACTCTGTCGCTCCGGCCTTAACCTTGCAAGGCTAGGGAATGATTTCTAGTTTGGAGACCCTGCCTGTCTCACTAGGTATTAAGTAGACCAAATGGGGCAGCTAAAGGAACTTGATATGCTTTGGTTGGGCTTGTGCTTCCATACCCTCCAGCATTTCGCAGACGAAAGCTGGGACGCATGTGGCCCTGCAGATATTAATGGGGAAGATGACACGAGCTAGGAAAGACTGCAGCAGTTTGCTTTTGCCTGAGCCAACTGGGAAGGGAAAGATTTCACCCCTTCTCCATGCTGAACTGATTGAGTGCAAACTATATTTGCACTTTGGACCAGTTTGCAGGAGCTGAAGGAAGCCGAGGACCAAGGGGGACAGTGGGAGTGGGAGAGGGAAACCGGAACGTTTTAAAAGCAGCTGGAAAAGTGAAATGAAAAATTAATCAGGATGCTCCCTGCCAAATTGGTGTGTGTTTCACTGAAGGATGAGCTCCGCTCCTTCTGATCACCAACTCTGTCTTGGAAGTCTGAATACATTCTGATGCTTCCCCCCCCCAACCATTCTGCTTTCTCTCTTCCCACTGCAGCCGCTTTTTAAGGGGCTACCAAACTCAAATTAATTTGCTCCTAATGCCTTCCTCTCTTCCCCCCTCCCTGAAAACGGCTAATTTATATGCTAATTAGCCTGATGGAAATCGATGGTGCCTTGCAGATCAATAGGGGATCCTACGGGTGCTACCGAGGACCAGCCAGCTAATGGAATCCTTTTGAGGCCGACGCCAGCAATGAAAATGAGGCAATTAGGGGACGATAAATGGGCTGGTTGGGGGGGACAGTTGGGGGGGGGGCAGAAATGGTTGAGTGCTTTGTACTCCGGTGGTACGAGTTATTGCTCTACCTTTACGACATCAGTGTTCTTCCTTTCATCCTTTTCTCTCTGTGTGTACAGCCCAGATACCCTAAAGGCACCAGATCCCATCTGAGCTTGGAAACTAAGCAGGGTTAGTTCTGGTTAATACTTGGATGGGAGGCCAGCAAAGAATACCAGGCTGTGGGCTACGTTTCAGAGGAAGAAACTGGCAAAAACCACCTCTGAATATTCCTTGCCTGAGAAAATCCTATGAAATTTATGAGGTCGCCATAAGTCAACGGGTGACTTGAAAGCACGTACACACACATGCTCTTTCTTAAGTTTTTCCAGTGAATTGTAACTTAGGGGAGAGAGAAGAGAGTGAGGAACTCCAAGAGGGTGGCATTTTTGGGCCTGCGTTTTATAAAACAAAAAGCAAGTCTCTAGTCTTTAAGTTTTGGCTTTGGAGAGGAAAACTTAAAAAAAAAGAATCTATTTTTTTCCAGTGCATTTGGCCACCGTGGGTCCCATACTGGGGACAAAGGCTGGGTAATTAATTAGTGATGGCCACGGGGAGGAAGACTTGGCTAGAAGCCTACAGTTATTTTTGCATCCCGTGTGCAGCAAAAGCAAGGAAACATAAAAGGAATGAAAAGGTAAGGGGCTTTGAAACAAGGGTGGGGAACTTTGTCCAAGGGTCAGTTTTGTATTCAAAGAAGTCTGTGGAGGGGCGGAGCCAAATGCAAAAGGGGTGGGGCCAAATGCAAAGAGGGTGTGGCTACATTTTAGCTAAAAGGGCTGCACTGGCAGCAACTAAGCATTAGGAAAGCTAAGTCATAGAATCATAGAATCATAGAAATGTAGAGTTGGAAGAGACCACAAGGGCCATCCAGTCCAACCCCCTGCCATGCAGGAAAACCCTCAAAGCACTCCCGACAAGTGGCCATCCAGCCTCCGCTTAAAAACCTCCAAAGAAGGAGACTCCACCACACTCCGTGGCAGCACATTCCACTGTCGGACAGCCCTAACTGTCAGAAAGTTCTTCCTGAGGTTCAGGCGGAATCTCCCCTCCTGCAGCTTGCATCCATTGCTCCTTGTCCTGGTCTCAAGAGCAGGAGAAAACAAGCCCACTCCCTCCTCGACATGACACCCCTTCAAATATTTAAACATGGCTATCATGTCCCCTCTCAACCTTCTCTTCTGCAGACTAAACATACCCAGCTCTCTAAGTCTGTCCTCATAGGGCATGGCTTCCAGGCCCCTCACCATTTTGGTTGCCCTCCTCTGGACCTGCTCCAGCTTATCCATATCCTTCTTGAATTGGGGTGCCCAGAACTGGACACAGTATTCAAGATGAGGTCTAACCAATGCAGAATAGAGTGGTACCAATACCTCCCTCGATCTAGACACCATACTCCTATTGATGCAACCAAGAATTGCGTTGGCCTTCTTGGCTGCCGCATCACACTGCTGACTCATATTCAGCTTGTGGTCTATGAAGACTCCTAGATCCCTTTCACACGTACTGTTAGCCAGCCACGTGTCCCCCATCCTATATTTCTGCATACCATTTTTTCTGCCTAAGTGTAGGACCTTACATTTCTCTCTGTTGAAGTTCATTTTGTTAGCCTTGGCCCAGCTCTCCAATCTGTCCAGGTCCTTTTGAATTTTGATCCTGTCATCAGGCGTATTAGCAACCCCACCCAATTTGGTGTCATCTGCAAATTTGATCAGCGTGCTCTCTATTCCTTCATCCAAGTCATTAATGAAGATATTGAACAGCACCGGGCCCAGGACAGAACCCTGTGGCACCCCGCTAGTCACGTCTCCCCAGGGTGAGAATCTGCCATTGGAGACCACCCTTTGGGTACGGTCAGTCAACCAGTTACAAATCCACCTGACCGTAGCCCTGTCCAGCCCACATCTTACTAGCTTCTTTGCAAGAATGTCATGGGGAACTTTGTCAAAGGCCTTACTGAAATCAAGATATACTACGTCCACAGCATTCCCTTCATCTATCAAGCAAGTAACTCTATCATAAAAAGAGATAAGATTAGTCTGGCATGACCTATTTTTGAGAAATCCATGTTGACTTTTCGTAATTACGGCATTGTTTTCTAAGTAATTAGAAACTGACTGTTTGATGATCCGCTCCAGGATCTTTCCAGGTACTGATGTCAGGCTGACTGGGCGATAATTATTTGGGTCCTCTTTTTTTCCCTTCTTGAAGATGGGGACAACATTTGCCCTCCTCCAGTCTGCCGGAACTTCTCCGGTCCGCCAAGAGTTTTCAAAGATTATAGCAAGAGGTTCCGCAATGACCTCTGCTAGTTCTTTTAAAATCCTAGGATGCAATTCATCTGGCCCTGGAGACTTGAATTCATCCAGTGTGGCCAGGTATTCCTGTACTACCTCTCTATCTATTCTGTGCTGCATTTCCCCCACTTCCTCACCTGCTCCCCAACCGCCAGGTTGCGTGTTTTTATCCTTTTGGGCAAAAACTGAGGCGAAGAAGGTGTTGAGGAGTTCTGCCTTTTTTCTTCCTCCTGTTATTAATTCCCCATCTTCCCTGCGCAGTGACCCTGTCGTCTCCTTCTTTTTCCTTTTGCTGCGGACGTATTTAAAAAAGCCCTTTTTATTGTTTTTAATGTCTCTGGCCAGCCTAAGTTCGTTCTGTGCTTTAGCCCTTCTGACCTTCTCCCTACATCTCCTGGCTACTTGCTTATAATCTTCTTTGGTGATTTCCCCCTTCTTCCATTTCCTGTACATGTTTTTCTTAACACTTAGCTCAGCTGAGAGCTCTTTAGTCAACCATTCCGGTTTGTTCAGATGCCTTCCATTTTTCCTCCTTAATGGCACAGTTTTAGCCTGTGCCTTCAGTACCTCCCTTTTAAAGAATTCCCATGCCTCCTGAACTCCTCTCTCATTGACTATTCTTGACCACGGGATTTCAGCCAGCAGCTCCTTCAGTTTACAGAAGTCTGCTTTTTTAAAATCTAAGACGAATGCCTGGCTACGCTTGCCTTCTCTTCCCCACTGAATGCCAAATTCTAATAGGGCATGGTCACTCTCTCCTAAAGATCCAACCAGTTCTACGTCATTAACAAGGTCTTCCCTGTTGGTCAGGATCAGATCCAGAATATTTGATCCCCTTGTCGCCTCTTCCACCTTTTGGACCATGAAATTGTCTGCAAGACAAGCAAGAAACTTGCTGGACCTTGCCGCCTTTGCAGAGTTTGACTGCCAACATATATCCGGGTAGTTGAAATCTCCCATTATTACTGTATCTCTCCTTTTTGAATGTGCAGTCATTTGGTCTACGAAAGCGCCATCGAGGTCCTCAGTCTGGCTTGGAGGTCTGTAGTAAACCCCCACTATAATATCCCTATTGTTTCTCGCTCCCTTAATTCTTACCCAGATGCTCTCGACCTGGCTTCCGGTGTTCAAGTCCTGGATCTCTTCACAGGTGAAAACATCCTTGACATATAAGGCTACTCCTCCTCCTTTCTTATTTGGTCTATTTCTACAAAATAGGCTATACCCCTCTATTCCTACATTCCAATCGTGAGACTCATCCCACCAGGTCTCAGTGATGCCTATCAGATGGGTGAGATGGGTGGGGGGAACCTGGTAAAGTAGCTGGGAAACCACCAAAAACAGGGGTGTGGTGAGGAAGGGGCATTGCATTTTGGGACAACCGGGAGGGCCTGTGAAATGGCAGTGACCATCCTGCTTGCACCCGGTACCTGAGAGTGGTACTGGGTTGGCCCCCGTGGATTGGGTGCAAGCGGCCTTCCGTGCGTGGGCACTCAGGGTTAAACCCTAGACTAACCTCCCCCTTGCTTGGAGCCAGATGCTCCAAGGCAAAGAGAAGGCATGCGGGGGTTGCCAGTTTGGAACTGGCTAGAAAATCACTCCAGCTACCGGGATGGTCTTATTTCACTTTACCAGCCACTGCCCCTTCCATTATTTGGATCTGTAGTCTCCCTCACAACCCTGGTCCCTGCCTAGGGAGCGCGTCTTGGCCAGGAGCATCATATCAGGTCCCTTAATGTATCCCTGGGGAAGTGGTAGCACTAAACTGCTTAGCTGACCCTGTGGGATTTTTAAAAGAATGAGAGGGAGGGCGGGAGAGAGACCTTCCAAAACTATTTACATGAAATACTGCAGGCAAAAAGCCAAGGCCCCGATTGGCGGTTGCTAAGCGACATCATAATCATCAGGAAATTGGGCTCTCTTCTTTATTCCCCCTCCCACTCCCCCCACCCCCCCTTTTTCCCAACCCTGGAATATATGTGCAGTTGATGTGGGGAAGGGGGAGGATGGGAGACAAAGAGCATTCACAGCCGGATTTGCTTGTGGGCATGGCAATTCCACCCCCCCCGTGACATCTTTCATAGCGCATGCAGCCAGCGCATCTCCGACTCACAGTGACAGTGCGTCTCTCTAAATTTTGGCCTCCCGCCCCTCGGGCCTTGCCCAGCTGAGTGGTGGGAACCCGAAACAGCCGGTGAGTTTCTGGTACAATCTTTGGAAGAGGATCCCTTCTTTGGTGCAGCCCGGGCACGTGTGGGATTGAAGGATGAAGTGTGGAGCTGAGTGCGGGACCCTTGAGGGGATGGTGTGTATGTCTGCCCTTTGGAGATGGTGCCTGCCTGTGGACACATCCCACAGATCCCTGTTAAAATGTGGATGTAGCGGAGGTAGGTCTCCGGGTGGATTTTGAGAGCAGAGCATTGATTTGGACACATCTTTGGGAGAGAGCCAAAATGTGCATGGTGAGGCCCGTGTTTATCTGGTGTGCTTGCCATGTAGGTGCCCACTTTCAATAGGAGGTTAGGTTTCCTTCCCAAACCAGACAAGTTTTTAGACCCCAAGGTGACATGGAGGGAAATTTTCAGGCAGTGGAAAGGTGGGAAAGCAAATAGAAATTGGGATCAGGAAGTCTAGCATGGGTTGCTTGACTTCTGTAGGAACCAGTCCTTCTGTCCTTCCTTCCTTTTCTGGGATGAGTGTTGGAGTAGGACCTGCTGTGAGAGTGTCACCTCAAGTCACGAAACAGTAGCCAATGTGGAATCAACGTCGAATCTCCTTCAGAGGAAAGGCTATAGGGAATGCTTAATGGTTTAGAAACAAAGGGAGGGACTGGTGGAATTGATAAATTTGAACAGTTATGAATGCGATGGATAGAACTTCTGTTTTTTATGATTTCTGGCCTGGGGATCGCACAATGGAGGAGGTGGGAGGTGGGTTCCAAAGAGAAAGAGAAGGAAGAAATAGGTTGTGTGATGCATGATGAACCTGTGGAACTCAATGCCACTGGGATGGGTGATGGCTGTTTGCTGAGATGGACAGAGACAAGCTGGGAACTGAGCGGCTCTCCAGGTGGTGTTCGCAGCATTCCCCACCACTGGCTGGGGGCTGCAGTCGAAGAAATCTGGAGGGCCACACAGTTCCCACCTGTGATGTCGTCAATGGATAAGGGACCCCATTCGACCTGAGGGCAGGATTCAGTTTCGGAGGAATCAGGGGAAGGCACAAGCCAGTGGCGGGCAGGGCCAAAGGCAGAAGCGTTGGTCCAAAAACACCAGCTCTTGTTGCCTGTAAATGCTAAATGGAAGCTGCATAGGCGGCACCTGTCTACCTGTGGAAGTTAGCTACTAGGGACAAATGGGAAAGGACTCCTGTCCTCATTTTAATAAGGACGTAGGACTAGCGTTCAGCACCCTGGATCACGCCTTGAAAGTTCAGACTAAAAACCGTAGTCAGTTGACCTCTTCTACCAGTAGCGAAGCTGCCACTCCGAGTTTTATCATTGAGATAGGATTTGCACCCAAGACTGAATCCCAGCATTGCTGCTCTCTTTTGTGTCCCCACAGTTGCTCCTCGCCTGCTTCGTCATCTCGGCCACGGTCTTTCTTGGGAGGCGCCGTTGGGGCCCTGGATGGTTACCATGGAGAACGAGCAGCCACAGGCCCCGCCCCCTCCTCCCAGCAGCGCCGGCGCTACGTCCGCCACCACCGCCACCGCCGCTTCCTCCTCCACGACCGCCCCCACGACCACCGCCACTAATGGGCGCCAGGCCGGCCCCCAGATCTCTGTGTACAGCGGGATTCCCGACCGACAGACTGTCCAGGTAAGCGGAAGTTCCCTGGCTGAAGTCTGAAAGTTCTGTCTGCACTCGAGAGTTATCTCAGTTTCACACCACTTTGGCCACCATGACCCTGTGATCCGTTGGAATCCTGGGATCTGTAGTTTGTGGAGACACACTGAATTCTTTGCTGGAGAGCTCTGAACGTGCTCCACAAACTATATCCGCTGTATCCACGCTAAGTGTCAGAGAGTGGTGTTTATGAACCAGTTGTGTGTTTGCCACTGGTGGCATGTGTGAATGAGGTCCTTGCAGAGTTGTAGCAGCATGATTCCACTTTACCTGCCATGGCAACACCCTATGGAATCCTGGGATTTGCAGTTTCAGTAAGGTTATTTGGATCTCTCAGCCAGAGAGCTCTAGCTGGCACCTCACCAAACCACAAGCCGTAATATGTCACAATTACTGTTAAAGTAAAATCATAGCCCTAAAACAACATTCCTGCCGATAGCTGTGAGGTGCACCCCATCCGCTGCCAGAAGGCCATCTTTGTGAAAATGCAGACCGTGGTCCAAGAAGCCAAATCGTTCCCGGCCGCACCATCTGCGGAACCAGTGGTTCACCTCCGCTACTCTTCTCTCCCTTTGTGGGCCGTGTCCTTCAACAGGGAGGAGAGATGAAATCACAACCTGGGCACCTAGGTCCCTCAGCTTCCTACCCATATCTTCCTAATCCTTTGTGATATCCTGGAAGCTGCACCGTACCAGTGTCGTTGGTTCCCGCGTGAACCAAAAGTAATGGGTAACAGTCTGTGGGCTTGACCACTCTTGTCAGCCTCTTGGTTACATCATGAATTTTGACCCCAGGGAGACAGCACACCTCACAATTCGTCCTGTCAGGTTTGCAAATGGTTGTTTCTTTTCCTTTCAGCAAGGAACGTGGCCAGAGGAGGGTGACCAACATGGTGGAGGGTCTGGAAGCCATGAAGCCCTCTCAGGAGCGGCTTAGGGAGCTGGGGATGTTTAGTCTGCAGAAAAGAAGGTTAAGAGGGGACACGACAGCCATGTTTAAATATTTGAAGGGATGTCATGTTGAGGAGGGAGCAGGCTTGTTTTCTACTGCTCCAGAGACTAGGACAAGGAGCAATGGGTTCAAGCTGCAGGAAAGGAGATTCCACCTGAAGAATTTCCTGATAATCAGAGCTGTCTGGCACTGGAATCTTCTGCTGCCTCAATGGAGTGTGGTGGAGTCTCCGTCTCTGGAGGTTTTTAAGGTTTTTTAGCTGGATGGCCATCTGCCTTGATGTGAGTTCCTACATGGTAGGGTCGGGGGGGGGTACTGGATGGCCCTTGCTGTCCTTTCCAACTCTATAATTCTGTGATTCTAGCTCTCATGGGTTCATCCTCCAGAATTTTGAGATTTGTATTTTGACATGGAGTCAGTGTGGAATAGCGTTTGAGTGTTGAACTAAGACTCTGGTTGATTAGAGTTCAAATTCCTGCTCAGCCAAGGAAAACCCACCGGGCAAAGGCACACTCTCTCAGCAGCCTTAAAGGAAGGCAAAGGCAAATCTCCTCCCAATAGATCACAGCTGGGATGGTATTTGAGAACTGGGCGAAGACACTGGCAGAGCAGGGTTCAAATCCCCACTCAGCCCTGGAGCCGCACGGGGTGACCTTGGGCAAATGCCAGTCTCTCAGCCTCCGAGGAAGACAAGGGGAAACTTCCTCTGAATCACTCAGGAAGGCCCTGTGATGGGTTTGGAGCAGACCTTTCCCCCTGTTGTGGGATGCTGCAATGGGGACAGAGCGCATGGGGCCTGCCCTATGCGGAGACTCTGGCCAGAGAGAATGCAGGAATGCTCAAACTTGTAAATTCCGGTGCAGTTCTGTCATTTGTGGGGATGCGGCACCCTCTAGTGGCTTTCGGAGAGCAGTGTCTTGCTTGGCTCACCCGTGTGGCCGGAGAGCGCACAGCGTAACTCAAACAAACCAACCAACGTGCAGTGCAGAATTGGTTCAGTGAAATGGGAGGAAGACTTCTAACCACCCCTCCTCTCCTAGAATCATAGAATCATAGAAATGTAGAGTTGGAAGAGACCCCAGGGGCCATCCAGTCCAACCCCCTGCCATGCAGGAACACCCTCAAAGCACTCCCGACAGATGGCCATCCAGCCTCTGCTTAAAAACCTCCAAAGAAGGAGACTCCACAACACTCCGAGACAGCCTATTCCACTGCCAGACAGCCCTGACTGTCAGGAAGTTCTTCCTGAGGTTCAGGTGGAATCTCCTTTCCTGCAGCTTGAATCCATTGCTCCTTGTCCTGGTCTCTGGAGCAGCAGAAAACAAGCCCTCTCCTTCCTCTACATGCCATCCCTTCAAATATTTAAACATGGCTATCATGTCCCCTCTTAACCTTCTCTTCTGCAGACTAAACATCCCCAGCTCCCTAAGTCTATCCTCATAGGGCTTCATGGCTTCCAGGCCCCTCACCGTTTTGGTTACCCTCCTCTGGACTTGCTCCAGCTTGACCAGGTCCTTCTTGAATTGGGGTGCCCAGAACTGGACACAGGATTCAAGATGAGGTCTAACCAAAGCAGAGTAGAGTGGTACCAATACCTCCCTCGATCTAGACACCATACTCCTGTTGATGCAGCCGAGAATTGCATTGGCTTTCTTGGCTGCCGCATCACACTGCTGACTCATGTTCAGCCTGTGAAGACTCCTAGATCCCTTTCACACGTGCTGCTATCCAGCCACGTGTCCCCCATCCTATATTTCTGTATTCCATTTTTTCTACCTAAGTGTAGGACCTTACACTTCTCTCTGTTGAATTTCATTTTGTTAGCCTTGGCCCAGCTCTCCAATCTATCCAGGTCAGTTATGGTGGCCAGAGGTGAGGAAAAATACTTTCTTGGACTACAACCTGAAGAATCCCCAGCTGACATCTAGAGAGCTGCTGCACTTCGGTCGTGAGGATAGGAGAGACAGTTTTGCAGCTCTTTTGTTTTTTGGGGGAAACGGGACATATAAAACTAAGCATCGTCGGGGCAGAATGAATAGAGGGAAAGATTTTCTCCTCTCGCCCATGTCCTCACCGAGTGGGCCTGTGATGGTGGGCAGCAGAGGGGAAAAGCCCTCCTTTGACGGTTTTTAAAAAGCCCACTCAGAGAGAGCACGTTCTTGGCCTTTCTATGAATTTGACAAGGATAAATGTAAGGTGCTGTATCTAAGTGCTAAAAATGACCGGGCACAAATGTAGGGTGGGTAACACCTGGCTTGAAAACCCGTGCAAGCAAAGAGTAGAGCACGTGCTAAACGTGAGTCGGCAGTGTCATTTGCAATCATGTGCCTTCCAAATTCTCTCTCTCTCTATTATTTCTGTGCTCTTTCTGCCTTCGTTGCCAAATATTCTGTTAAAGAAGCCGTGCCCAGGAGTGCGTTGACTTTGTTAACTGAGGAACGCCTGTGTTGTCACGGCCCGTCTCCATCTTAAGCAAGCACGCATTTGGTGTCAAATGCATGACTGAGACCCATTAGTTCTACAAAAGGCCTACTTTTGGTGAGGTTGATGCTGGTTTGTAGCCTGAGTGTGAATGAAAATTCAGGGCCACTGACTTTACAAAACACCTGCTCCTAGGGGAAATTATGTTGGCTTGCTGAAGTGGCCCGTCTGTCTGTCTCTATGCAGATATAAGAGGGAAAGTTTTGTGACTGCAGGAATTCTGGAAGCTGCTGCCTTATTATTTTTAAACTGTTCTTAAAATATGCTTGTGCGTTTCCACAAACTTTTCTGCGTATCCACAAATGTCCACTGTGTCTCTTGAGAGAAAATGGGACTTTGTGCTGGGTAAAACTTGGAAATGTTATTTCCTCTTTCAGACTAGAGCCATGGTGTTTGGGACGTTAATCTGAAAGTTTCTTTTTCCCAGGCGCCATGACTGGGGATTTGTGGAGATGGAGTCCAAAAATTGTTTTCCCTAAGAGCTGGTATGAAGCACAGCAGCAGTTGTGAGGGGGGGGGTGTTCTGGGAACCGTTGCCCAAATTTGCTTTTCCCAAGATCCATTTTGAAGGACAGTGGCTTTTGGCTGGGGAATTTGGGGAGTGGTGGTCCAAAAGTCACTTTCCCACAATCTGCTTTAAGGCAAAGTGGCTGGGGGATGCTGGGAGTTGTGGTCCAAATGTGCTCTTCCTAAAATCTGGTTAGAAGCTCTACAGTTGGGGGATTCCAGGAGCTGTAGTGCCAGAGCCACTTTCCCAAGAACTGGTTTGGGGCATAGTAGCTGAGGAATGCTGGGAGCTGCAGTTTCCCCATCCCCAAAGGAGTTTTCCAGTGTTCTGAGGCTGGAGTATGAAAGGGGCTCTTTTGCCTTGGTTCTCCCCCACCTGCCATCCCAGGACCTCCTTCCCCTCCCCTCCCCTTCCCCCTCCTCTTGCTCCTAGGCCTGGGAGGCGGGAAGCCAGAGGTCAGTCCTTTGTCCTCCTCTCTCCGCCCACACAGCCGTGGGGAGAAGTGGAGACACAACCCTGGAAAACAGGGGACCCCAGGAAGTGGAAGGGGACTTGGAGAAGCAGCAAGTCCCTCTTTTCCTCCCTGGCACACTGTATGCTTGGATCCTGCTTTCTGGAAGAGGACTGTTGGTGCCTCAAATGACAGGACTTGGGGGTCAAGGCAGCCTCCCTCCTTCTCACTCTCTGCCCCCCTTGCCTGCCTTCTGGTCCTCTCGTCTGGAATCCTTGCAGCGTCCTGGGTCTCTGTTGCCACCAGTGTAAGTAACTCCATTTTGTGGCTGAGCTTTTGGTGTCTCTAACAAGTCCAGCTTCTTTGGAGAATTGGAGGGGGGTAGAGTATGTGTGTGCGTACTCACCTAGGTTTGGGGGATGCCAGTCCAAGTCCCCCTGAGCCACCCCCACCTTCTCCCCCTTCCGAGGTGGGCACAGTCTGGGGAATGGTTGGCACCTTTTTCTTCTTGAGCTCAGGATCTGAGTGCCCAGGTTGGTACCCTCTGATCTCTGCCCATGGAATATTTGTGCATCTTGCCAAGGGACAGAGGGGGGTGTGTGTGTGTGTGGGGTGGTGGTGGTTGCAATTCTTTTTTGTTGCAACATAGGTGATGCAGGCTTCATGCACTGCTGCGTCCGAGCCTCTGGTCTGTTCAATTGCATATGTTTCAGGTTTGTTATTTTTTAAAAAAGCCTTTCCAGAGAGAGACGGATGAAAAGCAAAGCTGATAAAATAGAGGGTTTTTTGGACTGCAGCTCCCCAAATCCCCCAGCCTGGCTAGGAAAGGAGGGTATGTATGGTGTGCTGGGAAATTTTGGTCGCTGTAGTCAGGAATAAAGGAACTTCCCCAAACACTAGGGGGAAAGGTCCAAAGGGGAAAGGGGGAAAGCACAGCTTGGGAAAAGTTCCTTTCTTTGGATTGCGGCTCCCAGAATCCTCTGATGGGGGATAGTGGACGGTGCAGTCCAAATAAATGATTTTTTCCAAGCTTTGGGGCCAAATTAATTCCAGCAGCAGTGTGATATTTGGGTATACGGGCTGGTCTCATTTGTGTGTTTGTTTCTGCCATGCAACATCTAGGGTGTTGAGAAACAAACAGTCGTTTTGATCCATGAGGATGAAAAGGATATCCAACGGAGCCGTCATGATGCTGGGGAGTTAACTAGTGTCACAATATGTGTAGTGTGCTAGGAAACCATTGTCTCTGTTCAACCCACTGTTGATGGACTGAAGTTTGTGGGTATGTCTCAATTCTGCTGGTTTATCAGTTTGAATCTTAAAGCCCCATGAGAGTTTTACTTTACCGTTTTCAACAAGTCTTTCAGGCTTATGCTGAAAAGATTTTAGGCCACATTATCTGACAAAACCTCACTGATTCTGAGACAGGACTTGAATTATGGATGGCCCAAAACCCCAGTAACAGCCAGTAGACTCTGAATCCAAGATAGTGATGATGATGGCTGAGATTCTGCATCATGGTGTGTGTTGCGTGACTTCATGAATCCGTAACAACATTGCTGAAATGCAACGAAACCCTGTTAGTGAATTATGAAGATGGGTCCCTGGGTGCCAGCAGGAGTGTTCCAATGTACGTTGGCACTTCTTAGCCAGCGTCCGGAGGTGCATTAGTGCCCTTTGTGCATTGGGTTATGGTGCATCAGTTTCGCCACTCCCATTAAGTGCGTGTTGTAGCATCATGTAGCCCCTAGGTGAATAGGTACGTTGAAAAAACCCCTACTCAGTTCTATTTCCTGCACTTACGAAGTCCTAGGCTGAATTCCAACCAAATAACAATACCAACAACATCGCCTGTGGATTTTTAACTGTTATCCAAGACTTTCCTACCCAAAGTTAATGCAGTACACACTTCGACTCTGTTTCCTTAGTAGCTCATTTTTAGGGTAAATCTCTTGGGTCTCGAGGCACAGAAAACCATTCCCAAAAGCCTTTTTCTTTTCTTTTTATGTGTCTCATTCCAGCTGAATTGTTGTTTTCTCAAAGGGACAAGTGGGACGGAGGGGCAGGGTGAGTGGGTGAGGGATTTTCCCCTAAAAAATGGGCTGCAGACCCCTGGAGTGCCAGAGAGCCAGAGTGATGGATGGGGGTGCCCCAATCCCCTTCTGAGCATCTTGCAAATTCTTCACAAGGTCAGAGTTCCTTGGGCTCCTGCTGACCACAGTTAACCTTTGGCCTGACCCCTTTCTCCCCTGGCCCTTTTCACTTTTGGGGGGATTGGGGGCAGGAGATGCTCACGGTGCGGGATGGGAATGCTTAGACAGGGTCTCTCTCCCCGTCCCCAAAAAGGGTTGGGAGGGAGACCTAAAAGCAATCTAGTCCAACCCTGTGTTAGTGCAGGATTCCACAGTTAAACCTGTCTTTCTCTTTCTTCTTTCCTTCTCTTACCCCTTTGGGCTATATCTGGATTTTTTCCCCCTTCTATTATTATGTTCTCTACCTCCACCCCCTGCAATTGAGAAGGCTATCAAGTAACCTTTAAAAAGGATTTTAAAACAGATCCTTCAGAACTGTTAAAAAGTTGGCAAGAAAAATAAATAAAAGAGCATCAGAGAATTGTAGACCTGGAAGGGAACCCAGTTTGTGAAAGATTCTGAGAAAAGTTTTTGCTTATGAGTGGAAGGACATCAAGGATGGATTGTTGACCTACAACTTCTCCAAAAGAGGTAGGATGAAAGCCCATTACCGAATAGGCAGGCTGTCAGGTTGCACAGAACTGTGTGCCAGAGGAGGAATGCAGTGGGACTCAAAAGCTTACATCTTTTTTTGTAGAATGCTGCTTGTACCAAATAAGTAAGTGTGTCTATGTCATTTATTCAGCATAACCAAAGCTTGAAAATGTATCTGGTTCAAATAGGGCTAACTTTCTAGAAATAATGCTTGAGAAATAACATTAATTAATTTATTTAATATATATCCTGCTTTTCTCCCCAATGGGACTCAAAAAAACACCTGGGAATAATACAGACCTCCAAGTGTTTTTGAACTGCAGCTCCAAGCATTCTTCAACATTGGCAGGGCTAGATAAGGCTGCTGGGACCTGCAGTCCAACAACATCTGGAAGACCTTATGATTCTTACCCCTGCCTTAAAAAGCTACTTTTCCTGTAGGGTAGAGAAAGAGGAAGTAATGGAGTCACTTTTCAAGCATGACCTCATGAGTGGAAATTAAGTCATGTTATTGGTGCAGCAACTACTATATTTCCCAGCTACTTATAAAAATTAGTATGAAAAGACATTATTTGGTCCATGTTCAGGGGAGTTTTTCAAGCTTGATGCCATTCTCTTATCATCTGGCAGTTTTGTTTTTAGGAACAACCAATGCAACATGTTGCTTTTAAAAACTGCCATTGTTCGGGCAGTTGTGGGAGCTGGCATCTGAATAAAGTAACTTTTCCAAGCTCTTGTTAAGAAACGTGCTAGGATCACCATGCAGGGATAAAGAAGGCAGAGTCCTTTGTTTGCCTGCTTAACATAAAGCATATTTTTGGTGGGAAAAGTACCTCTACTGCAAATTTGGGAAACGGTTGTAAGTCCCTCCCAACTTCTTACAGCAGAAGCATTACGAAATTATCTTTCTTTTTGTCTTAAACTGCCCCCCCTGCCCCTTCCTCCATGTGGCCAAAGGCTTTGACTGCCAATTACATGCTCCTTTCACGCATAATGTGTTCAGCCTTTCCTGGGCTCAAATTACTCAGCCCTTTTCTTCTGAAAACAGCTGAAATCTGTTTTGGCCATGGCTGCGCTTGGGCTTAACTCTTCTGCCAGCTGGCCAGTGGTCTTGGGGGGCGTTTGGGGGCTGGACCGCTCGTAGTTCACTGGTGTGGCCTTTATTTATTTATTAAAAGTGCTGATTAATTGTTTCCTTGCCCATCATGGCTCTCAAAGGGAAAACAAGTAAAAAAAAACCTTTAAAAACATATGCAAAATTGTTTTAAAAGCCAATTTAGGGTTTTCTCGCACCAATAAGCTGGAAAGTGTCTGGAGAAAGGCGAACAAGATGGCCAGAGGTGTGGAAAGAAAGAGCTGAGGGAGCTGGGAGAAAAGAAGGCTGAGAGAATGTGGTTGTAGCTGTTGCTTGTGTACATTCGTAAGCCTGACTTACAGTGACCCCAAGGTTCCTGATCTCTCTCGTAACAGTAATAAGAACAGTGTGAGGACATGAGCAAGGAGGAAAAATGTATTCCCCCTGTCTGTCCCCAGTTTTCCTATCTTTTTCCCAGTGTCAAAAATAAAAAGTATCCAGAAAGGTCACCAGTTGAAGCCAACGCTTCTGCACCACTGGACAGCTGTGTGAATGTTTGGCCGCCATGCTAACAAGCACTCTAAAGCCCATCTGGCAGAGGCCGAGCTCACTACATAGCACTTTGGCTAGGGGAGGGGGAGAATGGTGGGTGTCAGTCATGGGGTGAATTTAGGCTCCTTGGGGTGCCAGATGGCTACCCTCCTTCCCTGGGACTCTGCTGTGTGGTCGCTGCTCAGCTTTTGTGCTTCCCCGGTCTCCTTTGCAAGGTAAAGGCTTGAAATGAAACGTTTGATGCGAGGCTGGCTTACTGGCAGTGGAAGCAAAACACGGCTGATATTTTTTTGGTCCCACCTTTCCTTCCTGTCCATCACTGGAATACAACCCACCCCAAGAACTCTTTTGCAGGTGAATCTGGCCAGGCCAAAGGAGATCTCTCTCACACACCCACAGCTGCGTGTGCACCAGCAGCCACCTTTGCTCCCCGACTTCAACTTGTCCTCTTCCTCTTCCTCCTCAGGTGATCCAGCAGGCGCTGCATCGCCAGCCCAACACGGCCGCCCAGTACTTGCAGCAAATGTACGCGGCGCAACAGCAGCACCTCATGCTCCAGACGGCCGCCCTTCAGCAGCAGCACCTCGGCAGCACCCAGCTCCAGAGCCTGGCTGCTGTCCAACAGGTAATCTTTAGGGATGAAGGTGGGCGGGCGGGTGGGTGGGTGGCAGAAGCCAGAGGGCTGAGCAGACCAAGGCTGGAGAGAAACTGGAGAGGAGCTTCCTGCTTCTTTCCTAGAATCAGAGTCACCTGGCAAAGAAGGGTGTTGCCCCCCCCACAGTTCGCAGCCCACTTTCTCAGCACCACAAACCCTCTCCTGATGTCTTCCTACATCCAAGGAAGGAGGAAGCATAGGGCCACAATGCCGAGCACAGGGCCCCTTTCCTTCTCCTCTCTCTGACCTGGTTTGGATGCAGACTTCCCGGTCTCCCCACCGTGCTCAACCCCCTTCCCACAGGCACACACGCATATTGTGATATTTGTGTTTTTTCCACTTTTGCAGGGGTCCTTTGCCCCTAACCCTAACAAATGTGGAGGGCTGGCTGCATAGGGTTTGGTACTATCTGTGGTTTGAGGCACCTGTGGGGGTCTTGGAACGGATCACTCATGGATAAGGGGGGACTGCTGTATTCCGCTTGGTTATAAGTGAGGAGCGAATCCATGTTGACAGGTGGTGTAATAGATTATGGCATTTTTATGCTGTGGTAGGACTTCATTTCTGAAATGTTCCCTCTTGCTCTTTCCCTTCCAGGCAAGTCTGGCAGCCAACAGGCAGGGGGGTTCGTCCAGCAATAATGGACCCACACAGACCCCACCCCAGCAACCCATGGTAAGCCAGGAGAGCTTCTCCCTCTCCGTCTTTCCATTGCTGCCTGTGGCATTTTTCTGAGCCCAGAACACAAGGGGGTAGGACATGCTGCTGAGTTCTCTCCACCCTGAGCTGTGCCTACACGCTACACTGTTGAAACCATTCTGTGGCAGTCGCAGCTCTATACTCCTGTGAAATCCTGGGATTTTTAGTTGAAGGAGAAACCTCCGTAGAGTACCCTCTTCTGCATGGCACCCCTCCGCAGACCTCGACTCCCAACTTTCCATAGAAAGGTGGAGCTAGAGCTGTTACAGAGTGGTCTCAAAGTGCCAATAATGGTGCCAACTTCTAGGTTGGCGGTAGTCAGAGTTTAGGAGAGTTACTTTTCTGGACAACACTGTGTTCCAGAAAAGTACTGTAACTTCCCTAAGCAATGGTGGTAATACACCACTTTCAGGGCTCAGGGGGGTGGGGTAGGGCTCAACACGTTTGGAACGGGCCAAGGTCTTCCTCTTTGTCACCTTGCCCATGTTCACCTCCACAGCCCATACCGCCAATCTCTCCCTCTTTCTTCCTCAGATAAATCTGGCCACGTCCCCAGCGACCGCCCAGCTCATCAACCGGGCCCAGAGTGTGAATTCAGCCGCTGCGGCTGCCGCCTCGGGCATTGCCCAGCAAGCTGTCCTCCTGGGCAACACGAGTAACCCCACGCTGACCGCCAGCCAGGCCCAGATGTACCTCCGGGCTCAGATGGTAAGTCCCTCAGAGGGTGCCCCCTGCTCTTGCTAATGGGCTTCCTAGCATGCTTCTGCTCAGCCACGGTGTGAGCAGAACGCTGGACTAGATAGGCGTTTGGCCTGGTATTGGGATTACAGGTCGAATACAGATTTTGGAATATTTGCATATGCATAATGAGATTATATACCATTCTTTTGTTGCGGGGTCCGTTCTTCCATCAGTTATTCTCCTCTTTTCTTCTTCTAGGGAACATGAGGGAATTACAGAGGTTCACTTGGAATAGCATGTTTGCTGCTTGCAAAGCGAGCTGTTATGGGGGGAAAGGCACTAAGCTGACTGAGAGACTTTGCAAGTAGCACACACAAGCGATCCCAAGCAAGCCCGCATAATTCCCTCATGTTCCTGACAGGACAAAGACTGGATTCTGCTTTTCAAAACTTTCAGATTTGGGAGCATTTCAGATTTCATGATAAAGAAGACACAACCTGTATTCTTACATGGCGGGTGGGCATCGTACAGCCCAAGGGCCTCCTAGGCTGGTTATATTGGAACTCCAGGTTCCCAAGAGTGCCCTTTGTCTGGCCGAAAATAATTGCTTCTCCTGGAAACTTTCAAGAGCGGCAAGCCACTGCTTAAAAAGGCTGTGTAATCTAGGTGTGAGGCTTCCAGAGTGAAAACTGGAGACGACTTGTGTACCTTTAACGATTGTGTAGGAGCAGAAATTTCAGCAGGTATTGCTTGTTACCTGTCACGTGACAAGCAACACCAGCTGCAAATTCCCTCTTCTACACAGTCATCAAAGAGTTAACGGTTGTGTAGGAGTCCTCTCGCGTTTTCAGTCTGCCAACCCTGCCTACTTGTACTATTTAAAAGTAATAAAAGTGCTGTTTTTTCCCCCCAAATTAGGTGTCTTCCCCCCTCTTCCATTTTGTTTTTGTTTGCTTGTTTCTGTTTTCTAACATTTTTGGCACTTTGTTGGAGAGCCCTGAAGTAGTGAAATGGGTAACCAAACCTTGCCTCAGCTTCCCGTTCATGTTTTTATTTTTATAAGGCTTCAAATTCCCCACCAAATCTAGAAACCTGTAAGAAGTGGTGTATTCCGTGAAGTGTGTGTTTAGGTCTCTTTGGCAGAGCTGGGAAAAATTAACTGTTTTGCCTAGCCCCAAATAGTAACTTTTCCATGGTCTACTTCCACTGCCCAATCACCACCTCGCCACGCCTTTTACCAATACTTGCCAGTGCAATGGAGTGAGTTTTCATTCCAGCCAGCTCTTCCTGGTGAAGGATGGAGAAATTAGCCTGGAAATAACCATTCTAAGCCTTGGGAGCTGAGGAGCAAAAGGAAAGTTGTGTATCCAATTAATCTTTAGCATTTGAGGCGTGGAGATTATTTTTCTTAAATGAACTTTACATTTCAGCCCTTAGAAACTGAAATAAATGGTATGTAATATATTAGGAATATGGGAGGTCACCTGTTACTGAGGGCCCTTTTGGATTACATGGGTATCGTGCTCTGATTCCACTTGAATTGCCCTGGGAGCATCCTATGGCATCCTGGGATTTGTAGTTTGGTGAGGTGCAGAATGCTCCCTGGCTGGGAACTCTAAGTGACCCCCAAACTGCAGATCCCAGAGTTTGCATAGGATAGAACTAAGGGAGTTATAGTGCAGCCATAGTGCTGTTACATAGTGTACTGTGAAAAAGCCCTCAGTGCATTCCATGGAAAAGCTGGGAACTTGGGCAATAGACACTGAACGTTCTCCCTCTGCCTCCTGTCGTTGGTCAAGCTGCCCTCCACCACATGGAGGGGGGGTGTTTCTCGGTCCCTTGGTTCATTTCCCCCGCCCGCCCCCCCCCGTTGTGTCAATTTCTCTGCTGGGACGGTGATGGGTGATGTGTAAGGGGACCCTCCCCGTTTCCTGTGATTTCCAGGCCCAGCAGAGTAACCTTGTGCAAGTAGCTAGGAGCCTAGGCCGCGCTGTTCCTTTGTCCCCCCAGCTCATCTTCACGCCCACGGCCACGGTCGCCGCGGTGCAGCCCGAGGGCGCCAGCACCACCCAGCCATCCACCACGACGGCTCAGGTAAGAGGTCAGGCAGGAGGCGGTGGGCCTTGCATTTGGTGGGGGAGGTGTGCTTGGACAGGTGGGGTCCAGAGGTTCAAAAATCACCCATGGCTCATGAGTTGTGTGATTCTTACCCGTGGCTTAACTATTGGGAGTAGCCAGATGGGCATTTTTGTCTGTGTGTGTTTGGTTTAACAGGTTTATTCTGTTTTGCAAACCAAGTTGCCTTCAGTCCAGCCGGACTTGTAAGGGAGCAGAAATTGAAACCCAGTAGAAAAGTAGCAGTTAAGCCGGGAGCGCAAGGACTCCAAGAGATTAACCCCAGCTACAGAAGGAATGGTTGAAGACAAAAGGAATTTTATGACAGTTGCCCATAGTTTGTGATGATGGTCTTCTCACTTCTCCATAACATTCATTCCTTTTTTTAATGTGGCCAAAGACCACACGTTTCCCATTTTGGCAGTACAGATAAAGAACTGAGATCATTTTTATTTGGAGCAGCATTTGCCATAGACAAGATGCCAGGGCCTCTGTGCTTGAGGAGGAAGTTCTATTCAGGAAATTTCTGCCCATAAATGGATTTACCCTCTATTCCCTTATGGCAGGTAAAGTCACCACTCTGACACATAAGCCAGGAATGACAGGTGGTGTGATTCTTACCCATGACTTAGCTACCTGTGCTGTTGGAGCAGCCGGACAGCCGTCTTTCAAGAGTACTTTGGTTGTCTCTTTCTGCATCGCGGGGGTGGGTCTAAATGGCCTTTGGGATCCCTTCCAACTCTGTGATTCTGATTCTGTGACCTTGAGCACATCACATGCTCTTTCAGCCCCAGGAAAATCCATGATAGGGTTGCCAGTGTCATCATAAGTCAGGAATGACTTAGGGCCCTATCACATCATGCTGTTACAGCACTATTACTCCACTTTAACTGCCATGGCAACTTCCTGTGGAAGTCTGGGGTTTGTAGTTTACTGAGGCCCAAGAGCGCTCTGGCTGAGAATTCTTAATGCTCCTCCCTCAACTGCAAATCCCAGGATTCCGTACAATGTTGTCATGGCAATTAAAGTGGAATAATAGCTCTGCAACAGTGTAGTGCAATAGGGCCCTTAGAGGCACAGAGCAACAATGCTAAGCTGTGATTTATGAAAAGCTATGATTCTGTGTGAACGTAACCTTGATTCTAACCTCACTTATCAAGCCTATTAAGGCTCCTCTGGAAGATCAAATCAACGCCCACCTCTTTGTCTCTGTCCCGCTTTGCAGGTACAAAACCCTTCACTCCGCACCCAACAGGCAGTAACCCAAGGGCTGGCTCCCTCTCCTGGCCAGCAGCTGCCCACCTTGGCTATGAAACCGGCTCCCGGCCTCAGCAACCACTCTTCCCCTTCCTCCTCTTCCTCCACCGCTTCTCAGGGCAAGGGTGCCGGGGCCACCCCGGGCACCAAAGTAGGTGGGCCCGAGCACCCGCCGGAGCACCTTAGGAAGGGAGAAGGGAGTGGAGGGGGCGGCGGTGGAGGGGGTGGTGGCGGCAACGCAAGCAATGGGACTGCCGGACACTCAGAAGGTCGCGGGAACACTTCAAACCGGACGGCAACGCCTGCAACCACTCATCCACTCATCGCGCCAGGTAAGCGGTCTCTCCTATTCCTGCAGTTTGTGGATTCTGTAAGGTGCCCAGTATATGTTGTGGAGACAGCTCTGGGCACAGTTGATAACTTAAAAGAGAGGCTGCAATGGCTCCTATCTCTATGAATCTTTTCTGGCTTTTAGTCCAAATTTTAAAGGAATTTAATGCAAGGTGCTGAGCCTGTTTTTCCATGGGAGTTTCAACACCTTGGACCAGTCCTGGCCTGGAAGCCACTGTCCGCTTTAGGCATTGGATCATTTTATAATTAATATTTTAAAGTTCTTTATAATTACTGAAGAGTTTTAACCTGCTTGAACTTTGTGAGCCTGTGTGCCTTCCAGTTGCCTGTCAACTTAATGGCAATCTTATGAATTTCAGACAATTTTCTTAGGCAAGGAACCCTCAGAGGTGCTTTTGCCAGTTCCTTCCTCTAAAATAGAGCCTGCAGCACCCGGTAACTTCATTGGCAGTCCCCCATTGAAGTGCTAACCAGGACTCACCCTGCTTAGCTTCCAAGATTGGGCAGGATCTGGTGCCTTTAGAGTACTTAATTACTTCTGAATTGATTGTTTTTTAAAAAATTAATTTTAATCAGCAGCCAGCCTAGTCAGCTAGATTAATCTGTGCTTCCTCTGCACACATCCTTCTGTGTCTGTGCTTTTCTCCCTCCTAGCGTATTCTCCACTCCAGACGCACCAGCTGGTTCAGCAGCAACAGAAGGCTGTCCAACACCAGTTTGTCATCCAGCCACAGATCCAGTCTCGTCCCGTGCAACCTCAGCCTCTCCCCTCTCCAAGCCTCAGCACATCCTCTGGTCCGCAAGCAGCAGCGGCCGGGCACGTGCCGAGCCCGGGGCTGACCTCGGCGCAACTCCCGCCCTGCCAAGGCCCCCTTCAGCACAAGTCCAGCAATGCCAACCAGTCCTGCCAGCACGCCACACACCCCTCCGGACAGCCAGCATTTGGGGTGCAGAGGCCAGAAAGTGGCCAACCCGGCCGGCAAGCTGGGTGCGCAAATCATGCAGCCCAGCGCAAGTTTCAGCATGCGTCGGCTGTCATCCTCCAGCTACAGCCCCCGGTGGGCACGGTGAGTTTGGTTCTGTAGCCATTATTTTTATCACGATTATTATTATTACTGCTACTATTCTGACTTTTCTCTGATTCCACCTTTTCTGCAGAGTTCCCCTGAGACTCCAGGCAGCTTACAGAAATTAAAAGGGATAACAATGAAAAGTTCTAATCAATGAAAACGTACAGAAAATATAAAAGCCTAAAATATAGCTACTAATAAATAAATAACACATTTTAGCTTCAATTGCCACAGGAGCTGGGCGGGAAGTATATTTTCCCAGCCGTAAGTGGGCAAGCCAACAATGGGTTGTGTGTAATTTTTATAACAGATCAACACAGACGCCCCAAGGTATTGCAGTGATCAAGGACTGTGCATTGCAAAAAATTTTGTGGGGCAGATTTTGCAGCAGGAGGCAATCCTGTAGGTAACTTGGACCCAAACCAAGCCCTTTTACGAATGCTGAGAAACCACCAGACAGTGTTCTCGCGTGGAGAGAGATATGGCTATCTTGGAAGCCCCAGAGCGTCAGATTTGCCCATTCCTCACTCCCTTTGTATGGGGAGCGCATGACCGCAAGGTAACTTGTTTGTAAACCTTTTCTCTCCACTTTTGCTCTTTCTTTTGCTCCCTTCCCTGCAGCCTCCCCTCCAGGAGAATTCCAGGAAAGACACCTCTCCCCCTGAGAAGCGCCCGACGGAGTCACGGGTGTCCACCCAGGCCACTTCCACACACCCGTCGGCCCTTCCTGAACCTCAGACTCCTGACGGCACTGGTTCACCCCTCCATGGTAAGAGGAATCTTTATAAAAATTCTTCTGGCCAGACACAAGAGATGTCATTCCCTGTGTTGAACCAGGACAGAGCCCCCTCTCAAAAACCAGCAAGTGGGAGTGATGCTACTCTCTTGCTGTCACACAGGGGTCCAACTCCTAGCCTTCCTCTCCCTTGGCTAGGGGCTGATGGGCATTGCAGCCTGGCAAAAGAAAACCAGAGGGAAATAAAACAGAGTGACAAACAGATAATTTAAAGAGTGTTAATGGAAAAGTAATGTTATAAGAAATGTCTGTGCATATTTGTTGTCGTTAAGTTGCATATTGATATAGGACAACCAGATGAATTTTGTAAGGTTTTGTTAGGCAAGGAATCTTTGGAGGGGTTTTTGCCAGTTCTTCCTCTGATCCTCTGAAATGTAACCCATTTTGGGTTTTATTGGCAGTCTCTCATCCAAAGACAGTGGGCCTCTGGTATCTGCTAGGTTTTGGCTTCAGGATCCCCCATGGATACCAAAATTTGCTGATGCTCAAGTCCCAGAATGGACAGTGGTATAGTAAAATGGCATCCTGGGTACAAAATGGCAAAATCATAGCTTGTTTTTTGGATTTTTTAAAAAATATTTTCAAGCCGTGGCTGGTTGAACCTGTGGATACAGAATCCACGGATATGGAGGGCCAGCTGTACTAACTGGGGCTGACCCTGTTTAGCTTCCAAGATCAGATGGGATCTGGTGCCTTTAGGGTATTTCGACCTATTATAAGAAGTACAGGCTATGCAAAACAATTGCAGCTTGTAGGCAAGACAATATAACAAAATATCACAGCTTAGGAAAGCCATAAGTAAATAGAAGACAAATATATAGATTTTTGCAACTAGCAAATGGACAAATGGCAACTATAAATTGCATCAGAGTGTCAATGCAGCCAGTTTGTAATAGACAACAACAACCTACAGTCAGTACGATACACTTGTAATACTTGTGGGCATCTGTGTAGCTAGATAACCATTACAAAACGACTGCAGTTTTGATACTGAAACAGATAAGGAATTCTGCAGTGATGGTGGAAGCCATAATAAATATCCAGGTGTATTCAAACATCCACGTGAATAGGACAAACAACAAAAACAGAATCCAAGAACAATGTACCAATGAAAAACTGATTTTTTTTTTGTCTTATTGTATAAGACTGTAAGTTGCAATACTTACAAGTTATAACCCTATAAGTTGTAACGCTCTCTTTATATTGTATTTTCTGCTGGCTGCAGTTCTTTTGTATCCCTTGAGTTTCTGATAATATTGTTCACAGTCCTGTTAACTCTTTTTGGGTTATCTGTTTGGAGTTCCCCTCTGTTTTTCTGCTGATTTACTTGTTTAGGGACCCTCTCTTGTTTGCTGTTGTTTCAGAGCAGCAGTCCATCAACATGTTGTCGCCAACCCCTGCCTGCATTCCATAACACTTTCCAGCTACTTTTAACAAGTTACTTTTACAGGCATTTCAAAGAGGCCTTTTTCAGGCCAAAACAGACAAGGGAAAAATTAACACACAAGTGCCACTCGGTGCGGTGAACTTCTTTGTCCAGCACTGCAACAAGTAATGTCAAGTTAATGGGAATGAATCGTTTCTAAAAGTAAAGTTGACTCTCCACGTTTGAAGGTTTGACTTCCATAGATTTGGTCATTTGTGAGTTTCTCCAACCCCTGCCCCCAGCCCCAAGGGTTTCTTTTCCAAGGGAACCTTCCCTCTCAGTGCTCCGCAACCCTTTAAAAACCCGCCTCTAGTCCTCTTCTTCCTCTACCAGGCTCTGCTTGGCCAGGTAAGGATGTCTCACAGCCATCCCTCTCCTGATGTCCCCTCCACAACCAAGGAAGGAAATGGCCAAGAAAGGAAGCATAGGTCCACCATCCTCTCCTTTCTGTGACCTGGATTGGACCCTGGGTGCCCACTCTCCTCACCGTGCCTCAGCCCCCTTTCCACAGAGAGAGACACACACACACACACACATTTTGATATTTGCAGTTTTCCCACCTTTGCAAGGGTCTTGTGCCCCTAACCCTAGCAAATGCGGAGGACTGGCTGTAATGTCCTAAGTATTACCTGTGGCTGGATTGGGTGGGGAGAAGAGGACATGGAGAAAGAGTTTTTTTTTCTGCACATCCTCCAGCTTCTCCTGGGGGTGTCCAAGTGACCCCTTGGCCTCTCACAATTACCTAACTTGGGGTAGAAGGATGTGCCAATTTTATAAACATTTAATATGTGTTTAGTATATTTTTAATGGTTTTAAACAGAGTTTTAATTAGATTGATTAAGGCGTTTGTAACTTTTTGTTCCACGTCTTGTTTTAGCTGTCTTGTCTCAAGTTATATCGTAAGCCGCTTTGGATCTTATTTTGGGGAGAAAAGCAGAATATCAACCAAAGAAATAATAAAGAAATAAAACTTATGGGGGCGGCTGGTCCAGTGAGCGGTGCATCCTCAAGTTGGGATGCCTGGCACTAGTTTTGTTGCGATGAGTACGGTCCCTGGCACTGGACACCAGAGATGATGCAGAGGGGAAGTTTTGGAGAACCTGAAAGGGGGAGCAAGAAAGTGGAGAGCGCTCTAAATGGGCACAGGGCAGCTCTGCTGAGGTCCTTGGAGTACAACTCCCATCAGTGGTGAGGAATGCTGGGTGCTGTAGGACAACCAGCATTTTGAGGGGCAGGGTTTAACTTTGCCCTTAACGGTTCGGGGCCTAGTTGTCGGAGGAAGCACTTGCCCTGTTGTGAACCAGCTTGGATGTTAAGAACACCAAAGGCTGAGCAACGGCAGTAGGGTGGGGTCTTTTGCTTCTAGAGCAGGGTGGGAAAAGCAGACTGGCCTTAAGATGGGTCTTCTGGTCTTGATCTGTTGTTGTTGTTATTTGCTGTCAAGTTGGCTTTGACTTATAGTGACCTGATGAATGAGAAACCCCAGTCATTAACATTAATCTTGCACACTCAAAGCAGCTATGGCTTCCTCGATTGAATCTGTCTACCCATCTGTTGCAAGGAAGTGCATTGGAGTTAACTGGACCACCGTGAAGTGCATTGACGTGCACTGAAGTAGGGTTTTGTTTTGTTTTTTGGAAGGGGGACTCTCAGGTGCTGCTTAGTATCTCTTGTAAAAGGAACACCAGAGTTTGCTGTAAGATTCCCTCATACTGGAAGAGACGGACACAGGTTTCTGTGGAAATTCCTCTCACACAGAGCAGGTTCTGGGGCCGACGGAGAGGCCTTGTGGTTTGTGTACGTGTGTTCTGCATCCATACTTGCACAGACTGCTGGATGTAGAGCAGCTAAGACATCTGTCTCCCAACAGGCTCCTCATTGCTCTTTCTGTAGCGTTTGCTGCCGTTTCCTTCTGCCTGTCGTCTTCTGTGCCCAGAGGAGGCCTCACACCACAACCCCAGAATAGCTCAGTGGCTTTAACAGCTGCATTCCATAATTTAGCTCCCGAGAAAACAAACTCGGGAGAGAATTTCCGTCTTTGTCCTCAGGCTTTGCTGAAGCAAATCCAGGGTGGTGTGGGTTTCTCAATTGAGGGGAAAAAAAGATGATTTATTTGGTTCAAGTTGCAGTTTTCCCACAGTTTTCTATAATGAGCGGGGCCCCAGGCAGTACCTAGCACCTTCAAAAGGACCGCCTGTTTCCATATTGTATTTGTGTAAAAAGAGAGAAGGTTAAGGAACTTTTAAACTCAGGATGAGGAACCTCTTCCAGCCAGGGGCCAATTTCACGTTCAGAGAAGTTCCCAAGGGCCACATTCCAGTGGTGGGCAGGGCCAAAAACATCCACAACTTTTACCGCAGAGCTCTTCCTGCAAGTGGACAAAGTCTTACAAACTGCAGGTCAGAGGGCTGGGTAGGACCTATAAATTCCTATGCAGGTTATGGGTGCATGCCATCATGGACTCATAGGGTTGGAATGGGCCAAGTCCAACCCCCCCCATCAGTGCAGGAAATCCAGCTAGAGCATCCCTAGCATAAATTGGTTCAGTTGCCAAGCTGCTCTTACCATCAGGAAGATCTCTTCTAATTTTCAATGGAAATCGGCCCTCCTGCAACTTAAAACCGTTAGATCTGGCCCTACTGCTTCAAGTTACCAGTTGATTTAGGGTGACTCCATGAAATTCAGAGGATTTCAGGCAAGGAGTGCTTAGAGGTGGTTTTGCCAAGCTCCGAAATAGAGCCTACAGTGCCTGGTGTTCGTTGGTGGTCTCCCATCCAAGTACTAACCAAGGCTGACCTTGCTTAGCTTCCAAGATCAGGTGGGATCTGGGGCCTTCAGGGTATTTAGGCCTTCCGGTACAGCTTAGATCCAGGCTGTCTGGTGGAGCATATTTCCCTATACAGGACAACTCAAGTCCCAGAGATTTAGCTGAGGAGTTTGCAAAAACTTTATTCAGGAACTTCAGAATAGCAGCAGCACATTCTGGCCACTGCCAAGACTAAATGGATTTACAGTGTCTTATAAGCAGTAATATTACAAATATGTGCACGTGAGACCCCCATTTGCCAACTGATTTTGCCCTGTGCCAGACACCAGTTTTTCTGTGCTTGTCCAACAGTTATGACTGGGGGAGTGTCAGTCCCCCATCCCCACTTCCCTGCCTGGTTTCAAGATAAAAGGACAAGCCTTTCTCTGCTTTCCTTCCTCTGCCCTGCTGCGGGATTTTTGACCTGGCTGCAAATTCCCCTTCAATCAAGTTAAATGGAGCAAACCTTCCCCGTTGCTCCATGCAACTCCGTGGGGAGAGGGAGCCTTACATCTGCAGCTGGTGGGGGAGATTTCAAGGACTGCAGCTCGATAATCTCCTGGCCAGGAGAAGACACAATACTCTTTCCCCGCTGTTGCTGTCTCCTTCGATCTCCTCTGTAATGAGAGTAGCCCCCCCACTGCTAGGGAAGAGGGAGGGGTTTTTTGAAAGGGGGGGCATTGGGTTACACAAGCACACACCTGCTTCTTTTCTCTCCCCTCCCAAAGCTTCTCCCAGCTGCTGGCTTCTCAGGCAAACTCCCCCCCCAGCCTTCACTCCTTCAGCCCCTTTCTAATCTTCTCCCCTCCCTTTGGGTTTGGTGTTCTGTTTTTGCTGGGTCTTGGGAAAACAATGGGTGGCATCCAATCTGTGTGTGTGTGTGTGTGAGAGAGAGAGAGAGAGAAGCAATGGCTTCAAACCACAGAAAAAGAAATTCCAAGGGCCATCCAGTTCAACCCTGTTCTGTGCAGGAAAGCACCGTCAAAGCACTCCCAAGAGATGGCCATCCAGACTCTCTTCAAAAACCTCCAAACCTCCACCACGCTCCCAGGCAGCAACAGATTCCACTGTCAAGCTGCTCCCACTGTCTGGAAATTCTTCTAATGTTTAGGCGGAAAGTTTTTTTCCCTGAAGTTTGAAGCCATTGCTCCATGCCCTTGTCTCTGGAGCAGCGGAAAACAAGCTTGCACCATTTTCCAATATAACATAAGAGCTCCTGATTTTGAAAAAAAAAAAAAAGTTTTTTTCTTTAAAGATGTTAGTGGAGAAGATGCCCTGGAATGCTTTTGAAAGGCAAATTGCAACTCTTGGGGGCATCCAAACTATTTGTTTTGGCAACCTAGGGCAAATGGAGGGGGTAAAGGCTGTGAAAACAGCCTTTTGGGGCTCCGTGCGGCCTCTGGGTCAGCCTAGAGTAAAAAGTGACCTGCCCTCAGAGCTGTTTGAGTGGACACACAACCCTAAAGGTCAATAATCTTCCTTTCTCTTGTAAATGTATTGTGTCTCTGCAGAAAACCTGTGAAAATGTTGTGATGAAGTCAAAGCCCACCACTAGTAAATTCAATTTTATTTCAAGGCCCCGTTAAAATGGCACATCCGGGAGAGCTTTTCCAGGGCTCTCCATTCTTCTCTTTCTCCTTCAGTTGGGATGCTGATCAAAATGACAAAAGATGGGAGGGCGCGGGGGGGGCAAGGGAGGCGAGCTGGAGGGGGAGCAGCCCAAATGTCTGTTTTACTGTGGAGTGCAAGAAGCGATGGGCAGACCTAATACGATTAGACAGGCAGCTGGGAGACACAGAAATAACGGCTGTCCTGCTCTCCCCCGCCTTTCTTAAAAAAATAATAATTACAAAATCTAGCAGTTACTTTGCTAGCACGAGTCTGAAGCTGAAAAAAACAGTGGAAAGAATACAGACTCATGATTGGTTTCCAGGCTGGAAAATAGGTGGGGGGAGTCACACAGAGGTGAGAATTCGGTGCAGGCTTTTCCCCAAGTTATTCGCCCATCCTGAAGTGTCTGAGAAATTATTCGGTGCGGAGATGCATGTGGATTTTTTTTAATGTAGGAAGTGTAGGTGAAAATACATTTTTTGCACAAATACCATGGGTTTTTTTGTGTGGGGGGAGCTCAGCTGTTTTACGCAAGAAAACCACTGTGTCCGGAAACACACGGGTTTTTGTCTTGTCTTGTCTTGCGAAGGTGTGTGGGAGTGGAGGTTAGTGTGGGGGAGATGGCCATGGACTGCTTCGGGGGTGCATTCCTTTATGGCAGGATGGGGCGGGGCTGGACGGCCCCCGGGGTGTCTTTCAACGCTAGGAGTCTATGAGTTGATGTGAGCGAGTTGCCACAGCCTGTGGGCGGCCAGTCACGGGCAGGTGCAGGCGCCAAGGCAGATGATGGTACGACGAGTGCGCGGTCCCCTCGCCCAGTCCTACGGGCACCGACGAGTTGGGGTGCTGGCTGCGCGAGGGGCGAGCGGGAAGGCCGTGAGCGCGGGGCGGGCGAAGGGTGCCGGGGGGGCGCAAAAGGCGAGGGCACCTGTGGGAGCCACAAGGGCGGGCGGAGCCAGGGAGACAGCACGCGTGTCCCGGGAGGCACTTCTTAGGAACGGGCGACGTTTGTGGTTGGACCGCAGTTCCCAGCAGCCCCGGCCAGCCTCGCCCTCCTTTCCTTTCCTTCTTTCTTCCCCCGTTCCCTGCGCGGCCTGTCCTCCCGCCCTCCCGCCGGGCACCCCTACAGCTCCGCAGCGCGCCCTGTGGCTCCCCGAGCCCAGCCGAGCGGGCCTGCTGCGCCCTGCCCTCCGCCGCCCCTCCGCTCGGCCCTCCGAGGGGGAGGCGGGGCCTTCCCGCGCGGCCAATGGGAGCGGCCGGGCCGGGGAGCTGCGCCCGCCTCCTCCTTTCCCTCCCTCCCTCCCTCCCCCGGCCGGGCTCGGTGGGCGGCATTGTTTGCGCGTCTCCTTGTTCCGTCCGAGCGAAGGGCGGGCGAGGAGGCGAGGGAGCGGGCCGCCGCCGCCGCTGCTGCTGGCGGCCGTGCGCCTTCGGAGCGCGCCAGGGCGCACGGCCCCCCCGGGCACCGCGCGCGCCCCCCGCTCCCGGCCGGGGCGAACAGGTGCGAGGCGGGCGGCGCGTGGCCCTCCCGGCCCGCTGCCCCGCCCCCGCCCCCGCCCCCGGGCCGCTTTTGTCTCGGCTTGGCCGCCAGATGCTGCGTGGCGGGCGGGCGGGCGGAGGCTGCGGCGAGGGCGGCGCGCTCGGCTGGCCTCCAGGCCCGGCTCGGCTTCTCCGCCGTCGGCCGGGGCTAAGGCGAGGAGGCCTCGGCCGGCCCCCATGGGACTTTCCCCTCCGGGCTGCGGAGTTCCTGCCGCTGCGCTCGGGAGTCTGGTGAGTGGCTTGTTTCCTTTTCAAAGCAAGGCGGAGGAGGGAAGGCGGGTTAGTTCCTGTTGCCGTTTCGGCCGGCGCTCGGGGGACTCCGACTGCCCGAACTCCCCTGGCAACGCGTATTTATACCCGTCCTTCAGCCAGACGCTTGCCGGTTGGTTAATGTGGCGAATTCCCAGCCCTCCGGCTCACTGCGAGGCGATTGTGGGAGTTGTAGTCCCCCGAAAGCCACTTTCCCCACGATCCGGTTTTCATAAAACGGTGGCGTTGGAAGGAGCGGGAGGGGCCGTCGGGTTTGGAAGGGGCACCAGTGAGGGGGTTCTGAGACTTGGAGTCTGAAAATGGTCAGTGATTGGGAGATTCTGGAACTTGCAGTCCAAACATCACTCGGCTTGTGTGGCCATGCTGGCAGGGGGATTTGGGGGACGGTTGTTCCCAAAAGTCGCTTTCCTGAGAGCTGGTTTTAAGTATAATGGCCAGGGGCTGGGGGAGATAACTTTCCCAAGTAATTGCAGGGTCCACCGGACATGCTGCCTAGTGGATTCTGGGATTTAGAGTCCCGAAGAGTTAATATTTTCAGCCGCCAGGATGGAAGAGCATCACCACTGTTGGAGGGATGTGGTATCCCTTTTTCCAAATGCAGACCTTTTTAATCTGACTGGCTCAGTGAGACTGTTGCAATATTGCCACCTAGTCAAACTGAGAGAGATCTTGGAGGGGAGAGGAAGTTGCTTGGCTGTTGGTTTGGGCCCTAGAAGAAGGAAGCAGAACCATTAGCAAGGGACCTGGTGTGTGTGTTTGTGTGTAAAAACTTTGAAAATGCCACTCTCACAATATTGCAGCCAGTGGAGTCCAGAAAGGAAACTCTTCAAAGTTTTGGTGTCTGTAGTGTGTGTGTGCAGTTGTGTTTTTCCTCCAAGACCCTTGGGTGCACTATTGGTTTGAAGTCACAGCGTCTCCTTTCTGGCGACTCGAATCAAGAAATGTGCAGGAGGGTCTGTGGTTTCACCTTTCTCGTTCAGTAGAGCCCCCACGTTCAGAGACAGGCTACCTCTCGAGTGCCAAACACTGGTAACAGAAGGCAGGGTGTGTGGTGAGTTTTGTCTATGCCTCCTCCTCCTCCAGAATTTTTCCATCTTCGTTTGTGCTGGTGAATGCGGGCACGGTGGTGTCAAGCTGCTGTTAACGTGCTCCCTCTGGAATTTCCCGAAGGATCCTTCCTTGTAGCAGCCATTCTCCTGGAGCTGAAGTTGGGCAAGCCCAAATAATCCCGATGCAAGCAGGCAGAAAATAGAATCCAGTGCCAGCCTCCCCAACCCTTCCTCTTTTTCAGTCTTATTTCCCCGTTCCTCCCAAAGTTGCCCCCTTGTTTGGAGGTTCAGGGGCTTCAGATGTGACTCATGTGAGATGCCAAGCCAAGCCACACATTTGTACTAGATCTGTAGTGTTCCTCTTTGTACTAAATCTAAACCATCCTTCTCCCATGGGATAAAGACATTTTATGTTTGTTCGTTAGAATCCCAACGGAGGAAAGTTGAGGCATGCTCACTTGGAAACAAGGCCTGCTGGAAATCCAGCTGTTGGGCTAAGAGAGAGGATGTGTATACTCAGCCAAAGTGCACTAAATTGTGTTAATGTTGTACCTTCTAACTGTCCAGATTTGGCAGAGATAGTCCCAGTAAATCCTCTGTCATCCCACTTTTTCAGCCCCTTTGGAAATGTCCCAGTTTCTCTCTTCTCCCTCCTCTTTTCCCCTTTGTTTCCACCTTGCTTTGGTTACTGTAAACTGAGTTCAAAATGCAAAACCAGTCTGTACTTTAAATTCAGTGAGAGGGGGAGAGAGGGAGCAGAATCTTGCCCTTCCTAGCAAACTGTTGCAGCTTCTCCTTGCTTGTGTGTTTTTCCTCATTTTTCCATCTTGCCCGTGTTCTGATGTTGCTTAGCCGTGTGTCCCAATTTTCATCTGGGAAATGTTGGTATTTGCTTAGGGGCTGCCATGACATTGCAACATGCAGATGTCCGTTGTACAGTAGTAACCAATGGAATCCCATGGTGGGCACCAATGAGACTCGGAGTATTCCCCAGTGCTGGGGAGTTTTAGGTTCAAGTCGCCAGCAAGCCATGAAATGGACTCCTTGCACAAGTCAGTCTCCCCTCAGGTTGGAAGGCTAAGAGGTGGCATGATAGACATGTTTAAATATTTGAAGGGATGTCATATGGAGGATGGAGCAAGCCTATTTTCTGCTGCTTCAGAGACTAGGACATGGAGCAATGGCTTCAAACTTTAGGAGAAGAGATTCCACCTAAACATTAGGAAAAACCTCCAGACAGTAAGAGTAGTTCAGCAGTGGGATACTCTGCCTCAGTGGATTGTGGTGGAGTCTCCTTCTCTGGAGGTTGTTCTTAAAGAGAGCCTGGATGGCCATCTGTCAAAGGGAGTGCTTTGAGGAGAAGAAGGGCTCTTTGGAGGAGGACTGGGAAAGAATTTTAACAGATAGATAAATATATAGCTTGTGTTTCATCTCTTGCAGTTACACTACAGCCTGTTCTCACAGCTTTCCTTAATTTTTTGAGTCTACCTTCCCTCTCTCTTTCTTCTCTTTCCATTTAGGTCTTCTGGGCATGTGTTTAGCAGAGGCTCAAGAACTGAAGCCTTTCTGCTTTCTGTCACAGGGTGTGTTCCTGCTTCCTCCAAGATATTTGGAGAGTGGAGGCCTCTTGTTCTCACTTGGAGAGCAGATTTGAACTTGAGAACACAGCAGTTCAGTCTTTGCTGAGGCTATATGCCTCTGGGGTCATGCCTTCCCTGCAGATTTATTTCTGATACAGTCTTAGGGTTGGAAGGGGATGATGGGGTCAGCTAGTCCAACCCCACCCTGCCATGCCACAAGACGCAATTAAAGCATTCCTGAAAAATGGCCACCCCACCTCTGTTTAAAGACCTCCAAAGGAGGAGAGGGCAGTTCATTCCACCATCCAACAGTTTGGTGGCTTTTAAACCCATCTGCAAGCCCAGAATCTGGTTTGCTTCTGGAGCAAACAGTTTGTGAATCCTTGCTCATAGACCCAGCAAGGATGCTGCTGCAATTTTGCAGGTAGATGAAGGCCGGATAAACAAGCTGGTTGTCCTGTGAGCTTGGGATAATGGCCGACACCGTTCCCTAGGGTGGCTGTTCCAGAACATCAGGAAAACATGCAGTAGATCTGCAGCTAGTGTTCCTTCATACCCCGCCCAGCCTCTCTCCATCCCTGCTTGAAAACCCAGGTAAAGAATAGGTAGTGATTGGATTCTCTTGCACCTGTTTGGAGAAAGTCTGACCACCACACACTAACCCAGAAGGACGGGGTTGGAGTGGGTCTGGGGGGACCACTCTTGCGATTTCCAAAGGTCAGAGCCATGGGGGTTAAAGTGGAATCTTAGCGCTGTAATTGTATAGCGTGAAATGGCCCCTAGTCTCTGGAGCATCAGAAAACAAGCTTGCTCCATCTTCGGCGTGACATCTTTTGAAGTGTTCAGAGATGGCTGTCATATCACCTCTCAAGTCTCCTCTCCTCCAGACTAAACATACCCGGCTGTTTGCTCTCTCACTGTAGTATATTTGCATCCTCTTTTTCTCCCTCTGCCGGCTAATGATGTTGTAGGTCAGGCTGTGCCAAGATTTCCCGCTGCCTCTTTCCTCCTGGGCTCAAAGCAGCAAGCCCGCGCTGACAACAGATGCCATTTCTCTCCTCCTTCCTCTCCCTCCGCCCTCCCTCCTTTGTGTCAGGGGAGTAAGTTCTCTTTCTCTAAAGAGGAGAAGCGGAGCCATGTAAGCCAACTGGCCGGTGTCTCCCCATTGAATGATTTGCATTTCTGGGCCGCTTACTTGTTCCTTGGTTGTTCCTGACCTGGCAGCACTTTGTAGAGTTGTAACATTTCCAGAAATTTTGAAACCCATGTGGGAGAGTGTTTTTTTTAAAATTCAATTGTTTTTGGAGTCAATTTTAGCAAATAATATGACGTCCGTTGACCTCCTGTGTCCCTAGGGTAAGTTTGCGGCCTAGGGTGACATCTCAGGCAATAAAATTTGGACACCAAAATGCAGATCATAGAATTGTATATTTAGAAGGGTTTCTATATGCCATCAGGTCCAATCCCTTGCTCAATGCAGGGTCTCCAGCTAGGGCATCCTCAGAGGGGAGCTGTCTGGCCTCTTTCTGAAGATGTCCAGAGAATCCATTGGGTTCCATTGCCAAACTAGTCTTGCTGCCAGGAAGTTCAGTCAAAATCTACCCTCCTGTAACTTCAAACCATTAGACCTGGTCCTACCCTCTGGGTCAGTTCTCCTCTAGAGCAAGATGTAGGACTTTTGCCGTTGGGGGAGCGCTCTCTGTGTCAGTTGCAGGAGCACCCCCTGATGCCCATGGGTCTTTTGACAGGTGAATCTGAGCCTTCTTTTACTACAGCATTATAAAAACACAATAATGAGGTCAGAGAGTTCTCAAGCTGCATTAGAAGATCCCAATGGTTTACAACCCTCATTTGCCCTCATTTTTCATCTTATCCCAAAAGCAACCAGGAGTTCTTATGAAACAGGCCCCCCTAATTTCAGCTCAAGCCTTTGGGTGGGGGAGTCCGGGCAGCTGGTGCTAATAGTGGGGAGCAGTGCTTGCAGCTTTCTCCCTTCCTCCCGCTACCCCCCTCCCAGCTGTCCCATATTCTTCTCCCCCTTGCAAGGAGCTGCCTTTGAAACACAGGAGAGGCCTGCATTCTTCAGAGAGCAACATCCAGAGCTTGGAAAAGTTACTTTCAGAATCTAACAGAGGTGCTCCAGAAACAGCAACTTCCAAACACAGATATAAGATGGGTGACCCCTGGCTTGACCACAGTATATGTGAAAAGGATCTAGGAGTCTTAGGAGACCACAGGCTGAACACAAGTCAGCGGTGTGATGGAGCAGCTAAAAAAGCCAAGGCAATTGCATTGGTAGGTGCGTAGGTCAAAGGAAGTGATAGTACCATTGTATTCTGCTTTGGTCAGGCCTCACCTGGAATACTGCATCCAGTACTGGGCACCACCATTCAAGAAGGATATTGACAAGGTGGAATGTATCCAGAGGAGGGTGACAAAAATGGTAGAAGGCCTGGAAATGGTAGGAGCCTTATGTGGAGCAGCTTAGGGATCTGAGAATGTTTAGCCTAGAGAAGAGAAGTTAAGAGGGGATATGATAGCCATATTTAAATATTTGAAAGGTAGTCATACAGAGGATGGAGCAAGCCTGTTTCTGCTTCTCCAGAGACTAGGACAAGAAGCAATGGCTTCAAACTTCAGGGAAGGAGATTCCACCTAAATATTAGGAAGAAATTGCTGATGGTAAGAGCAGTTTGACCGTGGAATGCACTGTCATCTCAGTGGAGTGTGTGGAGTATCCTTTGGAGGTTTCTGAACAGAGGCTGGATGGCCATCTGTCAGGAATGCTTTGATGGTGTCTTCCCATTTGGCAGAATGGGGTTGGACTCAGTGGCCCCTGGAGTCTCTGCCAGCTGTGTGGTTCTGTGATTCTGTTTGATGGTTCCACAACCCCACCGCTTTTTCTGTGACTCTTTCCCACCCAGTTGGCATCTCCCTTGCAAAAGATCCCTGCCATCCATGTGGTTGCCGTATGTTGACCGCACAGAAGCCTTGTGGCTAGCGCAGGGAGGGAACTGTGTGGGAAGCAGGTCTCACATTTCTCTGTGTGTACGTGTGGTGGGGAGACAGAGGGAGGGGGATGAAATTGAGGAAGAACATGTTCCAGAATAGTACAGTTCCCCCTACTCTCCCATGTAACCATATGATTAGAAATGAAACAGTCATTTCTTGATGCAATATTAACCCTATTATTCCTAAAACCATTCCTTATACTGCAAGACACAGTAAATAAAGCTAATGTTCAGCATACAGGGAGAACATGCATGTGATTATTGTTGTTTGCGGTTGTCTGCTGTCTTTGATTTGCAAATGAGAGACTTGCAGATTCCGGGGTGTGTCTTTGTTGGTTGAGTCCATCCATCTGTAATGTGGATTTCCTCTTCCTGACTACCTTCCCAAACATTATTGTCTTTTCTTGTGAGTCCTGTCTTCTCGTGATATGGCCATAGTACAACAGCCTCAGTTGAGTCATCTTGGCTTCTAGGGAGAGTTCAGGCTTGATTTGCTCTCAGGCAAATCTTGTTGTCTTTTTAGTAGTCCAGGTTATCCACTCTTGAGCAGGGATTTTCAGTTTTTGGCTCTCTGTATGTTTTATATTTCAATTCCCAGATGTTTCTGCTAATATGGCTAATAGTCAATGTTTTCTGGGAGCTGGAACCCAAAGTATATAAAGTTTGCGAACCACTGGGGCAGCCCTTCCCACAAACTCAAGATCCAAGTCCTCATGGTTTTAATAATAGTACTATTTTAGATGGGACCATGCAAAGTTTGGCTTCCTCGGTTTTTCGGCATGCAAGCAAATGATTGGTTAACCAGTCAGCTGACAACATTTGACTAGTCAGTGGAGCATAACACCAACCCCTGCTAACAACCTGTGGATTAATTAATGGTAGGACCTGTTTGACTGTGGAACAGACTGCCTCAGATAGTGAGCAGCTTGTCTCCACTGTAGATCTTTGACCAGCCGTTGCGGGAGGGCGCTTAAGTTCAGGGTGCATATCTATTATCCGAAACGCTCCCAAATCCAAAACTTCCGAAAAGCGGAACCCAGTCATATTCCTGGAGGGAACATGAGGGAATTATGGAGACTCACTTGGGACTACGCATGCTGCTTGCAAAGTCTCTTGGTTGGGTTGGCACCCTGTTTCCCCCGAGGTGGTCCGGAGTGTGCACGCAGCTTTGCAAAATCTCTTCGTTGGCTTGGTGCCTTTTTACCCACTCTCAGCTCATTTTGCAAGCAACCTGTGAGTACAGTCCCAAGCGATCCTCCGTAATTCCTTCATGTTGCCTACAGGGAGAAGGCAAGAGAAGAACTGATGGAAGAACCTGCATCAGGAGAATGGTATATAATCTTATTATGTATGTGCAGATATTCCAAACTCTAAAATCCAACACATCTCTGGTCCCAAGCGTTTCAGATAAGGAATCATCATCATCACTATTATTATTATTGTTATTGCAATTAATTATACCCCATTTTTTCCAGGTTGGGACTTAAAGCAGCTTACAATTAAAAAAACATATACCCGTATCTGCCGGTATATAAGACACAGCCGTGTATAAGATGCACCCATTTATACACTGGCAAATACTAGTTGCTGACATATAAGACACACTCCATTTTCAAACAGTATTTTTCAGGAAAAGAAGTGAGTCTTATAGGCCAGCAAATAGAGTAGTTAAAAACCACAGAATCCAAAGGTTAAAACACAATTAAACAATCAGGAAGAACTAAAGCAATCTGTATAGGATTCTTGTATTGGAGAGGGTTGGGCTAAATGACCCTCATGGTCTCTTCCAAGCTCTGTAATTCTGTGAAAGCTGCTTTTTCTGAGCAAGACCAGAAGCTGGCTCAGTATTGTCAACAAGGATTACCAGATTTCTAATCCTGATTTCTTGCATAGATCGGGGCCTCCATCAGAGATCTTTCTGCAGTTTACCTTGAGATTGAACCGGTAAGGCCCTCCCACCCCCATATCTCGATGGTTCAAAATTTAGGGCAGTTGGTGGGTGAAAAACATTTCTCACCCCAGGCTGGGGCTAAACCAAAATGAACCAGCTTGGGTTCTTTTTTTCCTCCCTATCCTTCTTTGCTTCCTCCCGCGGAAGATGCAGCCAGATTGTGCAAGGAGGAGGGTGACTCCCGGGTGCGCGATTATGCCTCCCGACAGCTGCGCCTCTTTCCCCTTCTTTTGTTGGGCCTTGGCACGAGAGCTCCCAGAATGCTCTGCCTTGAATCCTTGGCGCTTTTCTCCTCCTGGGGTGGTTAATATTTAATGCTTTGCCTGCTGCGTCCGGGCGAAAGCAGCTGCGGGGAGGGGGCAGCAAATGCTCGTTTCTCCCAGGGGTTGAAAGAGGCTTGGCCGGTCTCTGTGTGTGTGAGCCGGAGTGGGGGAATATGGCTCTCTTCTCACCACTCGCCCCCAGAAGCCCTCTCCGGCATGTGTCAGATCTGGCAGGACCTTTTTGTGCTTCCAGATAATGTGCAAAAATAGGGAGTTCAAGTTTGGTTGGGTTTCCCCTGCCCCTCTTCCAAGGAAATAAGATTGCACATCTTCCATCCCCAGCACATAATGGAGGGTCTTTGTATTCCACAGCAAGAAAATCCAGGATTCTGTGACTTGCAGAAATTACGCAAGGTTGGTCTTAATCCTTTTTTGCTTTTGCATTTTTTGTCCCCCCCTTCTGCATAATGTATTCCTGTTTTGCTGCAAACGAGATGAATGAGATATTCTACAACATTGTTCCAATTTTTAAAAAACTTGTTACTGATTTTTATTTTTGTAACGATACGAGGCAACATTTTGTTGGAAGCAGCAGGGAGGAAAAAGGAGTCGTTGCCCTGTTTGTGTATCATCGTTGCGGGTGCAAGCCCTTGAGTTGTTTCCAACTTAAGGCAACACTAGATATCACGGGATGTTTGTTGCCCAAATTTGTTCCAGGGTGGAGTTGCCATTCTTCCTCTAAGGCTGAGAAAGTATGAGTTGTACCCACTGCTTTGCCATTGCAGGATGCGGATTCGAATCCTGCTGTCCAGAGTCATAATCCAACACTCCAACCATCACACCGCTCTGGCTGTCTCATGTCTCATATTCTGTCCCAAGCTAGAATCTATTTTGGTGCATTTGTTCAGATCTGAGTTACCATTCGAGCCAAGGTTGCGAGAGTAGAGTGTGTCAGATCTCCTTCAGTCAGTTTCATGTATCTCTGCAGGAAGTTTCAGGATTAAGGGAGAGAAAGAAGGATATATAGATAAATTTTTCTAGCTTTGTTCCGCATTCTTCACTTTCTGCCTTCATCTAACGCCCATCGCTGTAAGTAAGAGTTCAGGGCTGTTTGAAAACCCTTTGGTGAAGAGAGAGGTACCAACAATAGCCATAATAAAGCTCTGCTTTATTTCTCCCATCTCCTTTGGGCTTTGAGCAGGTGGCTTCTTCTACACATTTAAAGCCGTTGCCCACGCCAAAGTGTAGAACACGTGGTCTAGAAACTTGAAAGTGGGGCGTCTTTGGTTAGGGTTACTTGGTACCCCCAGAGCCTTGGGTGCTGCAGAAGTTCCGGTGTGCGGAGTGGAGTCCGTGAGGTTTTCGGCAGGCAAGTCGGTGGATTAGCACAACTGGGTGTGAGTCTGAGAGAGCGTAGATAATTGTTATTATATAGGTAGGTTTCAAAGATAGATGTTTGTCTGGACAGCTTGTGGGTGTGACGTGTTTGCTAAAGGAGTGAATTCATAGTTTTGGTTCCTGTAGAGTTTCAGGTGTGTAGTGGATTACACAGAGCCAGCGTAGTGTTGTGATTTGAGCTTTGGAGCTTGGAGACCGGGATTCAATTCCCTGCTTGGCTGTGGAAACCCACTGGATGACTTTGGAGGCATCACACCCTCTCAGCCCCAGAAAGCCCCATGATAGGGTCACTTTAGGGTCACCATAAGTCCAAAAGAACTAACTGCAAGGTGCACAGGAACAAGAATAACGACAAAATATTGTGTGTGGTTTTTGGCAATGGGCTGGTGAATTAGCACCACTAAGTGTGAGTCTGAGAGAGCGTGGATGAAAATTGTTATCATATCAGTAGGCTTCAAACACAGATCTTTGTCCAGGAAGTTTGTGGATCTGCCGTTTTGCCTCTGGGTTTCACTCTCCTAGATTCAGTCCTGTGTGTGAGGCAACTCAGGTTTTCCGTGTGTTGGGAATAACAACTTTCCCCACTAGGTAATACCTCCATACACAACACACACACGCAAATCAGGGTTCCTCTGAGGGCCAGAAGAGTGACCTAAAGGGGTGTCTCTAGTTTCATCTCAGCCACCGATTCCTTCCATGCAATCTGTTTACTCTCTGTTCATGCTCTGGATTGGTCTTGATTTTGGTGGTTGATCAAGGAAGGGGTAACTTAGATGGAGAGGGGAGGATCATGCCATCTTTGCTGGAGTTGTCTATCTCTTTTGTATATCTCGTTGTGACCTCACTTTTCATGGGTGCACGTGTGTGCTATGGATCATTCCATGCTCAAAGGTGGTGGTTTTTTCATTTCTTGATATTGACACCTCCTTTTATCTAGTGGAAGAGACGACAGGAAGCAGCAATCTTCTAGTTATTTATTTTCATTTTTAAAATTCCCCTACCACATTTTAGCTCACCAGCCCCTTCTCTCAAGACAGGCCTTGGTCTCAGTAATGAAAATGAACCAAAACTTCAATGAGAGAGTAACAACAAAATTGCCTTTATTAAGTTTAAGGCAATCTGGATGCACTTCTTGGGTGCCTTTACACCACAAAAAGCAAATGCACAGCTACAGGATGAGGGATACATGACTCAGTGGTATTACGTGTGAAACGGACCTTGAGATTATTGTTGATTATAAATTGGATGTGAGGTAGCAGTGTGATGCTGCAGCAACGTAGGCAAATGCTGTCTTAGCCTGTGTTAATAGAAGTGTGATTTCTAAGTCAAGGGAAGTGATAGACCCACTGTATTCTTGCTGTCATCTAGAGCTCTTGTGTTCTGCTCTGTGTGCCTCATTTTAAGAAGGATAAACAGTTGGCTCTCCACATTTGCTAGGGTTAGGGGCACAGGACTCCTGCAAAAGTGGAAAAATTACAAATATCAAAGTGTGTGTGTATGTTGTGCAAAGGAAGCCAAGGCACAGTGGAGAAAGTGCGCATTCAGGGTCCAAGCCAAGTCACGGAAAAGAAGGGAAAGGGGGTGAGTTGGCATGGTAGCGCTATACTTCCTCTCTCTTGCCCATCTCCTTCCTTGGGTGTGTGGAGGGCATCAAGAGAGAGTTTGGGGTGCTGAGAAATCGGGGTGAGAGCCATCATTAGCAGGCAGGCAGAAGCTGGAGGGGGGGGACCAGAGGTGGGTTTTTAAAGGGCCTCACAGCCTGACTGAAGCTGCAGAGAAGGAGGGATCCCCTGGAAGAGAAGGGCCTGAGGGGGACAGGGGTTGGAGACGCTCACAAATAATCAAATCCAGGAAAGGGAAACCCGCAAATGTTGAGGGCTGAGTGTACATTACAAACTGAGTGTACATTACAAACTGACTGCTTTGACACTCGGTTGATACAGTTTGTAGTTCTCATTTGCTACACCAAGATGGCTCTTGGGGTTGGTTCAGAGAGGGTGTGCCGTTGCCCTTCTCTGAGGCTGAGAGAGAGCAACCTGCCCAAGGGCACCCTGTGGGTTTCTGTGGCCAAGTGGAAATTTAAGCCCTGGCCTCTAGGGTCCTAGTCCAGCAGTCAGATTACCCCACGCTGGCATCTGGGGGAAGGAAAGTGACCATGTTCCCCCGCAGCCGGAGATCCCAGGGAGGGGGGCTCACTTTTTACCCCCACAAACATCCAAAGCAGAAGATGGGTGCTGCCAGGACCACAATGCCCTCCCTTTATTTCCCCTGTGTGCCATTGGGTTGTCTTTCTCCAACAGGGAAGGCTTCAAAAGCTACCAGAGGATGCTTTTGACGCCTTTTGGTTGGCTCAATAAAGCTAATGGCCAGAAGATGGATTTTGGCACCTTTAAGTAGAGTTGGCACCAACCTTTCTGTCCCCCGCCCCCAGCCCTGGCACTCAGGGTCTTTGTGTCCCCCAACCCACCCATCTTGTTGCCTCAAGATAGCAGCCAGGTCTCCCGGCTTGGCAGGCGCTGCCTCCTTCCTTGCTTCTCTCCTCAGCCAGCCTCGTCCCTGGTACAATAATGCTCTCTGCTTGGGGGGAGAGAAGGGGCGTCCCATGAGGCCGGGCTGCGTGGGGAGGGGAGAGCACTCAGCTGTATGGTAATGGCGGGAGGAGAGGGGAGGGGGCGAAGGCTAGGGGCCGGTCCGCCCTCCGTACTTCTCTGCCTTTGTCTTGGTGCTGCACCTCATTTCTTTCTTCTTTCTTTCTCTCCCCCCCCAACTGCAAATCCTCTTTAACTCCTCGTCCGGCAGAAGCTGGCCAGGACAGCGTTCGCTTGCCGCCGGACGCCAGCAGCCCCAGCGGCATGACCTCGGGCAACGGGACGTCTTCCTCCACCGTCGCCGGCACCACCCCCCAGAACGGCGAGAACAAGCCCCCGCAAGCTGTCGTCAAGCCCCAGATCCTCACCCACGTCATCGAGGGGTTTGTCATCCAGGAAGGGGCCGAGCCATTCCCGGTAGGGCTCCCGGATCCCCGGGGGACCAAGGGTCCTTGGGCTGGAGTTGTGGGGGGGGAGGCATTTTGGGCAGAGGAGGAATGGCCCTAAGACTATTACGGTCATGTTCTGCCTGATCGGGGACTCCCTGTGGTTCACAAGAAGGTATTTCTATTCTGATCAAAAACAGGTGGAGATTGTAGGGTCTCCTCAAATTGGCTGGACATTTGGAGCTCCTGCACTGAGCAGGGGGTTGGACTCAGTGGCCCATAAGGCCCCTTCCAGCCCTACGATTCTGTTTTGGACTGCAACTCTCAACAGTCTTTTATCACCAGCCATTCTGGCAGAGATTCTGGGAGCCAAAAGGCAAAGCATGTGAAAAGGCCAAAGGCTGCCTTTCAGGGGTGAGAGCACAGTATAGGGCCAGGTCTAATGGTTTTAAGTCACAGGAGGATATTAATAGAACATTACGAAGAATTTTTTGACAGTAAGAGCTGTTTGGGAGTGGAACCCGTTGCCAAGAGAGGTGGTGAGGTCTCCTCCTGTGGATATCTTGAAAAAGAGGCTGGGCAGCTACCTTCTGAGGATGGTCTAGCTGGAGGGTTTGGACTCGGTGGGCCACAGGGCCCCTTCCAACTCGAGGGCTATTTGCTGAAAGGCAGCGTGGTTTAGTGGTTTGAGCATTGGGCTGGGACTCCGGGAGATTAGGGTCAACATCCTTAGATGCCCATCAGACATATAGATGGAGAGAAGATTGCAGAGTATGCAAGTGCATGCTTGAAACAAATTGATGAGTCTTAAAGGCACAACAACATCCCTTTTGAAAAATCTTGCACCACTTATTTTTATACTGAAATGGACTAAAATGAAGAGACAGCAGAAGGGAGCACTTTGAGTGTTGGATTAGGACTCTGGAGTTACTGTTCTTGTGTGATTTCAAGTTGTTTCTGACTTATGGGGACCCTAAGGCAAATTTGGCACAGGGTTTTCTGGGGCTGAGAGTGTGTGACATGTACAAGGTCACCCAGTGGGTTTCCGTGTCTGAACAGGGAATCAAACCCTTGTCTCCATGGTTGTAATCCAACACTCAGATCACACCACCATGCTGGCTGTCAGGACTCTGGAGACCTGGTTTCAACCTGGTGGGTCACACTCTCTCAGCCTCAGAAGACAGCCGTGGCAACCCTCCTCTGAAGAGATCTTGCCAAGAACTCCCAGAAACCCCAGGCATTTTGGCCAACAGTCAGGAGTTTTGGGAGCTGAAGTCCAAAACTTGTTGAGGCCCAAGAGCTGGGAACCATGGGGCTGGCCATTACCTCTCAGATCTACTTGGCAGGGTTGTTCTGGGCACAGCCTTTGGAGCGAGAGGTGTTTTGTGCAGCCTCGGAGGGGAATTTTGGACCCAGGATTGCTGTCGTGTTGGAGGGCGCAGGTTTGAAGAGGGGTGGGAGGCCCTTGGACACCCCGCTTTCCCTGCTCTCCTTGAAGCCCCCTTACTTCTCTCTCTTCTCTCTCTCTAGGTGGGGCGCTCTTCGCTGCTTGTGGGGAGCCTGAAAAAGAAGTATGCCCAGGTGCTTCTGGCAGAGAAACCGCAGCAGCAGCAAGACAACGCGACCACCACTGACTCTGAAATGGAGGACCCCTATTTGCAAGGTGAAAAAAACCCACCAGGGTGTGTTCATGTGTCTCAGAACATGGGCAGAGTGTCTTTCTTTTCCTCTCCAGTTAACTCCATCTCCCTTCCTCTGCTGCCTCCTAATAGAAACTTAGAATTGTTCCCTTTTGAGGACTACAGTTCCCAGAATCCCCTAGCTCAGCAGCATGGAAGTTGTAGTCTAGGAAAGGGAGATTTCTAAGCTGTGCTGGGAGTAGAGTGGGGGGGTCACTCTTTCATTTCCAGCCTTAATACAAATAAAAAGGTCTCTGCTTAATCAATACACTTCGCAATAGGATGGAGAGACCTGGGTTCAAATGTCACCATTTTGGCCCTGAACCTGACTGCTCGTGGAGGTGTAGGGGACCTGTGACATGGGGCTAGTCGCTGTCTCTCAGGCCTACCTCGCAGGGTTTTTCAGGGTATAACATTTGGAGAGGGGATAGAACAGAAAGTATATTCTTCCCTGGGCCATCAGAGGGAGTAGCCGGCAACCCAGAACGTACAGTGGACCCGCCAAGAATTTGTGATTTCGTGACTGGGGAATGTCGCGTCCTATACGTACAATGGCAGCGACGTAAATGTGGGTGCAATGAAGCACACACAGGAGTTTTCCCTTTGTCCCAACACCTCTCCTCCTCTTTCTCCCCAGAATCCAAAGACGAGGGGTCCCCCCAAAGTTGAAGTGTGAACTCTGCGGGCGCCTCGACTTTGCATACAAGTTCAAGCGGTCGAAACGCTTTTGCTCCATGGCCTGTGCCAAGAGGTAGTCACAACAACAATCAGTCGGTTTTTGTTTCTTCTTTTTAGTTTATGTTAAAGATGTTAGTTGGAGTTTGTTATTTTGTCTAGAAATTGATAAATATATTAGGAAAGGACATTGACATTAAAACACAACACTTAAAATATGCAATATGTGGTTTTTAAAACCCCGTTGATAAATTTGCTGTGGAATATTTTAGCAAAGTATGTGCTAGCTAGTGAATTGTTCTGGGTCTGGAACATTGGTGTGTCCCTATACCTTGGCCTCTTTTCTTCTTCCCCACTCCCTGCCCACCCCAGATACAACGTGGGTTGTACAAAGAGAGTGGGACTTTTCCATCCGGACCGCAGCAAGCTTCCGAAACCGAGCACGCCTCCCCACAGCCGGCGTCGGACCTGCAAGGGTGCTCTACCCCCTCTCAGCAAAGAGAGCAAGAAACAGGTAAGAGCAGAGAATAGAACTGGAAGAGACCCCGAGGGCCATCCAGTCCAACTCCATTCTGACATTCAGGAATGCACCATCAAAGCACTCCCGACAGAGGGTCTATTTAAAAACCTTCAAAGGAGACTTCACCATGGTCCGAGATGACAGCATATTCCATTGTTGAGTTGCTCTTAGCATCAGAAAGTTCCTTTTATTGCTTACATAGAGTGTCTTTTCCTGTAGCTTGGATCCATTGCTCCGTATTCTGGTTTCTGGAGCAGCAGAAAACAAGTTGGCTCCATCTTCCATATGACATCTTTCAATAGTTAAACATGGTTATCTTCTCCTTGCAGGCACCGGTAGCCTTGCCTCCCAGCTCAGGCCCCATTTCTGTCACCGGCTCCTTGCAGCTGGCCCATGCTCAGGAGGACTCCAGCCGCTGCTCGGACAACTCCAGCTATGAGGAGCCCCTCTCCCCCATCTCGGCCAGTTCGTCCGCCTCCCGACGGCGCCAGGGCGAGAGGGAGATGGAGCTGCCTGACGTCCACGTCCGGGACCTCGTGGCCATCGGGCATCATTTCTTGCCCAGCGAGCCCACCAAGTGGAACGTGGAAGACGTCTACGAGTTCATCCGCTCCTTGCCAGGTAAAGCTCAGTGTTGTCCCCCCGCAAAGGAGGCCACAACTTGGGATGAGACTTTCCTGCCATCGTAGCTATGACCCATAAAGCCCTTCTGTGGGTCAGGTCTGAACTGAAATACTAATAAGAAGGAATGGGAAAATAAGGATTGTACCAGTGCCTTTAAGACTAACGGGGTTTTATTTAGCACGATCTTTTTGGATATAAACTCGGGTGTGCAGGATAGTTTCACGTCCCAGTAATTAGGCTTAGAGGTTTCAAAAGCTTTATTCAGGAACATAGAAGAAAACAGCTGCATGTTTTGGCAATTGCCAAGACTAAAGAACGATTGGGTTTAGAGTACTGTATGAGCTCCTTCAGTAGATAGTCCTTGGGCAAACAGACTCATACTTCATTGTAAATCACCAAGAGGATGCCAACGCTTGTCTTAGATTGTGCGTGCTCGCCAGAGGTGTGATTCTTCCATCTGGGGGCCACATGAACAGCCACAAATGGCCACAAGGCTGCACCGGGGACCCCTTCATAGGAAAATCACACCTCTAGAAAGAACTGCATTTGGTTTCGGTGGCCACTGGATGGGAGAAATCCCTGCATACCGTATATAAAGAAAGGGGGTCAGCTTGGCCCCAAGTGACTCACCTTGTTTCAGTTGGGCAGGGAGGCTTGGCTTTCGAGGGGTCCGTGCCTCGGCAAGAGTCCTTTTCCTCTCCCTGAAGGGACTTACCACTTCTCCCTTGTCCCGCAGGTTGCCAAGAAATTGCCGAGGAGTTCCGCACTCAAGAAATCGACGGCCAGGCCTTGCTGCTCCTCAAGGAAGACCACCTCATGAGTGCCATGAACATCAAGCTGGGCCCAGCACTCAAAATCTACGCCCGCATCTGCATGCTGAAAGACTCCTAGGGGTCTCACGGGGGCCCTTCTCCCAGCCACGGATGTGTTCCTTTTTTGTTGTCCCTTCTCCAAGGATGGCGGCGTGGAAGGATGGCTAGAGACAGGATGGACTTGTGGCCCCTTCCACCGCCCCGATTTAACTCGAGCACAAAGCCCCCCTCCCCTGCTGATGGGAGCAGAAATGGACCCAACGCGGACCCATTCCAGGGATCCATGTCTAGAGAGGACAAGGGTAGCGGGCTGTACATAATAGGTAGCGTTAGCTTCCCTTTCTCCTTCGTCCTCCTCCTCAGGGTCACTGTGCTGGTGGAGGGGGTGATAAGACCAGATGTGAGAGGGGGAGTGTGTGTTTTTAGGGTAGGGGGAGACCTCCCCCTCCTTACTAGAAGCTGGTTCTCCTGCTCCTCGGAGGTACTGAAAATCCCCTCGGATCGGACGAACCTACTTGAAACCTCAAAGCCAAACAGACTGTTGCCTTAAACTTTTTGTGTAGGCGTGTGTGTATGTGTGTTGCCACATAGTGCCCTCCCCGTTTCCTCCCTCTGCCACTTTTTGGGGTTTGTAGCTTCCGCAGTAGTGGAGAAAGGTGGGTTAAAGTTTGGGTTTGGGTGTCCTTCTCGCGATCAGCCAGTGTTTCTCCATAGAGAATCCTCTTCCCTACTCTTCTGGCCCAGGGCGAGAGCAAATTAAAGCAAGATGGCTTGGGGGAGATGCAGATCAAAACTGCCTCCCTCCACACCGTTCCCTTTGGGGAATGGGAGAGGGGCTTGCTGCGAGCTGTCAGAATTCGGCAACCACCTGGGCTTCTTGGTTGGCTACTGATCTTTCTAACAGGTTCCTTTCCTCAAGACTTGGGTTCAGTTCTTTGGCTGCCTTCCCAATTTCTGGACCAGTTTATTTTTATTTTTTTCAGCTGCCTTAAAAGACTCCCCATGGTGTCTGCCACAAATGTCAACCTACGCTCCCCCCACAACTACCACCCCTGAGCCCCCCCATATCTCAAGGCAGGACAGGAGGAGCCGGTTTTCTCCCTGGAAGATGGAGCTGGCCTCAGGTGTGTCAGGGATGGGAGAGGGCGAAAGGGGAATGGGGGGAGAGTTGGGCAGCTGAGCTGCGTCCCCCCTCGGAACGTTTTCTGGGTGATTTCCCCTGCCCCGGTCCCACTCCTCTCCCGTGCTGGCCACTGGCACCGGAGCCTTTGTAGAGGCTGCAGATGAATTTCTACTGATTCCCACGTCCCCGAACCTTGGTTTTTAATAAAACTCCTTTTGCAGAAATGAATTAAGAAGGCTTTGTTGCCCTGGATTGTGCTTCTGCTTTTTTGTGTTTCGGACACGGAAACCATCTCGGGCTCGCTGAGAAATTGAAAGGTGAGGTACCAAATCCTCAGATATGGCAGGCAATCTGTAAAGCACTTTACCCAGTAAAAGAGGCCAGGTCTCTGCCCTGCCACGTCTACAGTTCCTAGCCCAAACACTTGGTTTCTGCTTTCTTTGGGTAGAACAAAGACTAACACACACAGGTATATAGTTGTTCTTGTTCAACATCCTTGCCCCACAGACAGAAGACTGGGGATGCCTCACCAGTCCAACCCAAGGGTGCAAAGACATTTTTATTCAGGCTTTTTTTTCCACAACAGAGAGATACAAAGCAATTCTTTAAAATTTCCCATTTCCTTTTGTTTTTGTTTTTTTTAAAACAATGCAAACAGTTCTTGGGACCAGGGAGAAGGAAAAAAACCCCAATCTTCTCCCACCTGTCTTTTTTACCACAATGCAAGACTTGAGAGGAAGGGGTGGGAAGGAGAGAGAAAAGCTTGCTTTTGAAGAAAGAAAATGTTTTTCCCCCATTTTTCATTAATAATGTAATAATAATAATAATAACTAGGAATCTAGCTAAATGTGGCCTGGGCTCTTATATAGAAAAAAAAGAGAGAGATGTTAACATTATAAGAGTCCTATTTACAGAGTTATTAACATGCTGACCAAAAAATTAAAAAGAGGCTACAATATCGACTATCGTACAACATCAATTCAAGACAAAAGGGGGGTGGAGAGGGGTCAAAAGAAAAATAAACGTAAAGATCAGATCAATATAAACAGCAATTAAAGAAACAACCAGATTAAAAACAAAAAGCAAAATGATATATTTTTTAAGGCCTAAGAATTGTTTTCTTTTTTAAAAAAAAATCAGTTAATTCGTATCTCCTTTCCCCCTCCTGGTTTAAAGGAACCAAAGAGCATGTAATAGAGGTGGTCAGGAAATTTTGGGGAGGGTCCCCTGCTTTCCACGCACGTGCCCCTCACGGCTGCTTGTGCGAAGTGTGGCTTGGAGGAAAGAAAAGAGGTTGGTCGCGGGGCAGATCTTGCTGGTCACTGGGACAGATGTTGCCCAAAGTCAACCCCACTGAGTCACTGATCTTGGAGTGGGGAGCCCTTTGGTGTATTGTGGGGGGGGGCAAAATTGCCACTGGAGGGCCCTCATAGCTGATTCTGCAAGGAAGTCAGGGGAAGCTATGGCAGTGCCTCATACATGCCCAGAAGCAGCTAATCCCTGATGGTCTGGATTTTTTAATTCCCAAAGGCCCTGGCAAGACCACAGCCTGGTTGGCATCACTGGGCATTCTGTCCTGCTTAGAGGGTGTTCAGGCTTGAAGGGGAAATGGGAGAAAAGAACCAAAAGCACAGCAACAATGGGGTGTTGTTATTTTTTTTTTCCTGGAGAAGCACTGTACTCATTTGTCCCCCAACCAACTACTGTTCTAGGGGAGTGGATCAGTCTTTGAAGGAAGGTTTCAGATGGAAATGGCCTCCATCCTCTTAAAACAGCTTTCAGGCAAAAGGAAATCAGGTGTGAGTAAAAACGATGAGGGATTTCAGTATCACTACAGAACTGCATTTGTTTTTAGGTATCTGAACCTACCAAGAGTGCTCTAGGGTTATCTTTGATGGAGTGCTCTGTTCTTGGGGACAGCTGTCTCCTCCGGTCAACCCCACTGCTACCCCAACCAGGCAGGAAGAGTGTGTTGCACACCATGTCTAGAATACAACTCCACACATTGCCATTTTGAGAACGAACTCTCGGGGCTACGGGCTCCCACAACTTGCTTGGTGGCTTCAAACATGGTACTGTAGGATCTCTTTCTGCCCAAAGCCTGGAGAGAGGAGGGCCTCACCTGTCCAGCTGTATCCAAATGATCTTGCTAAAACTACAGCAACCAAGCGAAAAAATTAAAAAGACTTCCCATAGGGGTTGAAGGTTACACCTGCCCGAGTCCCCATGCTTTATGCGTTTGCCGTATAAGCACTCGAGCAAAACCAAGCACGGTCCTGTAGCTCTCAGCATTTCTTGGCCCTATAGCTTGCCGAGCATTCGACTGTCTACCCGAGGAAGGAGGCTGTTGGTGCTGGATTTATCCCTGGGTGAAGGTTGGGGACAAAGAGGGTTTGGATCTGCAACCATGAGCTTTAGATAGCTGAGGTGACTTAGATGCTGTCACAGAACGGGGCCTCCACTCCAAACCTCTGTTGTAAACTCTCCCTGTAGAGGACAGACCCTGCAGGAGACACGAGGCCTGCTGGACAGCAGGGTCACCCGAAGGCAGAGCATAGCTTATACTGGCCCAGCAAAAGGAAAAGAAAAAAGACAATGCTCAGAGGAACTTTGTCTTGGTTCCTCACCATGGCTAGATCCCTTCCACACCCTCTTGAATTACAACCAGGTGCCATCCCACCCCCAACTACCACCAATCTGTTAAAAAGTCTTCTCCCAAGGGCTAAAAAGAGTGGAACTCTCCCTATTACATGAACAAAACGCACGGCTGCCAACCACGGGGCCCCCCTCACTTCCCCTTCCTTGCATCTCTGTGTGAGCCGCACACCAGTCAAACCAGAGATACCCATCTTCCCAAGTTCCCTTTCCCATTTATTTCTCAAAAGAGGCCTGCCTTCTGCTCTGCCCAGCCCTGATCCAACACCCGTTCTCCCCTTGCTGCGACACGCGCGTGGCAACAATCCCAACTCACACCACTGGATACCTGTGGCTCCGTAAGTCTCACTGCCACAGGCCGTACGCTCCGGATCTTTGCATTGCACCCCTGGGGGTGGGCCAGATGACACACACACCCTCACAAAGAGTACCAGACCCCCTCACCTGTCACGTTCTTGTCCCAAAGGGTCCTGCGATGGCTCTGAGTAGAGTCCAGGAGAGGGCAATCAGCAGTCCGTTACAGTCTCAGTCTCGCTCTCTCTGGCTCGTTGATAAAATGTTCTTGTATCCCAAAAAAATAAAGATATAGCAGAGCTTGGACAGGGCTGACGAAGAAAACAGCAGAAGATCCAAAAGCACGGGGTGGGGGCTTCTGTCTGTGCGCACAGGCGCATAGTGGGGAGAGGAGGGAATGCGGTGGTTCAAAGTGCTCTGGAATCGTCTTTGGCTGACACCAAAAATGAAGGAGAAGAAACCTCCCAGCTCCATCCTCACAAGCACGGCAATCAGGGTAGTGGTGGTGGCCCCACCCCTGTGAGATGGTATTTTTGTTCTTCGTCCTTGCCGCAGCCAGGGAGCCGTCCCGGGATGGTGAGGTGGCAGAGACGGTGGTTTGAGTGATCCTATGCCAGGCTGTCCTGTTTGGCCCCCTGCCCCTGGTTCTGGAATTGGGGAGGGGGGTGTTGCTGCATGAAGAGGGAGTTGGTGTCCCCAGGACTCAGATGAGGGAGATCCGTACAGGGATGCCGGGCGATTCCGTCCTTTGAGGAGAGTGTTGACTCACTAGGTGTTCCACCACTGTGTGTTTGGACATGTGCTTCATCAAATACGTCTCCTGGGAAATGAGACAAAGGGCAAAAGCAGGGATGAGAGAAAGAAGAAAGAGAGTGGTTTGCAGAGAGCTCACAGAGAGCGGTTATCCAGGTGACAGGAGGAAGTGGGGTGGTGCACAAGGAAGCACTGCATGCCACACAACGGGGCCCATGCCTCAATAACATTGCTTTTCTGTGTGTCACTCCACAAGGGGATAGTTGTGCTAGGCTGTCCCAGTTGTGGCCACTGTCAAGTGCTGGGCAGGATGCTGCCTGACTTTCTCATTCAGGGCATATTCACTCCAGCAAAGTGGCACACCCTGCCTTCTTCCTGCTTTGGAGAAGATTTGGAATAAACTAAATTTGCAAGCAGGAATCTTAACTCTGTGCTCTTCCCATCTTGGCACGGAATAAAGCATCAGTGATGAATAAGGCAAGTCCTAAAGAGTTGGGTAGGGTGGAAGAATCCCACTGACTGAACCGTCCTGAAGGCAATCCAGCAAGGAATCTCGTCTGGAGCGCTCAACAGCCGCTCCACATTCATTCATTCATTCCCATCACTGACCACTCAATATGTGATTACTGGTAGCAACATGTAGACTTCCATCCCCTCATGTTTTAGATTTGGCTGTGGGGAGAAGGGGAAAGGAGGACCCAAACTCACACACAGATTGAAGGGGAAAAATAGAATGAGAGAGGGAAAGAGACTCCAACAGCCATCCTTTCCAAACCCAATCTGCCACGCGGGAATACACAAAGCACTCCAAACGGATGGCCAGCCAGACTCTGTTTAAAAACAGTCTCCTCCAGAAGGCGAGAGTCTCCTTCTTTGGTGGTCTTTAAGCAGGGGTTGGATGGCCTCCTAATTGTGGAATCCTGTATGGCAGGAGACTGGACTTTGGGATCCCTTCCAGCTATGACTCTGACATCCATCTCAGAAAACTGTCTGCGTGCACGTCTCGCCCAACCCACCAGCCCCTCGACTCACTGAAGTATAGGCCCGTCCACACATGCTGCAGCAGTAGGCCTTGGCGTGCTTGATTGCGTGTGCCGAGAGGTGGATCTGGAGCGAGGCCGAGTCTGAGTACGCTCGGTAGCAGTTCGGACACTTGTACGGCTTGTCTTTGTTGTGCTGCCGTTGGTGAGACTGGACAGGGAGGAGGTGAAGGAGAGTAACTCAGACAAGCCATCCAAAGCCCTTCGCCTGAGCCCCCGTCAGAATCTCCCCTCGTCACCCACCCCTGCCAAGCGGAAGGGCTGGGCCGTACTGGACTGAAGATGATGGACGGAAAATCCAGAGAGACAGGAAGCCTTCTTTATTCTGAATCCTATTTTCCATTCCAACAGCAACAGGCACACTTGATCAACAGGTGTGCCAACTCAATATCCAACCATTGATACATTGGGTCTACTCTAGTTGGGACTACCAACAGATTCAGGCTTCTCTGTGTGTGTTTAAGGCAGGGTTGCATAGAGGACAGAGTTTCAGAATGCCCTTGAGGGCCCTGGGGTCAAAAACACAGACAGGAAGGCAATTCCACTAAATGGGGGTGTGTGTATACATGCTATTTCTGGCCCACGAGAAGCCTTTTTTAAAATAAGAAATGATCCCTAGACACAAAAAAAAAAAAAAAAAAAAGTCTCTCCTGGGCTTATTGCAAAAATATTCCTTTCTTAAAAAATACCATCACAGTACAGAAAGTGGATTTTCAATGGAAGAAAGGAGGCCACTTCAACCAAGAGCTTCTCCTTGCTGCAGAGATATCCACAAATCCCCATCCCATACAGCTTAAGTATCCCTTATCTGAAATTCTTGGGACCAGAAGTCTTTAGTATTTTGGACTTTCTTTCGTATTTCGGAATGCCTGTATTTGCATATGGATAAAATACGCAACCGTGCAGGTCTCCAGGGAGCCCATAAACATATGATCCAGAGGGTTGCAGCTGCCACTTTTCATCAAGCACTCGCTTGCATTTCTGCCATTTTGCAGACCCTCAAATCTCTCGCAAGCCTCGCATCTCTTTCATTCACTTCTTGTGTATGGGAACCTGAGGCTGGAAAGAGAGAGAGTTGAGGATCTGAAAGATGAACAAGCAGGAGAACCACAGCCACCGCCCCAAAGGTTTTGGGGTTTCTGGATAAGGTGTACACAACCTGTATTTTTCAACTGGGGAAATGGGTGGGTTACAACCTCCTTCCCGCTAACCCCACCCCCCGGCTTACTCACTTGGAGGTTGGAGAGCTGAGTGAATGCCTTTTCACAGCCAGCGTGAGGGCACTTGTAGGGTCTGTCCCCAGTGTGAATTCTGCAAGAAAGCAACGAGACACAGCAAGTGAGATTTGAAGGCTATGGAAGACAAACCCCATGGAGCTTGCCGTGCACTGACTTTGTCCTGGGAACGGCCCAAGGTGTGCAAACTGCAGAACATCCCAATCTGACAAGGCATGAAAAGATTTTGGAAGGACATTTGTGATGGCAGATCCCCGAAACCCCGCGGGAAAGGCGAGCCAGCTGGCCGCCATACCTGGTGTGTTGCTGGAGGTGGGAGAGTTGGCGGAAGGACTTCTCACAGTACGAGCAGTGGTAGGGCTTGACCCCCAGGTGGATGCGAAGGTGTTGGGCCAGGTACGAGGCGTTGGCGAAGGACTTGGAACAATGCGGGCACTTGTGGGGCTTGGCCTCGGTGTGTGACTTGGAGTGGATCTGCATCTCCGACTTGGTGAAGAAGGTCAGGGGGCACACTTTGCATCTGGGGAAAGAGAAGAAGAGGGTACTCACAAAGGCAAGGCTTGGGCTACAAAACCTGGGTGGCCAAGGTCAGGCAGGGTTGAGAGGGATCTTCACGTTCGGAGGTGGGCACTCCCCTCTTCCCATCCTGTATTTTTTAATCTGTACAGTCGTCCCTCCACATTGACTAGGGTGAGGGGCACAGGACCCCGTTAATGTGGAAAAACCATGAAGAACTCTAGGCCCTCCCAAACCATATTTAACACACACAAAAAGTATGATCACCATATTCAACCCACTGTGGATTGCTTTCCCAAGGCAGGAGTGGGTGGCTGGTGGGGCTTATAACCACTTCCACTGTTGCCCCACACCGTTTTTAAGAGGGACTTACAAGCCTTGTCTGCAGCTTCTCAGCCTCACGAGGCTTGCAGTCCCTATTAAAAATGGCTCAGGGAGGCAGCAGAGGAGACAGCAAATAATCCCTGCATAATCACACCTGCAAAAGTGAAACCCGCAAATGTGGAGGACTGACTGTATTTTAAACATTTTGTTTAAATTGTTTCTACTGTTTTAAGGCATTTTTTAATGATTGGGATATTTAATTTCTTATTAACATTTTGTTGTTGTTATTTAAAAAATATTTCTTATCTACCTCTCCCTAATGCTCAAGGCAGGGTACAATATACATTAAAATCCAATGAAGACAGACTCTAGATTAAAATACACTAAAACACATAAAACCATTTAAAACTGACTGAGTAGGTCTTCGGAACTTTTTAAAATTCAGACAGGGTGTTTCGTAAATTAAACATTTTAGCGGTCACCTTGGATCCCTTTTGGAAGAAAGGCAGGATATAAATTAGGTAAATAAATACAGGAGGCCATCAATATCTGCTGGGATTTGATTTCAGCACCACCCATGGATACCAAAATCTATGGATGCTAAAGAGGCTGTTTCAGAATACCTCTGCCTTTATTCTGGAGACTAGGAGGGCCTTAAAAGAAACTTCTCAGGCCAAGACACAGAGGAAAAGGGCAATGAGAGAATCACATTCTGCACTCAAGCCTATTTTGCAGCACAAACTGCACTGTTTGCAGACTGTAACTCACTCCGTTACTTATAACAAAATGCACAATGCAATTACTTTGAAAATATCTTTGTTGCAAACGGAGTTGCAAGGTCCTGAACTGGAAGAAACCTCTCTTTCCCTTTTGCCAAAAAGCACAAGAAACAAACAAACAAGCGGGGTTAAAACAGTCAACATCGGTGCAAGAAAGGAAACGAGTTTGTCCCCACCCTAGAGCCGAGCAGACACAACGTATTCACTTGCATGGAAAGAATTAAGAAAAGTAAACCAAAACTAGGAATTGACGCCTGGCGAGTTGCTGAAAGTCTTCCTCTTGCACAGTTTTTAGAAAAGATTTTGGGGCACGAAATCTCATCTTAAAACATTTCTATCAACATTCTCTAATCCATTTTTCGGGGGGGGGCCTTCGGGAACAAGAGGGGCTTTTCCCATTTTTCTTAGGGCCTTCACATCTCTTTGACCCCAACCCTTCTGCCTTTGGTCTTCCCCACCACTGGAATGCAGCTCTCAAAACTGAATTTTGAACATCAGCTGAACAAGTTCCCCCATCACCACTCTCACGCCGCCTTTCTCTAACCACAGCGTCACGGTGGCTCCGTTATCCCGGACTGACAACCTCCCAAATTCAGTGGGAACTGGCCCAATCCAAGGTGGACAACATTGTGCCGGCATCTGACTTTGTGACACAGGGTACCCATCTCCCAAGCCAGGTGGGCAGAACATACTTGGAAACCATGAAGCCCTCTGAGGAGTGGTTTAGGGAGGTGGGTATGTTTAGCCTGGAGAAGAGAAGGCTAAGAGAAGGCACAATAGTCATGTTTAAATATTTGAAGGGATGTCATATGGAGGATGGAGCAAACCTGTTTTCTGCTGCCCCCGAGATTTGGACATGGGACAGTGGATTCAAACTACAGGAAAAGAAATTCCACCTAAACATTAGGAAGAACTTCCTAAGGGTAAGAGAAGTTGGACAACAGAATACATTGCTGTCTGGGGAGTTTGGTGGAGTCTCCTCTAGAGGTTTTTATAAACAGAGGCTAGATGGCCATCTGTCAGGAATGCCTTGATGAACGTCTTCTTGCATGGCACGATGGAGGTGGACTGGATGGCCCTTGGGTCTCTTCCAATTCCATGATCATATGATTTTATGATTCTAACATCCGAGTGGGGGCCCCCTTGACTCTCCCATACCCACCTGTACGTCTTGCCCTCTTTGCCAATGTCGCCGGAGGCCAAGAGCGGGTACGGCACCACCAGGACCGGGGGCCCCGAGGGGTTCTCCGCCTTGATCTTCTTGCGGCCCCGTTCCGTCTTGGGCGTCCCCAGCAGGCTGTGACCCTGGATGGTCTTGATGGAGTCCAAGAGCGGGGGGCTGGTGATCCCTGAGAGGAGGGTGGGCGAGGAGGCAATGAGGCGGCTCTGGCTTGTGGAGGTCGGCGTGGAAGGGGTGCTGGTACCCGTCCCAGCACTGGATTCCGAGGTACTGACCGCTGGAGCCCGGGAGCCCAGACCCAAACCTAGATGTTATCAGGGGAGAAAAAAAACCAACAACACTGATGTGACTATTGAAATTTTGGTTGTCCGCCCAGAGTTCAAAGCAGCAGCTGAGCTTGGGATACTACTTGAAAAAATAACCAGAATCCTGAGATTTGACAAGTGGGATGCTCTTTTGACCACGCATCGAATACATGTGTTCCCACTGTAATTGAAAAGGGTCAAAAGTGAGGATCGTTGAAAAGCCACCACGTGCTGCTTCCTCTCTCAATTGACTCGGCTCCATCTTTTTGTTCAGTCTACACACAGATCGTCTCTACTTGTTTACTATTTCGTTTGTAGGGAGAACGGAAACTAAGATGTAAATAAGCAGAGAATCTATATACATGAGTAACAGTAATAAAAGGGGGGGTGAGAAAATAGAAGAAACACTAGGTTACATATATAAACCCAGCAACTGGATAATTGTACTGTAGATGAGTACAATGCAGGGTTTTTTTTCCATCGGGAGGAGACTGTTGGAAACTTCTTTTTGGACTTTTTAATAGGATATGCTGAAAAGGGTAAGATTATACAGAACTAGTACAGGCTCTACTTAAATAAGATATGAGGATAATTCCATATATAATATGCTGAATACTGAACAATTATTCTTATGTGTGTTTTTCTATGCTTTATTTAGGTAATGATAATCACATATGCCTGTGGCTATCCCTATTTGTTATTCATACTTTCTTTTTCAAAATAATACTACTAATAAAAAGACAGCTCTGAGTCATTTAAGAGAAAACAGTGCATGGTTCCTTTTCAACAATGTCCTCCTTCATTCCTTTTTTTTTATATTTTTATTGAAATTTTACAGAGAAAAATAAGACCCCCCCCGCTCCCAAGCATCTCTTTTCCAGCTGAGTTTGTGTTTACATCCTATTTATACATTATTTCTATTTAAGAGTTATTTTAAGTGTTAATCACACTACCACACTATTACTTTTGACATTGTTACATTCAACTTATACTTATTCTATCACATCCTTAATTTTCATTACCAATATTTCCAACCCTCTTCCTGTGTTTCTTCTTTTCCTCATTCCTTTATCCAATTCAAAACTTCTTTCCATTCTCTTTCAAAGTTCCGGATTGGTTTATTTTTAGGTGAAAAAATTAACTTTTCTATCTCTACCACATCCAGAACTTTTAATTTCCATTCTTCTATATCAATATAATTTCTCCTTTTTCCCTTTTCAGATACAACCAGAAACCACAAATTCAACTCGTGGTCAAAAAAAGGTGGCGCTAAGTTGGCTCGTGGTGCATTTTGACGACAGCCACTTTTTGACAACGCTTTTGTCCCTCGCCTGTCAAGCAAGCAGGGGACGCCGGTACGGTGTTGCCGGTGGGCGTCAACCTGCAAAACGGCAAGGTCTGTCTTTCTATCACGCTCCTCCCGAGCGGCGGGGCCTACCTGTGACCGTGCTGGTGGCCGGGCGGGCGTGGAGGGCCACGTCGGGCTGAGGGGGGACCGCCTGGGGGTGCAGTCCAGGCACCTGTTGCAGTTTGGGAATGGACATGATGGACTGGCTGCTTTCTGCCGGCGAAGGAGGGACCAGCAGAGGCTGCTGGGAAGACACCGAGGTGGGGGGCAGGTGGGGCGGCCGGATCTTCTCTGCCATGAGCTGCTCCTTGATTTTGTTGATCAGAACCAGATTGTCCAGCTGGAGCCAAGGAGAACACAACCAACGCTGTCAGCCAGAATGGGAGATAACAAGACCCTATCTCCCCTGCCTGGAACCGGCACAAATCTGCCTCCTCGGAAGTACGGGATGGGGACTTTCTTAGATTCTAACTCCCAGAATCCCCCAGCTAATATGGCTGCTTCTGGTTGACGGATTCTGGGAATTGTAGTCAAGTGAAGAGCTACAAAGCCCATCATCCACGCCCAGAACTGACACAAGCCTGTCTCCCCCAGAGTAGGAAAGAGGTCCTTTCTTGGACTGTAACCCCTGTAATCCTCCAGCCACTGTGATTTTGGGAGCTATAGTTAAGCAACTTTACCAAACTCTGATCTGTCATCACTACAACTTCCTGCCCAGAGCAAGAGGCTAAAGGAGATGGTCTGGGTGTAGTTTTTAAAAAGATTGTCCCTGGACATGAATTTGGCTACGAACACGCTTGTTCTGAACCACCTGGGGCTTAACCAGGGGGAAAATGCGACCAGCTTCAGGAATAAACATTTCTGTGAGGCTCATGGCTCATTTCAGAAGAACGAATACACCCAAAACGACGTTTCAGAAATTAAAGACAGGGTAAAACATGCATGCAAAGCAGTCCTTTGGGGCTCACCTGGCTGGGCATGGTGGGAGGGGGAGGCCAGAAGTAGGGGTTGTTAAAGCGCGGCTCCGCCATCCTAGGGGGAAGCAGAAGGAGGAAAAAAAGGAGAAATGGTTATGGGTCAGAATGAGTCACAGTGGATTCAGAAATCTCTGGTCCTGTGGGGAAAGCAATTTTCCTCCTCAACTGTCCAGAATCACATCATGTTAAGGTCAAGCCAAAGTAGCAGAGTGGCATTCAAAGAAGGAAGGAAGAATAGACGAATGAATCCAGTCCCAACATAAATGCTATCAATTAATGGGGTAGCTTTTAAATCTCCCATCACTATACTTATCTGATACTTGGCAGGAAAAGGAACGTTAAGAGAAACCAGGCAAAATCTTAGAAGCAAAAGACAAAGCTACAGAGTCTGTTTTAACCACCATCACCATTTCACGTAAAACAAAATTAAACAGAACTACACCAAACACATCCAAAATTAAATTTCCCATAACGCTGAGAGTCAACCCATCCTTCTTGCCTCTCTACCTTCAGATCCAAACGTTCTGATGGTTAAACACTTCCTTGGCTGAGCTGTTCCAACACCTTGCAATTTTTGTTGGCGTGACATCAAAAGATTTTCCTACATTGGAGTCCCTGGGATTCCAAATACCTCCCGCACGCAACTGTTAAAAACCTTTCCCCAACTAGTCACTTGAATTGGTTTCTGAACCCTGATCAACTTTTAATCAAGCCCACCAACAAAACTGTAAGAAAACAATCGTTGGAGTAAGTTTCACCTGGAAAAGACTGAGAGATGATCCAACCACCCTATTTAAACACCCGAAGGGGTGTAATATTTGGAAGGCACTGAAATTGTTTTCTGCTGCTCCAAAGAGGACAACACAAACCATGAGACTTAAATTACAAGAGATTCCATCTGAACATTAGGAAGAACTTTGTGACAGCAAGAGTTGTTCAACCCTTTCTAGTCTACCTTTGCAACCATAAAGATTAGGCATCTTCAGTTTTGTGCTTTTAAAAAGGAGATGATGCGTCCAGAATTTGAACTCTGGACCCAGATTCTGTCACTGCAGCACAAAGTTGCAGGAGTACAGTACGCCCTCTTGTGGTGCGACCTCCGCACACACAAATCTGAGGTCGTGCAAAGCGCTGCGTCCATTATTCTCAAGGGATGCAACACTATGCGCCTGCACTGCTACGGATGCACACATGTTGCATCCATTGAAGATAACGGGATGTAAGCATTTGCTTTATGTGGGGGTTCCTCGAATGGAACCCCTGCATGTACAGAGGGTTCACTGTATACAGAAATCCTTTTCCTGGGATTACATCTGGCATACGCTTAAAATACCATGCACAAACACCACAAACAAGTGCTTAAATTAGAATAGACAAATAGATACAGATAAAGTTATGTATCGTGCATAACAAAACTAGAGAATTCATCCAGGCTTTGGATCAAGTGTTCTCAATATGCAGGGAACTTATAAATCCCAATTAAAAGAATAGTTCTTTTCCCTTTCAAAAATGTAAACCACGCAAACACGTCTATTTTTGTCCCAGGGCAGCTCCAAGACGTTCCCCCAACCCCACCACTCCCGTAGGATAGAAACCACTAGCATTTTCTTTAGAACCTGAACTATCCATTCCTTGGCCTCTCCCATCTCGTCCTGTATTTATTCCTCATGTGCCTCAAGCTGGGAGGAGTGTTAAGTTTTATCCTCAACTTATCCATGGGGTGTAGCAAATTCCACCATTTGGGGCCCCAAACCTGCCCTCAACTCATCTACGACGTCGACTCACGGTCAAGTTTATACTGTCACTATGTACAATTTCTACTCCTTCTCCAGATCTTTGCAGATGACTGATACAAGACAGGACACACACACACACACACACACACACACACACACACAGTAAATGAGGAAAGCAATGCTGGCAAAAATGGCAAGAGATGAGTTCCAAAGACCGATCAGGTTGTTGAAATCTGTCACATGCAACTGCTACAACAAACTGGGGTCTCATGGTATCCAGACGAGACAAACCTGTGGACAACACTGGAAAAGCCATTTTGTTACACACCCTTTCTTTTCGGTGCCGAAATACTTTTCCTAAGGCTTAACTACTGGCAGCAAGAGCTTTAAAGTAGGAGAGCCCAAATTGTGTGGACTGGGCCTCATCCAGTCAAGGGCTTACGATGACCGCATGTCCTTCTGCCAGGCCAAAGGTCTGCGGCCGAAGCCCTGCAAAAGGGAAGAGGATTACCTGCGCCGGGGGGGGGTTCAGTACTCACAGGCTGGCCTCCCGGTGGCCGCAGCTGCCCGAGGAGACGTGGAGATGGTGTTCCAGGCTGGCGGGCGGCAGACGGTTCCCCGCTGGTGCAGGCAGGAAAAAAGCACCAGTTCCCCCGGGGTGGCGGGGCGGGGTGGGGAAAGCTCACAGGCCTCCGCCAGCTCTTACCAAATGGCTGTTAATACAAGCTAGGGGCCCGAGCGGGACGTCTCTGCCTGGGGGGAGCCCCTCTGTTTCGCCCGGCTGAAATAGAGAGAAATGAGATAGGTAGAGATACACGTATCACTCCCAGGTTGCAACAGCTTCACTGGTCAGGTTCCGGGCAGAAGTCAAAGCGGACTCAGGAAAAATTTGGTTCTATCTGGGCAACCATATCTTCCGATACAGTCCTGCCAGAGTCTTAAGAGCCTTGGGGATGGCCCTTCTCTTGCTTGGCCTATCACCACCCCTGCACGTCTGGAGAGGGCATTCTTGGTGGCTGCTCCCAGGCTTGGAAACTCCCTCCCAAGGGAGGCCGGCACGCCTCCTCTCGGTTGTCCTTTCATCAGCAGGCAAAAACCTTCTTGCTTATACAGGCTTTTTCGGGGTTCTTAATTGGCCCAGTACAGATGGGTGTTTTAACGGGAGGCGTGGCACCGCTGTTACGTGTCTTCATCCCATTTCCGACTTATGGTAACCCGAAGGTGAACCTATCACAGGGTTTTCTGAGGCTGAGAGTGTGTGACTTGAGTGGGGATTCGAATGCTTGTTTCCAGAATCATAGTCTGGTGCTCAAAGCACTACGCCACCCTGGGCTGGTGGTGTCCTTCTATTCTCGATGTTGTTTTAAGATCATTTAAACTGTTTTAAATTGATGCGGTTTTTAACAGGGTAACTTATTTAACTGTCTTTAAAACTCTTCATTACACTGTTTTTTTTTCTTTTTTTAAATGATGTGCTATGTTTTAATCCTTATTATGAGTTGTCTCGGGTCCCAGAGCGTGAGAAACACAAAATGCCTATAAGTAAAGAAACAAATAAATATTATTTTTTAAACCCAGCAACTGGCAACATATTCAGTGCCTTGGAGAGACTAACCAAACTCTAGAGCCTCCAGATAGAGAGGAAGTTTACCTCTGCAGGCTAGTTCCTGGAGGATAAACAAAGAGGACAAGGACGAGTGCGTTTTATGTCCTGTTTGCGTAGGATGGTAGATTCAAGGCTGTAATTTTAAAGTAAATTTTGGAAGTAAATTCCACTGAACATAGTAGGTCTTAATTCTGAGTGAGCATGCACGCGATTCTTCTACACTTTCAGCCTAAAGCAATAGGGCTTCCGACCACTCACCATATCAGCTCAGGGATGCTGGGAACTGCCACAAAAATTGTAACTTTTCAAGCCCTGGTGAGTTTGCAGGAAAGCTTTTAGACGCCACGGAGCAGAGCTAAGCCAGTAGCAATTCTCAAAGAAGCTTCGGCCCATCATACAACCAAGTCTCTCTCTTGTCCAAAAGTTACTAGCCCATAAATGCATACCACTAGCCTATCAACAGGGTGGAGAAAAGGCAAACATCAGCAAAACTGCGTTCCCAGTTTCCAGGGAACATCCTTTACCTGTGTGCAAGTCTGACTCACCACAGGCGAACATGCACAGAATCCTAGAGTTGGAAGAGACCTCCAAAGGGCGTCTAGTCCAACTCCCTTCTGCCCCGCAGGAAGACACTATCAAGGCATTCTCGAAATATGGCCATCCAGCCTCTGTTTAAAAACCCCCAAAGGAGAAGACTCCACCACACTCCACTGAGGCAGCAGCATGTTCCACCACCGAAGAGCTCTTACGACCAGTAAGTTCTTCCTAATGTTTAGGTGAAATCTCTTTTCCTGAAGTTCGAAGCCACTGCTCATATCCTAGTCCCTGGAGCAGCAGAAAACAGACTTGCTCCATCTTCCTCCATATGACATCCACTCAAATATTTAGACACAACTCTCATGTTGCCACTTAAACTCTCCACAGTGCTAAACCCTATCTGTCATAGAATTCTAGAGAGGGAAGGAGCTCCAAGGGCCATCCGGTCCAACTCCCTTCTGCTATGCGGGAAGATATCGTCAAAGCCCTCCATTTGACAGATGGCCATCCAGCCTCTCTTTGTAAGCCTCCAAAGAAAGAGAAGACTCCATCACACTCCAAGGCAGCATATTCCACTGTCAAACAGCTCTTACCCTCAGGAAGTTCCTAATGTTTAGATGGAATCTCTTTTCCTGAAGTTTGAAGCCATTGCTCCGTGTCCTAGTCTTTAGTGTGGCAGAAAACAGGCTTGCTCCATCCTCTATATGCCATCCCTTCAAAGATTTAGACACACCTATCACGTCACCTCTTAGCCTTCTCTTCTCCAGGCTAAACACACCCAGCTCCCTAAGCCATTCCTCCTAAGGCTTCATGGTTTTCAAGCCTTTAGTTTTTCTCCAAAGAAGCAGCTGTGGACCACACAGAACACGTTAGGACTTAAGACTCTGCGGAGGCACCGACAAGCGAGTGCCCCCTTGCGTCCCTTGATGAGTCTCTGTTCTGGCCTTGCCTCCTTTCAATCAGAGGCACGCTGCCCCTCTTCAGCAACTCGCACAGAGACACAGCGGACTGCACTCCACTGCTAGTAGGCAAGCCTTAAAACTTTTGCATGCAATTTAAAAAATAAAAAACCCTTCTCCAAAGTGGAAGTCTCACAGGTCTGCAATTTTATTTTGACAATGAACCTATTTCATCCACAGGCGATAGATGTGGTTGATTTCCCCCGATACACTTGCCACAAAATTTCTTCCCCAGTTTTCAAAGGCAACGTTTGAGCAAACTAACAACGTAAGAAAATAAATAGAATATGAGTCAAATTGTGGAACTGATCCAGTACTGACTGAGCCGATGCTAATCAAATCTAGAATCGGAACACCAACCAAATCTAAAATTGGAGAATTAGTTTTTTTAGTCAATTTAACCCCAAGACAGTACATAGATTCATACATGTAGCCTCTTTAAGTTTACTGAAACGAGTCTTTAGGCTGTTTTCAGTGCCTTCAGTTCCTCCTCTTACAATCTAAACTACGTAACAAAGCCATGTGCAACTGAATTGTCCTTTATCTTTAGAAAGTTACATGGATTCTAAATAAAGTGTTGCATTTGAGCAAAACTAGTGCAACATGGAATTTGTTATTATTTTTCCTTCCTAATTTTGAAACACTCAGAAACTTTTGCAGCATGTGAAGGAAGACATCTCACACTAAAGTTTTACTTATTAAATGTAAGTAAAATGATCATGCTAATTCAGATCTGCTCTGAATGCGAGAAATGCACTTTTTTTTTTTACATTCAAATGATGAAAAAGGCCACACTGCTTTTCAGCTATGAGATGCTCGGCAAACACATTGGAAATGGGGTCCGAACTCAATCACGCTGTATTTGATGTGATTCTGCCTAATTCGCATTTTTCCCCAATCAATATACAAGCTATCCCTTGGAGCTGATACTTTCTCAAATTTTGGAAGACAGTTGAAAAAAAAAAGGCTCATTAAGAAGGGAGTATAAGTGGAAAGAGTGCACAAATAAACATGAAATGAAGCAACATACAAAAACACATTAAGGAAAAGGGTTTGGGAAAAAAATGCACACATCAGCCAAAACTGCATACAAATATGTAGGGGAAAAATATGCATTATGGGGCATATGGAATTTTCCATGGATTTTTTTTTTTAATTGCATGCCACTGCAGAAAGAGCATGGGGCTGGAAAGACGAAAAACCAGGATCCACAAATCCATCCCATCTTAGTCTGTATGGCAAATGAGTAGAAGGACAGCAAGAACTATAAAGTTATCACCGGACCACACAATCCGCATTTAACGCAAACACTGATCCGTACTTAAGACCTTTCTGCAGCTGGTAAGAAAATGGTAAGCAGTCACTGGAGAAACTATCAAAATGTTAACCTTCATGCACTAGGACAGGACAATTTGTTTCTGGGCACAATTTAAAGCAGTGGGTTACGACCCATAAAGCCCTATATGGCTCAGGTTCAGGCTGACAAACTGCTGTCTCCTCATATGAACTTACTAGATAAGGCCCTAAACTCTGTTGAGATGTACCACTGAATACCAAGGTCAAGATACTCCATGCCACAATATTTCCAATTTCTATGTATGGCTGTGAAAGCTGGACAGGGAAGAAAGCGGATAGGAAGAACCCCACTCTTCTGAAAGATGGTGCTGGAGAAAAGTTCTAAATGGGTCCTGGAGGAAATCAAACCTGAACTCTCCCTAGAAAGCAAGATGACTAAGCTAAGCTTGTCCTACCATACCATAAGAAGACCTCATTTACTAGAAAGGGCAATGATGTAGAAGGCAAGAGAGGAAGAGCCCATTGAAGGTGGATAGATTCCGCCGAGAAAACCACAGCCTGGAGTTCTCAAGATCTGAGCAAGATGGTTGATGACCAAGTTATCTTCTCATTCCTAGAGTCACCGTAAGTCAAAGCCAACTTGACAGCAATTAATAAGAAGAAACTAGAAAACAAGGACATGCAACCAGGGCTGTGTCATTTCCTTACTTTAGATGGCAGGTTGTTGAATTTTAGCATGTCTTCAACTGTGCAACTTCAGGGTGCAAACCCAGCCAGGTGGGGTGAGGGTATGAGGGACACACTCCTTGTAAATGGCTGCCCACAGTAACTGGGCAAACATCTAACCTAGCCTGCTCCCCCAAGGACCTAGATTTCCTACCTGCAGGGAGATTCCATTCAGTTTTTGCAAAACGTTAAGATTCAGCCTTCTCTGATATAGACCAGTAACTGGGAAACTTGCTTCTGGGACAGAATATTCCATGAAGGAATCAGGAAGGGTTTTTGGCCTCTGAAAATAAAGGGAATTTCTGGATTGGTATCCAGATGTGAGCAATTTGTTAATCTTAAAAACATCATGTTTTTCAGTCTCCGAGCTTTAAGAAATAGAGAGAAATGCACTAAAATATGGGAAAGATGATGAAGTCCCAGGTGTCAGAGACTAATTCAACTGGTAATATTTTATAGCAAAATACTACTGGATTTTTGTTTCGGCGGTTAGGGCTTGACTCCGGCTACTGCGCCGCAGGCCGAGTTTGAGAGTCAAATGGTCATTTGGCAAGCGAAATGGTCACCTGGGCAATAGTTTGACAAAATTAAATTAAAAAGCCAAAGTCCAGTCCTGCCACCTGCCTCATTCGCTTGTAACAAAGGGGCAAAGTCACTGCTGCTTATGGCTACACAAAATTTGCTAGCTCCCAGAAACAGTGCCCTAACACAAGCCAGAATCATCTCAACCCCCTCCACAGCACAGACACAAGAACACCAGCCTGCCTCTTAGGGATGTTGCAAGAATGATCACAGACCTTTACTCCAAAACTTTTTGAAACGCTATAAACACCAGATTGAATGCTGAATACAATCATCTTAATTATAAGATCATCAGGAAGATGCCCAGTTTAGCAATTCCCTCTCTTGTGCCACTCTGTTCTCAATCAACCATAACCAAAAAAGAGCCAAGCCACACGATGCAGAAGAGGCAAGCCAGAAAAACTTCCAGAGATCTCCTCTCCCTTTAGACCAGGCAAGAACGAACGTGGGAAGGATGCTTTCTTCTCAGTCAACACTTTGAAGCCATGGCTCTCTCCAAGTATCAGCCACGATTCTTTCTTTCCTAGCCCTGCCCAGACGTCCCTGGCCTTTCCTCCTTCGGGGTCTGCCATCCAAGGATTAACCGTGCCTGATGCTGCTTAGCTGCCACACTCTGACAAGATCAGAGATGCTACAGTTGTGCAAAGAAAGGAAAAAAGAGAGTATTTATTCAGACACCTTAATATCGAGTTTGCATTAGGATCAATATTGGGATTAACGGCTGAGTTTCTGTATCTGGGTCTATACTGCATAACTTTACGTACCCACAGATATGCTGCAAAACTCCATCCAACCTGTTGGTGACTCGCATCCAGGGACCGACAAGAGTGCTCCCAATGAGACCTGGACACTTCTCACGCGCACTGGGCCCTCCTGGTGCGCCCCGGCACTTCCTATCTGGTGTCTAGATGTGCAGTGAGAGCGCCCCAGAGTGCACTAGGACTACTATCATCCAATGGATGCCCCTAAGGTTGTAACGTCACGGCAACCCCAGGGGAACGGAAAGCCTGTTGAAGTTATCAATTCTATTTCCTGCACATGCAAGTCCATTTACAGAGACGCACCTCGCCTGCTGAATTCCAGCCTTTAACAATGCAGTCATCCCCCCATATCCACGGGGAATACATTTCATGAGCTGCCATAGATGCCCAAAACCACAGAACCCTATACCATCAACAGAAATAACCCCCAAGCTTTGCAGGGGCTACCGGAAAAGCATGAAGCCTCTCTATAGAATCATGGAAATGTAGAGTTGGAAGAGACCACAAGGGCCATCCAGTCCAACCCCCTGACATGCAGGAAAACCCTCAAAGCACTCCCGACAAGTGGCCATCCAGCCTCCGCTTAAGCCTCTATGGCCCCTGTGAAGCTACAAGATTATTTCTGGCGATGCCAGAGCCCCTTCCGGCAGCGGTGTCAGAGTGGTTAAAAGCAAGGGGCGGGCAGGCAAGGCATGGGCGGCAAGACCCCAACCAGGCTGTGTGGGCGCCCTTGCCCAGACACCGGGGGATGGATCCAGACAAAGGGTGGGAAGAAGGTGAATCTGTGAAGGACGAGGTTGATGGGAAGTAAATGAAGCCACAGAGGACAAAATTCAGGGTGGATCAGTACAATGAGAATGAGCATATTACTTGAGTCAAGACTCAAGTCACCAGAAAAAAAGCCCAAAGAAGCTCCTCTTCTGGTGGGCTTTGGCTGTCTGCGCATGCTCTGGTAGCCGAGGACTGCCTTTATATTGTCCCCATGCCTTCTTCCTGTACAAGAGACCAGCTGAGGTACAGATTACAGGGCCAGAAAAAATCGGTGCCCTCTGTGACTCTCATGCAAGGGAAACGGCCCAGCGTCAGGCTGTCCCATCAGGAACGGGAGAAATAATGGAGGAGGGACCTTGGGCCAGTCGCGTGCTGGCAGCCTCTCCTACCTCACAGGGCTGTCGTGAGGATCAAGCAGAGAGCAGAGAAATCCAGCAACGCTGCCTTGAAGATCCAGGACAGAAGTGTAACCAACAATAACAACTAGCAATAACAACAACAGAAATGTAACTACAGTAAAAAATCCAGACATCTCAAACAAGGCAAACCATCTAACCCCAATATACGAAAAACGCTTGGCCAACTCCTCCAAGCTTCTTGCGTGGGGCATTCTTTTTCTTATTTTAAATTAAGACTAGAGACGCAATTGTCCCTTACGCCCCAGAAGGTTTACACGCGACAGCGTGGAAATACTAGATTTGCCCACCTCTTCTATCTGAATACACTGCTGTTCTGGAAGCAGCCCTACACAGAAGGAGACGACAGCCAGATTGGTGAGTCAATGCAGAGTTGCAACAGGCAAACTCCTTGCCTGAGCCACAGGGGCTGCCCACCTCCATTGGGAGACTCTCCGCTGCACGCAACAAAGGAACGTGGCGGAAACGCCACAGAAGGAGGCAAGATCAGGGGACTCATACAGAGACGCAATGGTCAACCTCCTCTCTGAAGCAACTCACAGGAGATTCCAATTTTCCAGCAGTCCATGGGAATTACTGTCATGCCAGACCACTGTGACTTCCATTTCTTTTTCCTCTTTCCCATCATGGTCTGGCACCAGAGGAACCACATGGGAGAAACAAGACCACCGGGGGGAAAGAGACGCTGCCTGTGATATCAATGTGGCTGTTCCGACAAAGGTTCATTTCTAAGTCCTCCCAGAACTTATGGATCCGGCTCACACCGATTTATGATCCAATCCTCTGAAAGAAAACCCCTCAAATATTTCTCTGCCACTGCACATAACATAAAACGGTAACACAGTGAACGCAGCAGAGTCACCAGCCAAGCCAATTTCTTTTAGAGACAGAAGCGTCCTGCGTGATCCCCGAAGCCTGCACACTTTGGAACCCAAAAGAAGTTGGCCTCGCCTTTAAAAAGCCCCAAACCCCAAACTAACTTTCTATCCAAGCAGAGAACCTTACCTGTCCTTGTAGTGTTTATTCTCTGAAAAGAAAAACCAGCCAGAGATTCAGGAAGGAGGCATGCATCCAATTCCCATAAAGGCTGCTAAAAATCTCTTTTCCAGTTTCAAAATGTGGATTCTAAAGTTACGTACAGTCTCAGAATAATAATAATAATAATAATAATAATAATAATAAACAGTCTCCATCTTTTTAAGGGCCTGTCTGTTGGCCCAGCACAGAAGAAGATACCAATCCCCAATCCAAGCCCAGTCAGCACAGTCGGGGAGGGGAAAAATACAGCATTTTGGACCAAAGAACTGGAAATTTTAACTGAACAAAAGGCAATTTTGCTCATCCACCAACCGATTAATGTAGAGCAAGTCCTTCCACTGAGAAGAAAAAAAAAACCCTGTATATTTCTAAATGTGTTGCCTGCCCCCTCCCTTTTCCCAGCATCTTCCAAAAATAAATCCATACTTGTCATAATACATATTTGCTCCTTTTAGTCCAATGGTGAAATCATGGTCCCAATCATTTAAAAAAAATATTACAAATATACCAACACCACATATATATGGGGAAAGAGAGGACTGAGGAAAAAGAAAAACATATAGAGACACAAAATCTATATTCCTATAAACCACAGACCTTTTTTTTTCCTTACAGAAGTGAACCCACAGGGGAAAGGGAGGTGGGAGGAAATCTCACCATTTTCTTTAAAATTGCAGATTCCACAGTATTTTAGAAAAATAAGATTTCCACACTGGTCTTCAGGAAAGGTGGCATTTCTTTATATATTAAAAATAGAAAAAAGGCAACTCTTTTCAGAGGGGGAGGGAAAGGGAAAGGGAAAGCCATTTCCAACCGCAACAAGAAAGTAGCATTTAAAAAAGCACCCACAGATTCAAGAAATTGGTCTTCTCTCCCAAAACGCACCCATACAAGAACGTCCCGCCCCCCGCAAAATAAAAAAAGGGAAGGAAAATTAAAATTATACATCGGAGTTAGTTTCCAAAGGGAGGGTGGTTGCTTGACCCTCCTTTCCTAGTGAACTTTTTGCAAACTTCAGCCCTTAAAACAGCCTTCCCCTATTGCATATGCACAAATATAAATATTTATAAATGTATCAAAGGAAGTGCAAACAGCATGCAATTGCAAGGAGGAAAAATAAAACACGACTGTACATCCTTTGCACACTCCCTTGCACACGCACGCGCGCACAGACACACAAATGCAAAGCCAAGCAGATCCCCCCCGCCATCACCACCCCAAAATATATATATATTTATATAACAGAACAAAACACCCCTTTTAGGTGCCTCCTTCGCCGCCTCTCCCACATTCTCAGACAAGCTTTTATTTAAAATTTCCAGACAAAAGAGAAACAAAAATGGCAGCCCGGGCTTTATTTTTAAAACAGAACGGGGACGCCATATTCTGCAGCTCTTGCTTTTTTTTAAAGGAAAAAAAAAAAGCCCAGAGGAAGCGAGGGGAAAAAATCTGAAGCTTTAACTCCAAGAGGGTTTAAAGAAAAAAAATTCCAGGCAGCCGCAAAAGTACAAAGTCAGAGGAAGAGGAGAAGAGGAAGGGGAATATATATATATATATATATATATATAATTTCCTTTCTCTCTCTCTTTCTTTTTGGCCATTGCTATTTATTTGCATTTAATCCTTGCAAGGCCGGACGGTTGCACCAAAACGGGCATTTCATTTTGCTTTTTTTGCCCCCCCTCCAAAGGCCCGCTTTGCCCCTATTTGAATAGCCCGGCTTTTTGTTTATTTAAAAAAAAAAAAGACACTTCCTATACCAATACACATGCTCCACTTGTAAATTGCAACCCAGCCAGCGCTCCGTCCGCAAAGGAAGAAAATGAGCACCCCCCGGTTTTCAGCTTCCTCCTCCTCCTCCTCCCCTCCCTCCTCTTCCTCCACCCTCCCAGGTTCCAACACGTCGTGGGGGGGAAGACAAGGAAGAAGAGAAGGGGGAGAGACCAGGAAAGACCCCCACCACTTCCAGAGGCATGCCTCTCCTTTTGCAAACGCGCCCCCCTTTTGCAACCCTATTTTGCAAATCCCCCCCTTGCATGCATCCTCTACTTTTACACATTTTGCAAGCTTGACTTGACATGCATTCTGACTCGGGGGGAGGGGGTAATTAGTTTGCACCCTTGCTCTGACATCTAGGCGCGAGCTTGGCTTGAAATGTTATTTTTTGCAAGCTTTTTGCAAGCCGTGCATATTTATTTTTATTTTATTTTTTTTGCAAGCTTGTGCCATGCATTTGCACAAGGAGGAAAAAAGGGGGGCACAGAGGAAAGAAACCGAGGCGACTGGCTGGCTGGCGAGCAAAGCGGAGGAGAAGGGAGCATGCAACTTTGCTAGCACGCGGGGAGACATTTCCCAATCTCTCCTCCTCGCCCCCCTTTTTCGTGCCCTCCCCTTCTTTCCAAACTCTAAAAGTAGCCAGAGAGGGGGGAGTCAGTCTTTTTTATCTTTTCCCACCCCGGCTTTCTTTAGGAATTAAAAATACACACCTTCAGTTGGAGACTTTTGCAAACGCAGGGCTTTTTTTCTTTTGCAAACAGACATGGGGGAGGAGAGCAAAAAAAAATATAGATTTTTTCTTTCTTTTTTTTTTTTGCAAATAAGAATAAAAGCCAAGTTGATCAAGGAGGGGGTGGGGAGGTTCCTAGGTTGGATTTCTCCCTTTTTTCCCTCTTTATCGCCCCCCTTTTCCTCTTCTTTTTTTTTTTCCGCCTCTCTTGCTGGGTGGTGAGAAAGCGCAGTTCAAATCTTCCGGGTCGCCCTGCAGATCACTTCTGGGTTCTTTGCAAAAAAGCCAGGAACTGGGTGGGTTTGCAAGAGATCCATAAAAACAAGGGCAGGAAAATATCTCTCCTCGCAAGCGGTTCTTGCTTCTCCTCCCCCAATAATAATATACTTTTTTTAAATCTTAAAAGATATTGAACATTCTTCTTTCTTCTGGTCTTTCCATTTTTTTTTCCCAGCCAGGCAAGATTTCTTATCTTTTTTTTCCCCTTCCTTTACTTGGCAAAGGGTTTCTCTCCCCCCCTTCTTTTCTCTCCTTTCAAAACATTCCCTTCTTTTTGCAAAAGAGTTTCCAAAATGGGCAGATACAGTACACACACACACACCCGAGTCTGGGAGGAGAAAGGGAGGGAGACTTTGGAAAAGAAAACACTGGAGGGGTGGATTTAGTGGGTGGCAGAGGAGGGGAGAGAAAGAGGGGTTGCTTTGCAAAAATGTGCTTTATACAGTGGTGAAAGAAAGGGAAAAAGAAGAAAACTGGGTCAGTTTGCAGATATTTCTTGCAATCTATATATATTGCAAGAAATGTCTGTATATATATTGCCCAAGCAATGGGTTGATTTGCAATAGAGTTCCTCTCTTCCATTATGGCTGGGTTTATTTTATTCCCCCCCCCGTCCCTTTCTCCTTGGGCTTTTCTCCCCACCAGACCAGGGTGCCCTAGAGGGGACTTTATATACATAATTTTCCTGGCTAGGTACCAAAACAAATTCACAGGTCTCTCTTTCGCAGAAATAGTAGGGGTTTGTGGGTTAATTCGGCTGACCCAGCTTGCAGGCTTGACTTGGGGGAGAGAAGACCCATGAAGACAGGGAGACTTACTCTCGAGGAAGCAGGCCTGAGCTTGAAGCAAGATTCCCTCCCATGAGATGTGGTGGACTGGTCCCCCCCCGTTAGATTTCAGGGTGGAGATGTGGGGTGTATTTGGAGCATGCAAGAGAGGTTGGAGACCTGGGGCCATTTCCGCACTACACTGTTACAGTGCTATTATTCCACTTCCAACCTCCTATGGAATCCTGGGGTTTGCAGTTTAAGGAGGGGCCTTTAGAGACCTCTTGGGCCTCGGGAAACTACAAAGCCCAGAATTCCACAGGAGGTTGAAAGTGGAATAATAGCACTGTAACAGTGTAGTGTGGAAATGGCCTGGGTTGGGGCTCCGTGGAGCCTCCACATTCCAAGTCAATCTACCTTTTCCATCACAGATGTTAGGATGAGCAACCCGCGGTCCATTGACTTCATGGCATGTCTTGCTTTGGGGCTTGCTTTTTTACTTGTAGTTATCTGTTTTTACACAAAACAACATAAACACCGTCTGCCATAAACTAAAACATCCTACTAAAACAATAAACCAAGAAACTGAAACAGTAACTCACGAGAATGCTAAAACCCAAAAGGCCTCTATTTTCTGTAAGGACAGAAAGGACAGAAAAATATTGTTCTACCATTAGAGACCCACCTAAATAAACTATTAATAACCACACCCACAATTTATTTTCCATGGTTAGGTTTCTTACTGCTCAAAAAGAAATGATTTCCAATCTTTCCCGTTTCAATATAGTTTTTAAATCGTTCAGAGTGGTATAGTTGTGTTATCTACCGCACAAGGTCATAGCAATTTGATAGCAATTTTTTTAAATGCTATGAAATCCTGGGTTTTGTAGCTGGTAGGGAGACTTAGAATTCTCAAGTCCTGTACTACATTTCCCAAGGTACCCTGAAAAGAAGAGTTGGGGATTGATTGATTTGTGCACGGTAAGCCCTTCAATCTTCAATCCTTCTTCTCAGGGTTCTTTGGAAATTGTATTTCGGGGGGCATGTTAGGGGTCTCTAGCAGAGAATTTTAAGCACCTCACCAAACTACAAAGCCCAAAATCCCTCAGAAAAGAGCCTCAACAGTTAAAGTGGCATACAAGTGTTGTAACGGCTGCAAAGGCTGTCAGAGTGAAAACTGGAGAGGGCTCTTGCTCCTTTAATGATTGTGTGGAAAAGGGCATTGCAGCAAATGTTGCTTGCTACCTGCCAAGTTCCTTTTTCCAGAATCGTTTGTTTAATTTATATCCTGCTTTCCTCCCAGCATGGGACTTAATTTCCAGAAATCAGAAATGACCTGAAGGCATGCAACAACAACTGGAGAATCTTAATTGGTTTTCAGCTATTGGAAGTTATTTTTTTTAAGTGTTTTGATCCATTGAGGGCCCCTGGTGCGTCAGGTGGTGATAAATAAAGACCATTGATGAATTAAAAATGCCACTGTGGTCTCCCCAGAAGAAATAACGGTAACTATAGGTAAATACAAGTCACTTCTGTGAACCCAAGACACAGGTGAGGCTTCTTTTGCTCTGTCCTTCACGAGGTTACTCAGCGAGTGCTGGCCTGGAACTAGAGAGAGCCAGTCAGTCTCAGCATCCCTTTCAGACACGAACTATCTTCGCCTGTGACTTCCAAGGGAGATCTTCTGACAGTGTAGTGAGTTCCACCTCTGTTCCGAAGTCAATGGGTTCTAGAGTCTTTGTTGGCATCCCGGCCAGTCATTGAGTTGTTCAGTGGTGTAAAAGCGGTTAACCTGCCTTCATGACCTTGTTGGGTACTCTTGGCATTCATTTGGCGGTCTGAGCCTGGGAAATGATAGGAAGTCAGGGAGCGGATGGGGTGTGTGTTAACTCTTCTCTGCTGCTAACCTGCGCGAGCTGTTCTCATTGCTGTCAGAGCAGAAGAGATGGGTCATGCTTGCACACTTTCAATTTCTGCACTCTATAACCCTTGGGAGCCAATCTTCTGTTGGCTTTGGTTTGGGGAGGGGGCACTCCAGCCCAAGGGCTCCCTAGGTGTCCACTGATGGGGATCTGATTTGATTGCATGCCGAAGGGATAATCTTGGTAAAATTCATTTGTGGGTCTAATTCTGCCCTTAACAGTGAAGGGTGCTGGACCCCATCAGCAAAGGGGCCGGGGTGCTCCTATGCTGATCAAACATGTCCAGAGGAGGGCAACCAAAATGGTGAAGGGTCTAGAAACCATGAAGCCCTGTGATGAGCAGCTTAGGTAGTTGGGTAGGTTTAGCCTGAGCAAAAGAAGGTTGAGAGGTGACATGATAGCCATGTTTAAATATCTGAAGGAATGTCATGTTCAAGATGCAGCAAACTTGCTTTCTGCTCTCCAGAGACTTGGGCACAGAGCAATGGATTCAAAGCACAGGAGAAGAGATTCCACCCAGACATTAGGAAGAACTTCCTGGTGGTAAGAGCAGTTGGACAGTGGAACATACTGCCTGGGATTGTGGTGGAGTCTCCTTCTTTGGAGGTTTTAGACAAGAGTCTGGATGGCTATCTGCTGGGGACGCTTTGATGGTGACTTCTTGCGTGGCAGAAGGGGGTTGGACTGGATGGCCCCTGAGGTCTCTTCTAACACTGTGATTCTTAACAGCTATTGCCTGATTGTCAACCTTGCATGGCATGAATTTTGACCACCGCTTGTTGCCATTTTGAAAATCTGGCAATGGTATTTGAAGAGGGTGGAGTCTTTGGGGGGTCTTGGAGGACGTTTCGCTCTTTCTCTTGCCATAGGGAATGCAGAAATTAAAATACCTCCCACCTTGGCCCCCTGCGCTCAGCTTCTAGACTTTGGAGTGGGGAAGGGCAAGTTTGTGGCCATTTCTTTCCTGCAGGTAAAATGGCCCTTTACCATTTCCAGCTCAATGGTGAGGCTGTTTTTTACCCCCCTGATCTCCCACACTGATCAAATATCAGTCCTGTTCTAGCAAAAAGCCTACCCATCGAGACGGACCAGCCCCTGATATCAGGACTTGGGAGCAAGATGAAGAGAAGTGCAGCGGAAAAGGCTGTTTACTTAGAAAACAGAAGGGCGGGGGGGGAGAGAAAAAAGCGAACACACATTTCAAGCACCAAGGAGGTCCAAACCACCCCACACCTCCACCCCATATCCTTTCTGCCAAATTTATCGCACATGGGAATATTGTTCCTGTTAAATGATACAGGGAAGTTTATGGACAGTTGGCCCTCTGCATTTGCAGGGTTGACTTCACAGATTCCATTACAGTTGGCCCTCCATATCTGCAGATTCTGTATCCACAGATTCAACCAACCACAGCTTGGACATGGTAAAAGAAAAAAAATCCAAAAAGCAGAGTTTGATTTTGCCATTTTATATAAGGGATACTATTTTGCTACCCCGTTGTACGTAATGGGACTTGAGCATCCACAAATGTTGGTATCCATGGGGGGGGTGGTCCTGGAAGCAAACCCCAGAGAATACAGAGGACTCCCTGTAATTCTACTTCAATTTCTCCTGTTAAATGATATGGAAAAGTTTATGTACAGTCAGCCCTCTACCTTTGCATGTTTGACTTTCACAGATTTGATTACAGTTGGCCCCCGATATCCATGGATTCTGTGCCCACAGAGTCAACCAATCACAGCTTGAAAATTTCACAGACAAACACACGTTTTTATATTAGCCATTTTTCCACTTTTGCAAGGATCTTGCACCCCTAACCCTAGTGAATGTGGAGGCACAACAGTTTACAAAGGCCAAAACACACTTTTCTTTCCTACTGTACTAGTAAAATAGCCGTCTTTTGAGTATCCTGAGACACATTTCCACTTTCTTCTGTGGATTCCGTTGGATGCTCCCGTTTCTGCTTCCAACATCCACGCCTGCAACATTTCACAGATGAAAAGCGGGACACGTGCAGCCAGGCAAGATCAGAGCGTAGTCAAGATGGCCAAAGTTCTTAATTAGAAAGAACATACAAGCTAAGAAAGTCCGCCGCAGTTTGCTTTGGCCGGAGCCGACTGGGAAAGGCAAGACTCTGCCCTCTCCTCTCTGCTGCGTTAATCGAGTGCAAACTACTTTTGCGCTTTGAACTCAGTTTGCAGGAACTGAAGTAAACAAAGGGGGAAAGTGGGAGGAAGAGAGAGAATCCGGGACAGTTTCAAAGCAGCTGAAAAAGTTGGAGGGCAATTGGAGGTTAGGAAATTGTTGGGCCGTTAGTAGCCCACACCTATACTAGAAACAGGGTTCATCCAATTTCCACTCAGAGGCTGTGCTTCCAAGAAAGGGCAGCTGAATCCTGTGAACAACTCATAACGACAAGACTTTAAACAAGCATTCCCCCTCCCCTGAAAGGCTGGAAATTTGGACAGGGTTTAGTGAGGCCTAGCAATGCCTCTCAGCTTCCCTTGGCCCCAGTATCCCTCAGGGGGGTGCAGCTGGCCCACATGATGGCCGGAGAGGGGAGATGGGGAATGGAGGGGAGCAGTAGAAAGTGGAGAGGGGTTTCCTGCTTGCTCTTTTAAGGAGGAGAACAAATGCCATCTCCCTCCTTCTTTTCTCGCAGTCTTTCTGATAGGAGGGCTTCAGCCCGGCCAAAGTAAACAGGAGGGGAGGTTGGCCAGAGACCAAAAGTAGCAAGACCCCCTCCCATCCGCCTACCCTCTAATTATGGGGGGAGGGAGTGAAGAGCAGGGAGAGACCCCGGCGGGCCGCTTTGAAGGCCAGCCTAGGAATGCCATGGCTGCAGGGCTTCTGCGGCCCAGCTGCGCCGTGTGTTTGGACAGCGCCTTTTGCGTAACTGGAATGCAGAGGCAGGGCACCAGCATGGGACGGTCCCCTCCTTCTGTCTGAGCGCTCCTCAAAAGAAGAAAACACAGCGAGAGAGGGGAGCAGCCTTTGTTCTCAAGGCCAATGTGGCCTCAAAAGCTAGACTGAGGCTTGTCTGGCTGGATGCCGAGACTACAAGTCCCATCTGTTAGGGCTGCTGTCTGTGCTTGATAGGGCACATGGGAGTGGCTGTGGAAAACAACTCAGAGGAACTGGAGAAGGCTGGGAGAGAGCTTTTGGAATCATTAAGAGCCAGAGTTTTCCCAATTTGGGCCCCCCCAGATGCTTTGGACTTCATCTCCCAGTAATCTCTGGCAGATTGGTCCAGCTGAATGCATTTTGACCCCCCTCTTCAGCTGGAACAACTCCTAGGTTGGCTAAAGAAGATCAATGGGAAGGCAGTCCTAACTGTTGGATTTACAGTTAAAAAGTCACAGCGTTAAAAGAAAAGTCCTGCAGGAGGGCAGAGGAAAAAGGCAGACCCAGGTTCTCTTAGTCATTATTTAGCGCCGCTTTCCTCTTCTCCCATTAATGTGTCTATCACTGTATTGAAGCCATATCATCCCAAAGCCATCTCCACATCATGCAGCAGTGAGTTTCAGGAGTTAAGTACACACCAAACCTGCTCCCTTTCACTGGTCTTCAATGTACTTTTGATTCATCTCCCATAGGTGAGCTCCCAAGTCCTCGTATTGCAGAAGAGGGAGAACTTTTAGCGTTTTCTTCGCTGAAAGACATGATGCAAGGGACGCTTCTTGCCTCTTACTGCAAACAAAGGCCATTAGCTGAGCAGCGTGGTGGAGAAAGCAAGAGACAAATTCTACTGTGATGTGCTGGAGCAAGGAGGAAGATGGAGTGAGACCTTTTGTGACAGATCCGGAAAGAGATGCTGAAGCATCTTGTGACACAATGTCTTCCAAAGCCAGTTCTTGCTCATAAGTTGTCCCCGATCTCTGCTTGTCCTCCAGGCTCTCAGTCTCCCAGGTAGACAATTTTGATGGAGGTGTCGGCCTCTGCCTCCTGCTTGCAGCCGCAGCTCAGGGGGGCGAAGAGACTTTGGTTCACCTTTTCCAGCCAGGCCAGGATGCGCTGCTCTGTTTCGGAATCAAGCTGGGGCGACCTCTCCGGACAGGACAGGCAGCCCCGTTCTTCTCCTCCTCCTCTGCTCCTGACTTGGTCTCTCCGGGGCTCTCGTGGTGTGCAGGGAAAAGCCTGGGGCAGCCACGGGGTCTCCCTCCGACCGAGGCCTTCCCCCAGCAGGAGCAGCTGCCCTCCCCGAGCACTTGGCGCTGACCGCCGGCCACTACGCGGGGGCAGCGGTGGCAAAAGGGAACTCTGAGAGAGCAGGCCACTACCGCTAGCGCCTCCGAGGGTCCTCCGGGCAGAATCACAACCAACCGGGCCCTCCCGTACCCCTGGAGGGGTCTGGCCTGGCCTGGCCCTTCTGTTGCTCAGCCCAGGCTTGGAAGGGCAGAGGCAGTTGGCGTGGGGCCCCCCATGCTAGCGGCCCATGGGCAAGAGGCAGCCGGATGCCCCTGCGTGAGACGGAGATGAGGGACCGCCTGGCCCCAGGGGCTGACTGGGGCTGGTTTTCCCGACATGGCGTGGCCATTCAATCCTCCTGACCTTCCACGGTCCCCCCACGGCCTCTTTCTTCAGCAGGCAGGACCTCAAAGGAGAGAGGAGGAAACCCAAGAGGGCTGCCGGTGGCCACTTGCTCCCCCGGGGACACCTCGGTCTCCGAGGCATCGCAAGGGGGACTTTCCTTAAGAAGGTCCAAGAGGAAACCTGCTTTGCATTCCGTTAACTTGCTGAGGAGGAGGAGGAATCCTTTAGACAACACAGACACACACGATGCACACAGGAGTGACCAAGACTTCGGAAGAGCAGGCGGCTGGAGGCCGGCAAGTGACATCTGACACCTGGCAAGGCTGAGCCTTTCAGTAGGCAGGGATCGGCACACAGCGTTCTCAGTAACACTGTCCGTCGCCCTGGAGGCTCCAGGGAGAAAGCCACCTCCCAAAAGCTGCTGATCAGGTTCAGTGTTCTGAGTCACAATGGACGGTCTGTAGGTCAAATGACCACTTTCTCAACCCTGCTGGTGCCTTGGCAGCTGTTCCCTCACTCCTCCTCCCTGTGCACCAAGCGTCCCCGTTTGTTGCCATGACGAAAAAAGAGCGACAAACCAAATAAACCTAAGTTCCTAGCTCTCACGGCTGCGTGGATTGAATAAAGGGGGGAAAGTTGGGATTCAAAGATGTACCGAAGCTGCCCTTTTATGTACATATTTATTTTGGAGTAAGCCCCACTGAAAAAGGGATTTGCTTCAAAGTAAGCATGCATTTATTGTGCTGCTAAGTCATGCTCAAGAGGTTAAGGATGCCCAGTGGTATTTTTAAAAATCTTCTAACTTATTCTTACTAAACAGCAGCAGCAGCAAAAAGTTATAATACCACTCTTTTCTGCTTTGATAAGAGAATAGCGTTAGACAGATGGCTATAAAAATCTCCAAAGCAGACTCCACCACACTCTGAGGCAGTGTCTTCCACTATAAACTGCTCATACCATCAAGTTCTTCCTAATGTTTAGGTGGAACCTCTTTTCCTTAAGTTTGAAGCCATTACTTCATTGCGTCCTACTCTCTGTAGCAGCAGAAAACAGGCTTCCTCCATATGACGTCCCTTCAAATATTTAAACATAGCTATCACGTCGTTTCTTAATCTTCTTCTCCAGGCTAAACCCACCCAGCTCCCTAAGCCTCTCCCCAGAGAGCTTCATGGTTTCCAGGACTTCTACTATTTTGGTCCCCATCCTCCAGACATGTTCCATCTTGTCCATATCCTTCCTGTAGTACACAGAACTGGACACAGAATTCCAGGTGGAGTAGAATAGACTATTCCTTCCCTCGCCCTGGACACCATACGCCTACTGATGCAACCTCAGCAGAGATCCCAGGCCATCCCAGTGGTACTTACAGCCAGTTCCGAAGGAGACAGGTGGAGCTGGATCAGAAACTGGGCTAACAGCTTTGGAGGGACTATGTTATAAACCTAAATGGAAAACACAGCTTCAAGCTGTGGGGATGATGATGATGACTGTATTTATTTATCTCCTAATTTGTCTCCCAAAACTGGGACTCAAAGTGGCTCACAACTAAAACAATAATCTCCCACTAAAGAATTGAAAAAGATAATTTCTAATCTTATTGTATCTGTGATCTGTAATTCTTCTGCCAGAAAACTCTTAATCCCTCCCTTAGAAAAGCGCCCCAGGACCAAGTGATGTAAAGAATCGACATTCACGTGCTTCGTAATTTAACTGCTTTATTTGTACACCTTTCAGCATTGGCAGCTGACACATTTTAAGAGTTCTTCCATGTGCTCAAACAGGGTGAGAAGCTTAGCCAAGGTGAAGGCCCGCCCGAGCCAGTGAAAGGCCTTGTCTACGTCCAGCAGAATTTTTTCCCCTTCAAATGCTGCACTCAACGCCACACAACTTATCCGCTCTTGGAAAAAAACTCCCTTCCCCGTTTCAAAAATGTGACAGGAGAAAAGGTCATGTCCAAAAAAATCTAATGTACTTGCCCTCTTGTGACTCTGGTTCCTGGCCTTACTCCTTAAGTAAAATAAAATTACAGGCCCTTTAACAGGTACAGGTTGAGTATCCCTTGTCCAGAAATCCAAAAACCTCCACAATCCTGAAACTTTTTGCTGCCAGCCACCCACACTTGCCACATTTGGCGCTCTTTCGACTTACTTTGTCCTGTTCCAACAACAATACAAAGAAGCGTTTTTTAGTGTTTCTCAGTGGCCAAAACACATTTGCAAACTGGAAAAAAAATTGCTAGAACTTCCAGATTTGAACAGTGCTCCGGTCCCTAACCTGTTGAATAAGCAGGAGATGTCTGGCGTTTGATGTCAGCTGGAGGTCTGGGGTGAAGATAACAGTTTAAATACCTACTAGCCTGAACCTTTGCTGATGTGGCAATTGGGCCAGTACATATCTGTGTCTGGCGTCAAGAGTGCTGGTCATTCTAAGACCGCGTCTCATTCAAAAGGCCGTTGCCAATCCACATTACAGCGTGGTGATCTGAGTGTCACTGTGTAGTACAGGTATTCTGTGTCTTTTGTTAAAATAAATAAAATTGAGCACCTTTATTCAGGAGGGATCTGTAGTGATTGTGGATGGGCAGCTCATTTTTTTTTAACCAAGCGGGCCTTCGAGTCTCCCTCAAGACCACAAAATCCTGCAGTGTTTAACCATTAACTGAACCTCCTACCCACCCAACCAGAGAAAGGTGGCAGTTATTTTGCCGTTCATATTTTTAAAAATGTCCCAAAGTGAGGCCACTGCTTACAGACACTGAAGAACATACTCCACAAGAGGAGAAAGCCAAAGGCGCTTAATGAATGACAGTCACGAGAGACGAGACTGTACTGAGATCAGTTTTCGAAGGATAGAGGACTTTCAAGTTCCCATCCATGTCCACGACCCGAACCTGTTCCAGCTGTAGAGGGGAGTTTGCAGAAACGCCTCCGGGACTGGCATTTTCATGCCTGACAGCGTCATTAGATTCATCATCAGAATCCAGTTCCCTGTCCTTGTTCTCCAAAGTGGACCGGTTCAGCTCAGCCATTTTCTGTGATTGAAAAACGTAAGAATGCAGCGGATAAAAGCGCATCCCTCAGAAACGCTGGCACACGTTTTCTCCAAATGATCTGAGTTGCCTGAAAAAGCTGGACTGCAGCTCCCAGCATTCTTCACCAATGGCTATGCTGACTAGGATTTTACGGACCTACAGCCCAGTAACATTTTGAGAGCTGCATGACTTCACCCAAGCACAGAAAGCTTTTTCTTGCTTCCTGCTGGGTTTGAAGATCTCCGTTCCCTACAAGCAGCGTAGCAGGAGTATCCGGGGCATACATCATAAATAATGTTGTCTCAAGGGGGACTACTCAAAGTGGTGGTCTGTGGACCAGTGCTGGCCCAGTCAAGGGCTGGATTTCGCATAGTTCTGGCTCACACAGAAAGCCCAACAGGCAGAGCTATTATTCTCATTGTGGCCAAATGTTACCAGCAGTCAGGGTTCTTTTGTATTTAGTAGACCCTGCTAGACAGTTCGGCTTCAGTGAGAAGATCACTTGCTAGAAATGGACTGGGGGTGTAAATTTTCCTGGGGGGCGAGCTACCTGTCATGTTTGCGTAACTACTAGGATAGGAGCTGGGTCACACCTGCACAGTTCTGTGTCTCTGGTTTGCTTCTGCCCTACATATCTTGGAGATCCGCCTTCCGGGGTTCTGACCTGAAGGGACGGCGCACCCACAGCTCAAGGACCAGATTCAGCCAGTCAAGAGGAGCTGGAGTGTTGCTCCTGCCGGGGTAGAATTAGTTGCTTAGGAGCGTGATTGCTGTGAGAGGATGCTGGGCACTGTCAGCTAAAAGTCTACAATGCTCTTCTCTCCTGTATCTCACTCATCGTATTGATTTACCACTAAGAAACCTCCTAAGAAAGCCGTACTGAATTCAAGGGATCAACATGCATAGATAGGTAAGTTGAAGGCGCACACACATCATAGTGAGATGTGTCCATTTTTGGCACCAATTAAAGTCCTAGGAAGGCCTGGAATTCCACCCAGTTCCAGCTCAGAATACCTCCACTGAGAATGGAAGTTCCCCCTCTTCAGGCTTGCCACCTGCCTAACAGGAGGATGACAGGAGTGTGAGGAGGGAAAACAGGGCTATCGTGTTCCTCGCTTTGCATCCTGATTCAACCAGTGGAAATTCACAAATCAATAGGGTTTCAGGCAGGTCCATCTCCCACCCAGAATGAAGATGAGCTTCCTCTCCCCAACCAGCTTCACCTCCCCCACTCCTAAAGCAGACTCAGGAGTCCTTACTAGAATGAGGGTGTCCATGACATCCTTGCATATCTGCAGGCTGGTGGCACTTGTTACTTCCAGAAGCAGATCAGAGGTGGTCTTCCCAAGCTTTAAAAGAAGAATCCAAAAATAACCAGATGACCAGGGAATGACCAGATTGCAATATACTACGGACAATAGCAGCAGGGAATCCGATTTTGGTCTCCTACATTCACAAACGTAAAAAAAATAACAACAAACAAGAGAAAGAACCCGTTCTCCACACCCCACCCCAGAACATGGTGGACAAAGTGGGTTAATGCCCTGCAGACTCTTCTCCTAAGAGCAAAAACCCTTCCTGTAGAGACTGAAAAGCATTCTCAAAACTTACATTGGGAAAGGCTTGCTGAGAGAAACCCCTATGTTCTGTAAAACAGATTTCTGCCGATTTCCAAATGATACCAGCACTACAAAGAGCTATCTTTTCTTCAGTCAAGCTGCACTGATTATTCTGGGATCTACTTCCCATGGCTAATTTCTTTCTCAGTTTTACCCTGGCTTCATATCACAATGGGAAACACAAACTGGGCCATACCTTTGTCTTCTCACTGTTTGTGATTGGTGGGAAAGAAATCACGTTGCCCTCAGCATCAATGAGACAGGGGTAGTTTTCTTTCCCATTCAGTAACTGAAGGTACCTGGAAAAGGAGGAAAGAAGGAAGACGAGAATCAGTGGATGTGGCAAAGAGATACGATGGAAAAAAAAGAGCTTCTTATTCACAATGTTTAACACTTTATTAACTTTTTTGGAGCGCCAGATATAATAATTTTTATTCAGGAGTTACCTTTACTCCTCAAAAGTAAAGAGGTTGAGAAAAGCCGACTTTTATGATTGTAGCAACTTCCAAACACTAAGTTACTTTGACACATGAGCACAGGAATGCTTATAGCCTTGCTCCTACATGTGTCTACTCAGAAGTAAGTTCTACTGAGCAGAATGAGCACAGGACTGCAGTGTTAGGTTAACTGAAAGGGAAGAAATGTGAGCATTTACTGAAACACAAGCTAGATGGAAGTGCAACGTGGGATGAAGCCATGTCTATCATCATCCCCATCAATGTTCCTTCAGAATTCACATGAAAGACTCACAACACCATTGATTTTGGAACCATGACTGAAAAGGCCTACGGTACCAGCCAGCCAGAATGTTCTGGTGCTGCTTTCTTGCTCTCTCCCTTCCATTTGTGTTCTGTGGAGCTTTTCGAGACCAGGCTTGAGCCAAAGGTGAGCACTAACCTGTGCAGTCCAGAGATATTTTGCCTCTTCTTTTGTTTCCGCTGCTCCTCAGCTTCAGACTGCAGCTGCCGGAGGAGGTCTTTTGCCTTAACTTCTTTCCGGCCCAAGGGAGTGATCTACAACAGAGGCAGAGGGCAAAGACATTGTGGGGCCAGTTACATCCGCACCAGAATCACCCAACTTTCTGTAGCTGAGCTTAGGGATAACTGTCACCCCTTTAACTTCTCTCTCTCTCTCTCCCACTCACGAGTTCCACTTCAAGTTGAGAAGAATCTGATTTTAAGAAATAATAATGATAACAACGATAATGTTTGCCACAGTATATCCTACCTTCAAATCATCTGGTGGCCGAACATCATACAGAAGAGGGCCTTTTACCAGCCGCAAGTCGTGTGTGGCAATGGTGGCTGCTGTCCGTTTCTCGCAGAGGTCCTCATGTAGTTTAGTCTGACGTTAACGAAAAAGTGACATTAAAGAGTGAAGAAACAGGGCTGCCTTTAAGAGCATGAGCAGAGCCTTCTGCTCACAACATTGACTTTGCACCTTCACTCCCTTACCAGAAGAGGAGAGGGAAGAAACCAAGCAGTGAACGGGAAGTTTCACTCTTCCTTCAGAACAGTTGTTATGTGAGTATAGGTTTGCTATCACCTGTCTCTGAGGCTAAGAGAGGGTGACTTGCCAAGATTCACTGACAGAATGTGGCTCCCCCTCACAGCCAATGGCAGAACCAGGCCTCTAAACAATAACTGTTCCCCAGCTGTCCCTGGCTGGCAATCCAATACACCACAGCTGGTTCAATGGGGCGCCTGGACTGGGGTGCATACCCTCCAAGGCAAAGCAAATGGAAGAGGGACACCCGAGTGTTACATATAGCTGGAACACACAAAGAAAACTGAAGTGCGCAGACATGACCCATCTCCCCACTTCCATAGCTATGAGAACTGTGCAAGCAGATTGGTAATGTAGAAAAACTCCTTTCCTCAGTCACAAGGCCAAGTTAACTTTAAAAAGTCACTATCAGAAATTAACTCTTTCTGTACCCCTGCATAGCTTTTAGCATTTGGCCATGATGCCAGCAAGGACGCCAAAGCCCATCTCCTTGGTGGATGAGGCCCAACTCACAACAGTGCCCTCTAGTAACTTAGGCACGCTGGCCTAAACCCTGCTCTCAAGAACGTGAACGAAAACATTTTTATCCTCTGCCACACAATAGCCCTGTAGGAAACAACTCAGTCTGAGACTGTAAACACACCCCAGGCCATCCCAACTGGGAAGCTTAGCAAGCACCATCTTTTGAGCCCTACCTGAACAGAAAGGAACCTCTTCAAGGCATTGCCTGAGCTTAAATTCATGCCCTTCACCACGCAGCACACAATATATGGGCGGACGTCTCTGACGCCAGGACTGGCTTTGACCACCAAGGGCACTGGGTTCTCAGCAATGTGGAGAACTTTCAACAGCAGCTTTTGGGTCTCTTCCACCTCGTCCTCGACATCACTGCCTGCCTTCTTCCTGTTTTTCTCCCTCTTCTTTTTCCGTGGCTCTTCTCTTTCCAAGCCATCCTGCTTGCCTTTCCCCTTGCCACCCCCACGCCCGCCAACACGCAGGTACTCCAAGATCGATTTTGTCTGGCAGCCATTCACCATCTTTTCAAGCCGTTTGTCTTTAAGGGCATTTCCCTTCAAATTGACTTCCTTCAGCTTAGGACAGTCGGCCAACTCCACAGGGATTTCGGAGAGTTTGTTATTGGACACATCCAAGGTCTAGAGAGAGGGGAAAAAAAGGGAAATGAATGCCCTGTTTTAATTTAGACATTAACCCAGGCCTTCTTACCTGAATTATGGGCCTTCAAATAATAAAGAAAAGAACATTAAAAGCATCTGCAAAAAATGCTAGTTGTCAGAATGATAAAAGGGTATATACATACCCTTTTCTATTGCTTTTAAGTACATCTCACGCTTATCTCTATCTCCTTTAGTCCCAAAGAGTATGAAAGAACAAGAATATAAATAAATTACTACTTCATAAAATTCATTTCTGGGATATCTCACAGAACCTCCAAGGAACCAGGCTCCAAAAAACTATATCTGCTCCACTCATTTACAGCATTGTTCCAGAGAAGCTTAAGGAAAAACATAGCTATGATGCCCAGTTCCAGCCCATGTGTGTCTCCATAAACATGTTCTTTCTTGTCTTTTATACACTCCTCCACTAATTCTGAGAGCCATCAGCATACTCCAGGCTACTGCAGAATACCTGGCACTGGACTGAAGGAGCCTTTGGTCCACAGAGGTGCTCCTTTTAAAAATCAGTTTGATTCTCATCAATCCTAGGGCCCCAAGTGGCAGCTGAGGACAACTCCAATTTTACAGTCCTCATCTGGCACAAAGTGGTATCAGCACTACCTTACTCCACAGGCTTGTTGTAAAGAGCATAAGAAGAAAGGCATGAGTACCCCATACTGTGTTCATGTCACTAGATGTACAGCCAGCCCTCCAAACTTGGGGGTTTCACTTTTGCAGATTTGATTATTCCCGGATTATTTGCTGTCCCCTCTGCTGTCTCCCTAGGCCATTTTTAATAGGGGCTGCCAGTCTTGTGAGGCTGAGAAACGGCGAATGAGGCTTGTAAGTCCCTCTTAAAAACAGGGTGGGGCAGTAATGGTGGTGGCCATAAGCCCCCCCAGCCCCCCACTTCTACCTTGGGAAGGAACCCCGATGCCTCAAAGGAATCCACGGTGGGTGAGCCTACTGTTCTACGTGTTAAATGCGGTTCGGGAGAGCCTGGAGTTATTCATGTTTTTCCCCTTTCACAGGGTCCTGCACCCGTAACCCTCGCGAATGGGGAGGGGGTCTGTATATCAGGCTTTTCGCCCAGGAAGGGGGCTCACGACGGCTACCGCAGCCTATCAGGAGAGGAAGGGAGCCTCTTGCCTCACCTTGAGTCCGGCCAGGCGGGCGATGGCGGGGCCCAGCTCCTCGAGCTCGTTGCCGGCGGCCTCGAGGCTGCCCAGGAGGGCCAGGGGGGCCGCGCGGCGGTCGCTGTCGGCGGCGGTCGGGGGCAGGAGGCCCCCCGGGAGGGCGCGGAGGCGGTTCCCGCCCAGGAGCAGCTCCTGCAGGGCCGGGGCGGCGCGGGCCAGGCCGGGCCCCAGCTCCCGCAGGCGGTTGCGGCGGAGGTTGAGGAGGCGCAGCTCGGGCAGGGCCGGGGGAGAGGGAGCCGCCGTCCCCGCGGCTCCCCCGGCCAGGCCGCCCAGCTCGGCGGGCAGCTCCTCCAGCGCGTTGCCGGAGAGGTCGAGGGTGCGGAGCGCGGCCGGCAGGAGGGGCCCGGCCTGCGAGAGGCCCGCCGGGCCGAGGCCGCAGCCCGGCAGCGCCAGCGTCTGCAGCCCCGTCAGGCGGCCCAGGACCGGCCCGGGCTCCCGCAGCGCCGCGCAGCCGCCGCCCCGCACCTCCAGCGAGCGCAGCGCCGCCCCCAGGGAGCCCAGCGCCCGCGGCAGGCGGCCCCCCGCAGCCCGCACCCGCCGCTCCAGCGCCTCGCCGGGCTCCAGGCTCAGCTCCCGCCGCCCGGAGCCCGTCACCTCCGGCCACGGCTCCTCCGCCTCCGCCGCCATCTTCCTCTCTCGCTCCGGCTTCGGAGCCACTTCCGCTTCCGGTGTGTACATCCGGGTAGGAAAAGAGGGGTCGGGGAAGTGAAGGCTTCCATGGTGGCTGTACAGGGGGAGAAACCGCTGGCCCGCCTACGAGGTGCCACTAACGCAGCCAATCAGACTGACCTGTCCGTGCTTTGCAGCCCTCCCCAATGCCTCCTATTGGCCCGCCTCGCTCTTTGTGGATTGGACGTGCAACTGTCAATCGCAACCCGCCTTTTCCTGCTCTGCCGGCAACTATGAACCCATTCACCCCGTAGGGTGGAGGATAGGCGGAGGGATACCGGCGCCTTCTTTGTAACTGCCGTAAATGCGTGTCTTCAAGAGGAAGTGCTAGATCGGGGTTGTGCCAAGGACGGCCTTGCAGATTCTGGCTGGACTGCCATTCTCATAATCCCTCCAAACTGGCAAGGGCTGATGGGAGTTGCAGTCCAACTCCGCCTGGAGGGGCACTTCTGTTCCCTTGTTTTAAAGACTCTTCCTTTAAAGACTGTCCCCCTAAGCCACACCTGTCACTCGTAACCAAAGGGGTAGCAACTATGCCACCCACCCACCCCGTGTTGTTGGATTGCAGCTCCCAGCATCCACGCCTGCATTTAACATTTTTCTGTGAAGCCCATCTCTCTTTACCTTGGTATATCGTCTCCCCAGGGGCGGGTTCGAGCCCCTGCTCAGCCATGGAAACCCCCGGGACGACCCTGGGCAAGCCATACCCTCTCAGCCTCAGAGAAAAGCAAAGGCAACCCCCCCCCCGAACATATCTTGCCAAGGAAACCCTGTGATAGGTCCACCTTGGGATCACCAAGGCCATTTCTGCACTAGCCTGTAATAGCGGTATTATTCCACTTTCAATGTCCTACGGAATCCTGGGGTTTGCAGTTTAGGGAGGGACCTTTGAGGATTCCATAGGATGTTGAAAGTGGAATAATAGCCCTATAACACGGTCAAAAACAACTTGAAGACAGACAGCAACCATCCCTGAACCACTGGAACCACGTTTGCTTTTCAGTCCATTACAATGCATGTTAAGCAAAATTCATTTGTCCAAAAAAGGCTCACCGTTGCTTCTTTTTCAAATATAGATCTTTTATTGTCAGAGTAGATACAAACATGTGCATTTACTCGGTCTAAAGTAACAAAAGAAGAGCGCACAAAAGAAACCTCTCTGGAATCAGACCTGCTTTCCAGCCATTTGCTCATTCCTAGAATAGTCGACACCTTGCAGTGGCTAAGTTCTAACTGCACAAAACTGTCCACGTGCCCCTCAAAATTTCCAGCTGAAGGCGGGATGGCACCGGCAAAGCTCAAACTGGAGACTGGCTGATGGGAATCCGGAAGGAGCCTTTGAACTCGTCTTCTCCCAGCAGAAAAGGTCCTCCCCTCTGCTCTGGAGTGAGAGCATGCCAATGCATGCCTATGGCTTTTCTCCGGCCCGGCTGGCCTGCTCCTGCAAACAGGTTTCCAAGCCTAGAGATGGGTCAGGAATCTCTAGCCTTGGTAATGGCCCAAGGTAGTGCGTGTGTTGAGCGACCGAGTGGATAAATTAGTAAGAGTACGTAGCCCTTTCCCCAGGATGGGTTTTCCAATGTCTCAGTCCCTTCCCTGTTTGTTTGTTTTTTTTCCTTCAAGACTGGAAATAAATCTGGATGGGGGTACTGGGGGAAAGACATACTGGGATCACCCAGCAAGCAGTGTTTCTTTTTCACCCCCTGACACTTTGCGTGTGAAAATGCTGCCCCCCTCCATGTCCGAATTCCTGTGATTCAGCAAACAGACCTGGGAGTGTGTGTTTCCTGGTGAAAACACACAAATCACCCTGAGCAAGCCAAAAAGCAATCTAGAAGCACAGTGTGTCTATTTGGGGAAACATTCCCTCCCCTGCCCATTTCTATCAATCAAGTGCTGCTGTTCCTCTGTACCACATTGTGCTCTCAGTACAGCTCCCAGCCTCATATGAGGGCAGGGAGCAGGGGATCCCAGTGTGTGAGCCAATTCCTGGCTTAAGACAGCCTCAGGAGGGGAGGATTCTGGGATGGAGGGAAGAGGGTGAAGAAGCAGGACTGGAAGCTGCAGGTTGGGTACGTTATGTTGGCTTCCAGATACCCACTGTCCTCCCCTGCAACTCACTTTAACAGAAGAAGCTGCTGTTCCTCTGTTGGGGAGCGGGACTAAAGAGAGGAAGCAGCTTCTCCTTCCTCACAGCACAAGGGTGGGCAACTCTGGAGGATCCAAGGAGCAATTTTCCACCCCATCCTCGCTACTGAATGCCTACATGGTTGGAACTGCACTATGTTTGGTAACAAATACCATTTTCTGCCCTTCAGAATCAGAAGACGGTGCATGAAGGCCACGTACCTGAGCTTAAGGGAGAAGTATCTCTCCTTGGCTGCAATTTCCTTCTGGGAAGGGGCTCCAGAGTGCACAAAAATGTGTTACATACTCCTGTGGGGTGGACGAATGTGCCTTCATTGCCCCACGCTTACTTTCAAAAGAATGAAAATACTTTTTGGGAAGAGATCAAAAGAACCTGCTTGTGCATCCACACAAGGCCTGTATTTCCAGAGGAAGAGCCCTTCAGCAAAATTAGTTTGGCGGCATATTAAAGACTAATGAGTTTAGTATACTGTGAGCCTTTGTGGAATATTGTCCACTTGTATCTGATGCAGGCAGCATTAACCACTGCTGATAGCTTCCTGCTACATGTTGGGGTGGGTGGGAAGGATGATGAATTGCAAGATCAGAGGACAGCGATATGCAAAGAGAACACAGCATCATCATCACCTTAATTGTGGCCATGAACAAAAGAGGTGTTTGTTAATACAACAGACATCTTTGTATGGTTGAGATTTGGTTTGGCGCAGCATAGTGCAATACAGCTGGCTATCCAACACTCCTGGACTACTGGACTCCTTCCCCCACAGCCATTCAGTGGCTGGTGGACAGCAGAGAATTGTCTGGCTGTGTCTCTGTAACCAGACGCAGACTGATGACATCATCGACTGAGATCCATCAGGCTCCTCTGGAGGTCTCAAGAAATGATGTCATCATTCTGTGCCTGGCTACAGAGACACAGCCAGACATTTTTCCAGCTCTCCATTAACCACTGAATGGCTGGGGTGTTATGGGAACTGGCAATGTTTGAAGATAAGAGGACAGAAACTTCTTCCTGCTTCAAGGATGAAAGATATGTAAACAACCAAAAGTCTGGGAAAATATCTAATCAGTGGAATGATGTGAGATTTATGATCTTCTCTAATCATGGCTTTGCACACCTAACTTTGTACGACAAGGTATAAAACCTGTAACCATCCTGTATGCCTTAATCTCAGCAGCTTTCAAGGAAGGTTGCTATGTTGCTTGCTTTGCTACAAATAAACACTTCTGTTTAATTCTGAGTGAAACTTGCAAAGTGCAAGTTATCCAGGACATGACATCTATGGAGTACAATTCACAGGGAAACTCCCCCATGGAAACCCCTTTCAAAAACAAGGGCAGCTCTGTGCGAACCTTCAGAAAAACGAGAACACACAAGCCACACCTCCCATTTCAAATGTGCCACGTGAACGCTTCAGTCCATACCTTGATTGCAATTCACATTGCCTGGGAAACATCTTTGAGAACTCATTGGAATTTGGACAAGAGTTTCATGGTAAATCCCACTGCAACCAGAGCACCCAAACAGGGATGTTGGAGGGCAAGGGGAGCAAAAAAGAATGGCTTAACTTCCTTCTCCTCTTGCTTTGGTGTCTCAAAGAGAACCACACGACATTTTGTACCATGAGAACCAGGGATAATGATGGAACCCCAAACTGGCTTAAGGACCCAGGAACTTTGGTGAGCGTTCAAAGTGCAGCACCTCCACACCAAAGCACTGGAGTGGACGGATGCAACCAACCTATCAGAGAACCGACCTATGATAATAAATAGAGAGAGGCGACTGGCCATCAGCCGGGGTCAGGTGTGTTGCTTGGACAAGGGAGAGGGGTGGGGCATAGCCATCATCACCTGCCAACCGAATCTCAGGGGAAGAAGAGATGCACGTCATCGCTTGGCGTACGTTCTGCTAGTGCTTTTATTCAAGCCTCCTCGCGGGGTGGGGATCTTGCTTCCGACAGAGGGGGAGCGAAGCTTCATGCCTGTTGGCCCAGATCGGTTGAGTGGCATGGCGGCAGGCCTGCCTGCAACCAGAAGAGGAACAGAGCGGTCTGAGTAGAGGAAGAGACACTTCGGGGTGTACCCATTCGGAACCCAACATAGGGATTTAATGCCACTAGTGCCAGGGCATGTGTGTCTCCTTCAACCCCCAAGAGGAGTGTGGAATATCACTTTGCTGCAAAAGCAGGCATCCTGAGAATGCCCATGTCAGCCAAGCGATTCTGGAAGCTGTAATCTTAACACCTGACCTTTCTTAGCTCTGCACTCAACATGGAGGTGCTTGGTTGCCATCATGCCTTCTAGCCCCTGTTTATCTTATTTCCTATGTCCTAACTTTGCTTTTAGAAAGATTTGAGGTAACAACTGTTACCACGTCCTGCTGACAGCAGCAAATTCTGTAAATTAACTGTAAGAAAAGTGCTGCCCGGATTAGTTCAAGAACACCGGATTCCTTCTGAGGACACAAATGACACTCCGGAGCCTCACCTAGGACTGGGTGCTGTGTGTTGCCCAGAAGCACTCCTTTCTTCCAAAAGTGATATAATTTATGCTTTACACCAGGGGTGGACACCTGCAGAAGGTCTGACAGCCATTTCCCTCCACTCTCCATCCACAGGCCGCCCTGGTACTTCTGGTGCCACAGAAGCAATGTGATTATCACTTACTGTTTTGAGACTGGCTGTACTTCTACACAGGTTTGAGTTTTTATTCAGAGACTAGAGGAGAGGGGAGTGGTTCCAACATCCCTCAACATTTTGGCTGATTTTTTTTTTTATACAAGGAGAGGGTTTCGGGGGATGCAAAATGGGCCACCCTCGCAAGATCTGCACCGTCTCTGTCCATGCTTTATCCTTTGCTGTTTTGAGGCCAGTGGTGCACAGTCTCCCACTGAGAAAAATCCATTTGGTGCCAGCCTCTCTGCTGTTTCTGACCAGTGTGTCTGATCAGCACACCTGCCTCATGATGCACTAGCCCAAAGACCACTGTCTGCCCTAACCAAAGGAGTATGGTTTTAAATTGGGATTGATACCAGCTGTCTCTTGCTTTGGGAAGAGGCAAAATGGAAGTTCCTTTGCTGATAAAACCCCACCCAGCGCCACAGAGGCCGTACCAGTGACTGACTGTGTTGGCAAGCTCTTGTTCAAGGTCTGCGTCCGCCTCAGGTTCATGCGGCAGCCATCTTTGCCCATGAGATGCACCTTCCAGGCCTGTGGGAGAGGGGTGGAATGAGGCGGAGTGGAGGAGAAGGTAAAAGGATCAGATCTTTCCCATGGACAAGAAAGTGAAGCGGAGGGGAAACACCACAAGACAGGATCAATGCTTTGCATTTACTAACCCTATGGGGTAGGGGAGCTTCTGATTTCCGTGATAGCTATGAGCTGGGGAGATGCAGAGGTTGAGTTGACAGGAGAGATTCAAATTCTGGCCTACATAGACCTATAAAACTCCCTGGGTGGCCTTGGCCCAGTCCTTTTCTCTCAGCCTGATCTACCTCACAGGGTTGTGGTAAGAATAAAAGTGGGGATGAGGAGAGCCAGGGATGCTGCCTTAAGCTTCTCAGAGGAAAGGCGAAACGCAAATGCAATTAACAGATATATTTATCCATTCATTTACTTTATATCTTGTCTTTCTCCCAAAACTGGGACTCAAGGCAATTCAAAAGAATAATAACTGGAAAGGGACAGGTTAAAAACACAGTATGTTGTTAAAACACAATTGAATCACTTGCAAGGGATCTCACAGGCGGCCAGTACAACCTCCTCATGTACAAATTTTCCCTTAAAGCACTCCTGTAACTTATAATGCTATCATTAAAAGTGAATTAAAATTTAACAAGACCTCAGGGAAAAAGTACGTCACTTACCCTGTTAAAAACTCCTTCTGCAGCCATTCAGCCTGCTGGCCAAGGCTTGCCTGAATAAAAAGGTCTTTACCTGCTCGCGGAAGGACAATATGGAGAGAACCAGTCTCATTCCCTTGGAAGGGAGTTCCACAGCCAGGAAGCAACCATCGAAAAGGCCCTCTCTTATGCCCACCCACCCAAGTCTGACTCTGAGGGCAATGGGATTGAGCAAAGGGATTTCCCCAAAGATAGCAAAGCCCAGGTAGGCTTGCATGGGAGAATATGGTCCCGTGAAAAGCCAACAGTTTCTGCACACTAAAGCAGACAGCAATCTATCATCACTCTCACCTCTTCTCCTGGAGTGAAGTTCTCGTGGCACAAGGGACAGTGGTTGGCCACTTTTTCAGGTTTGGCAGCTGCAGGAAGAAAGGAGGAAGAGAAGTCAGGCAGAGGCAGTGCATGCATGCAAATGTAGCGTATAGGGTTCCCACTCTTGCTTTCTCATCAGTGGCAAAGGAAGAGAAGTGGCCATTCATCTTCCCCCTTCCTCCATCCTCCCGCATTTGCCAGGCATGCTTACGGTTGCAGGCCTTCCCCTTGATGTGTCGAGGAAGTTCGTCCTTCGGAAGGGCTTCACAGCAGCGTGGACACTTGCCGAAACTGTCCTTCTTTTCACACTCCGTCAGCAAGTGCTCAGTCAGGCTGGCAATCTCAACAACCTGCACCAGGGAAAGACAGCAAGTCCTGGGTCTGTGGGGAAGACATGGGCAGGCCTGACCACCTGGTGGAAAGCAAGATTTTATCCAGCAAACTCATAACTGTCAGACCCTGGGATTAAGACTGAGGTGTGGAGTCTAAATTTTAGGGGGAAAGCAGGATATAAATAAAGTGAAGTTACTAACAGATGGACAGAGGCTCAGCACCCTTCCCTCCCACCCTGATTGCCACCCTGGATTTATCACCCCAGTCATTTTTGTCCCTAAAGTGAACCTTACAGTGCTTCCTTGGCCAGATTTCTTCAGAGGAGATTTGCCATTGCCTTCTTCTAAGGCTGAGAATGTATGACTTGCTTAAGTTCACCCAGTGGTTTTCCACGGCTGAGCAGAGATTCAAACCCTCCCTTCCAGAGCCACAGCCCAATGCTCAGGCCACTACAACACACTGGCTCTTGAAGAAAAACTAGTGAATGAAATTTAGCATACATTAAAAAGTACAAGGGGAAGTGGTGCTTAAAAACATATAAATAATCAAAGAGAAAAAAGGGATAGCCTGTGGAGGAGTGTGGAGAGAGCAATGCTGATAACAAAGGCTTTGGAATTGGTGGAATGTATGCTATCTCTGCCATACAGAAGTCAAGAGGGTAACAGGTTCACTGCACAAGAAGGAGTTTTTATGCTCTGGCAAAGACAGAAGTATTTATGATAGCCAGGCAGAGAAGGAAGACCTCACCTGCTTGCAGAAGTCACATCTTGTTAGCATGGGGCAGCGCTTCCAGTAGTGGAGGTCCAGTCCTTCCTCTGTGAAGGATTCATCTCTTTCCCCACAGAAGATGCAAAGGCTGGAGTGGAGGAAGAAGAATAAGGGCAGAGATTAAGGCAAAGGAATGGGTGAGTCCAAGTCTTTTCTCCCGTTCAAGAACACAAAGGCTGCCTGATAACACCATCCAATTACTGGTCCATCCACCTCAGTAGTGCTTAAAATAAGGGTGAGGAATGTCACACCTAGAGACCAAACCTGACTCTGTGGAGTCCCCAAATGGGCCACGCCCATGACATCCTCATTTGGTGGTTTCCCAGCTTTTGTACAATGTGCCTCTCACCCATATTAAAAGGACAAAATGTTTCCCCCAAGGGCTAGTTACTGGGAGTAACAGCGAAAACACGGCTGATATTTTTGGGCCCTGCCCACCCATCTCAAGAACTGATCAGAAATTAAATTCAACCCTTGAGCTAAAAGAGATCCCCCACCCTTGGCCTGGGCTAAACAGCACTAGCTTTCCAGGGGTTTCAGGTAGCTATCGTCATCCCAGCCTCCTGAAGACACTCCAAGCACTGAGCTTGGGTCCTTTGGCATCAAAACGCATGTTGCACCACTGAGATCTGCCTGTTCCAAGTGAGTCTACAAAGCAATGTCACACTGATTTGGACTCTTGGTCCCTGTAGCTCAGTATTTTCCACACAGAGTGAGAATACCTTGGCAAGGTTTCAGACCGTGGTTACACAGTTTGTTCCCTGGGATAAATACCGGCTGGCAACTTTCTCACTTACTTGTCAAGATAATTTGCGACAGAGGAATGATCATCTGAAACTTCAGTTCCCATGGGCTGTGGGGCTTTTAAGGCCTCCCCTGTTGGAAAAAGAAGAAGGCTAGACATTTAAGTATTTGACCAGGGAGCTGTTCTTTATGAAAATGTCAGCTCTTCGGAGGTGAGGATGTGTTAGCTCAAGAGAATAGGTCACATGGGGAGAGACTGATAACATTCCAACAGTCAAACTAAAATACATTTTGCAAAGTTCGGAAAAGTTACTTTTGTGCGGGACTACCACTTTCAGCAGTGCTGGCTGGGGGTTTCTAGGAGATAAAGTCCAAAAAAAAAAAGACGTGCTTCTCTCCATGCAGAAAGAGACACAGAGGGGACATGAATCTGATTCAGGAATGTGTAGGCAATTCATCTTTCTAGTTGAATCTTTTTTTAAAAGCATGTTCTCATGTGTTTTGGAATCAATGTGATTTACCTCCCAGTTTCTTCCAGTGACAAACAAAAAGAAGCTAACACCTTTTAAATGCTGCTTCTATAAGTCTATGAAATTCTTCTGTTATGTCACTAGAATATTTAATTTAATCTTTAATTTCTAAGTGCACATAGCTTTGAGTTTTGCCCTGGTAAGTCTGTGTTCCACAAATCACCAGAAATATTTGTAACACGTTCTATGCAGGCTTATCATTTTTCAAAAAACCCTACCTTGATTCTTGGACTTCTGAAAATCAGCTTCTTTCTCCTAAAAGAAAAGGAAAGGAAAGTAGAAGAATTTTAAAGTTTAATTAATGTAATAATCTTTAACGAGGAGTTAATCTATTTTACATATTATATTTTTATTTACATATTATGTAGCTAACCTAAACAAATAAATATTGTATTTTATTCATTTTAGTTTACACTCTGATTCCCCCCCCCCAGCCCACATTGGTTGTCCACCCCTTGTTTATGAGTTGCCCATACCAACAACGCTACCCAAAAGTTTTCCAAGGATCCAGGCTACCCTAAGGTACCTTTGCTGCCTGAGCCTCAGTTTGCATCTCCTTCAGAGCAGCCAGCTGACCTTGCAAAACTTTGATTTCATCCTTCTTTTGTTTTTCGGCTTCTTCTGCGGCCATCTTTTTCTGCACCTGTTAAAGGATGCATATATACATGTAACATGCTTCAGAGTCCTGGGATTTGGGACAACATTACAACCTGGGTGGGCTTCTTTGTCTTTTGGAATCCCAACATCTGGAATACTGCCACTGTCATAGGCTTTAGATTATGAAACCTTACTGGCCTCATCCATGCTCTCCTTTACCTGGCTGGCAAAAACTTATTCAGACAGGCTAACTAGTTGCTGGAGAAAGATCCAGCACTCACTGCCAAAACTAGAGAAGCATCGAGTCTGCAGTAGTCTGTAAACCATTACATTTCAGATTAGTGGACACTATGATCCCATTTCTTACCAAATTAAAACAATTCCTCTCCAGGGCTTTCCAGCCTCCTTCCCAATTTTTCACCGAGGCTGCCAACTGACTGACCTTGCAGTTGTGCCTGGCTGTTCTTATCATTACCAGTCCCATAACACTCCTGAGGTTCTTAGCTCATCCGTCATCCATACCCCCATTTACCAGTGAAGCATCTTAGAAACAAAAGTACTGCCTGAATCATGGCAGGGAAAGTGTAGCTGACCTGACAGAACATAATGCCATCTACCTTTACAACGAAGCCTTTGTCCCAGAAAGAGACTAACCTAAACAGTGGAGAAGCCTAAAACTGGTTCCACATTGGTGCTCTGTGACCATTTAGCTTCTCAGTACCTTTAGCCTCTTAGCTCTATTGATCTGCAGACCTTATGGCTACAACAGACCTCGTTTTTGGACTTTTCTCTGTCTTCCCCTCTCACATTTTTGCTGTATCTTGAGTGGCCCCCAACCTAAATGGAGATGTAAGGTTTTGCCCCTGCTTACTTTCATTTCAGATTCTGTGAGCCTGCCGTCTATTTTAGCGAACCCGTCAAAAAGCGTCTTGTAGAGAACATTCTTCCGGGTGTTAGCATCGTCGGGAGGGAGGTAATCCAGGATGACGATGCGGTGCTGGCGGTACATGTCCAGGATGACCCGGAGGGCTGTTTCCCGGACTTCGTAGACCCGGTGCTCCAAAGCGCCTGTGGCAAACTGCGAACAACGGAAGGGAGAACGGCCTGTAAAGGTGGTGGACTGGCCTGAGAGTGTTTGCTGTCTTGTAGTTAGGCTGGAGAGACAGTGGGTATAAGCTTTTGAGGTCTAGGCTTCTGGGAGACCAGGATTCAAATCCCTGCTCCGCCCACTGAGTGACCTTGGGCAAGTTGCACGTTCTCAGCCTCAGAGAAAGGCAAAGCCAAACTCCCTCTGAAAAAACTCACCAAAAAAAATCCATTATAGGTCCACCAATACGGACAAAGGAAACCTAGCAGCTCAGCCTCCTACCCGCATGACATTGTCGACGGTGAAGCCGGTGTTATCTGTTCCGAGATCTTTCAGCAATCGTTCCACTAACTCCACCTGGCTCATTGCGAGATGTGTTGGGGCGTTTGGCTTCAGGGGCTGCACCAGATGAGCAGGGATGATCTGAAGGGGCCTCACTTCATTACAGAGGGCCATCTCCTGGGAAGAGAGACATCGTGCACAGGTGAATAGCTGATGGGTGGCCCAAAAAAGCCCTCCCTAATCCTAAAAGATTTGCCTACCTTACAGGAGATGTGGGCGGCCACAGCAGGTCTGTGGCCTGTAGGGCACATAAACCTCTACAGATCAGTGGAGGGACCTGCTGTTTAGCTTCCCAGATGCCCTCCTCCACCTTTTCAGATGAGTGCTTTGAGCTCATGGGAGTTGGATTTCATTTTATCACTCCTGGCACAACCCAGAGCCACTGTGTGCCACTGAAGGAGGAGCTGAACAAGACGCTTAATCTCACACCATCTTTCTGCAGGCTGACCCACCTGGATGAAGTTGGCAGCTGCCAGGCGAAGGCGGGCAGAGGAGTCTCCGGTCCTGGAGAGCAGGTTGGGAAAAGTCCTCTCCACACAGTGAGCCGTCTCCTGCTTCCCCAGTTTATGCCTGGGGATGTACTGAGTGATGATCATTTTGAGGAGTTTTAAGGAGGCGTGAAAAACCTACCATGCCAAACAAAAAAGAAATATCAAGGCACTGAAATAAGTCTCCAATGATTCCTCAACCCGCTGACTGGCTTTTAGAAACGATGGCCCAACGAAAGGGGTAGCCTGTGGCTCAGACACACTTTCAAGCAGAAGGTATTGGAGTCAATCCCTGGCGTCTACAAGCAGGGCTGGGAAAAACAGTAATGGGGGCCAAGGATTGCCACAGAAAACTACCCATGCGTTTGCATTTAAATCAGGAAGTTTTAGGGGACTGCACAAGGAAGAGTTGCCCCCCCCCAAAAAAAAGAAAAAAGAAAAAGAAATTAAAGGCCTCCCTTCAACAAACATGCCAGATTGCTCTGGATTCAGGCCTCACTCACCGACGAGACAATGTCTTTTATGGCTCTCATGATGAGAAAGATGGCACCCCGAAGCAGGTTCTTCAGGTCTTCCTTTGGCGTACTTGGAGACACCTCCATCATCTTTTTGTAGATTGAGAGCAACGAGTCTTCACGGTAGGACCACGTTTTGGAGTAGGCCCCGGCAACCTGGCCCAAAGGAAAAACCGTGGCAGGACATGAACAGTCTGGAGATGGGGAAAGAAGCCAGTGCCAACTGTGCCGTTGCACTCCAGCACGACTGAGAAGCAAAACTCATGGAAGACCAGGCTGTATCCTTAGTGCTGTTCACTGGTAGGGTAACTATGAGCAGAATGCGGGTTCAGTCACCACTCACAGGTCCTTGCTAAGTATGCTCATATATGGACCCCCATCACCAGATCCCTGACGATGATGAAGTCATCACAGTATAGAGCTCAAGTGTTGGGTTTGGATGCCAGAAGATGGGGCTCAAGCACCCACTCAGCTACGGAAACCCAGCAGCAAGTCCCTTCCTCCTCCTCTCTCATCCCTAGAGGAAGGCAATGACAAACCTTTGTGGAATAAATCTCACCAGGAAATCTCTAGGACAAGGTAATCCTAATGTCAGAGTTGACAAGAAGGTACATGACAACAACAAATGACTACAGAAGATAACCTACCAGCCCTTCCCCAAACACTTCAATGGCTATGCTGGCCTCCCTCAGCGCTTTCTCTGTCAATGGCTCCGGCTCTCCCACAGTGCCACTTCTTGGTGTGTCTCCTGGGTCCTCTTCGTTCATCTCAGGATCCAGGTAGGCGAACCCTTCCTCCTGCTGCTGCTGCTGCTTCCGGGTAGCTGGGAGAGGCCTCTCGTCGTAAGGGAGGAAGTCAACCTGCATCAGAGAATGAGAGGCTGATACTCACCGTGAATTCAAGGGAGGCTTAAGGAGCAAGACACTACCTCTGGATCCTTTAGTGGATTGCTCCTCTAGCCTTCCCGAGAAAGAAGACACTGACTAAAGCAGGAGGCCTGGCCTCTCACCTCAGGTGGACTGATCGCAAAGCTAAGTGACAGAGGAGAAAAAGGACAGCAGTATCATCGGGGAGCAGAAGGGGGAAGACCTTTGACCGGCAAAGGAAAAACCACTGTTTCTCTGACTTCCCCTCAAGAACAGAGACTGCTCAGCGAATTCTTGATATAGGCAGACCGCACTCCTCTCTGTTCCTGAGCACGGCAGCCCCAAACGTCAAATATCTCACATGGAAAAGATGAAAGTTTTTTTTTAAAATAAAACTTAAGCCAGTTCAGAGGTGAAGAATCCAAATAAATCCCTGAGCAGGAAGAGCATAAAAGCCAGGAAGCGAGGACAACAGCGAACAACAAAAACATTTGGCAGCAATAGTGGGATTTGTAACTGCCTGGCGTTGAGAAACCAGGTGTTTAATTGCTCAGCCTTTTTAAAATAAGCCTGTGGAGTGGACCCTGGGTGTATTTAACAAGAGCGAAGAGCGGGGAGAAGCTAAAGGCCTTGGGGGAAGGCAGTTCAGGTTGAATACTGGCTAACCTTGTCATATATGAGACGAAACAAAACTTACATTTATCTTTGGAAATCCAGCTTCCGCAGAGATGGGGGCAGCTTGGGCTGCAGGAGGAGAGACGTTCTGAGTTGGGATGGGCTCAGGAGAAAGAGTTTCTGGTGGCTTTTCAGGTGGCTCGGGAGCCTCTGCTTCGGTTTTATCCCGGCGGGGAGAAAGCAGAGACTTCTTTTGGTGAGGAGACATGGCAGGATAAGCCAGGGGGGCAAGAGGCAACTCAGGAGGCCGTCGGATCTGCAAGAAGAAGCCACGGGAGGGAATCATATCAAAGAGCAGTTAATTTATAACTGAGAAGCGCCTAATATATGGACAGTTTTGATTTAAAGCAGCCATTCAGTTGGCCCTTTTTGGTAACTTTCAACCATTACTGAGTATAACTGCAGAGGAGATTCTGAAGTTTGCAACAGAAACCTCAGCGGGCACCCCACTCTCTCTTGATTGTGAAAAAAAAACATGCAGGGAAGTGGGTGTGGCATCACCCACCATCAGGTCTGGATCAAGGAGGTTGTGGAGCTCCAGCTGCTGGTACACTTTGAGGCGGTACTCCTCCATCTGCTGCTTCTTCTGCTTGGCCAGGTCGTAGTCCTCCCTCTCAACAGCGCAGCGCTTCTCCACCTCGTAGCGGCCCAGACGCTCACCGACCTGGAAGGTGGGGGCTCAGAGGTCACCACTGAAGGGAAGGCAGCTGCCAGATGACCCCAGCAGTGTCATGGAACCTTCTGCTAGGGCAATCCCTTCCCACAATTCCTACAAAGTTCCCCACACTGAATGAATAGAGCAGAGCTCTCTGGAGCAGTGTTTCATGGCATAAGGAGTCTGGCTGTGGTAGATGAGGAAGTGGATGAGACTTGCTATTTTGCCCCACCTCCCTGTTCTGCCTTGTGGCCTGAACACAATGGGTGGCAGGGAAATAATCCTCAACACACTTAGGTACTACCTTCTGCAGGTCTGCAATGGCTTGCTTGAGTTTCTTGGCATGATCGTAGTGTTCCTGGCGTACCGCATCGTGCTTTTTCTCATCCAGCTTACGAATTATCTGGGCAACCTCTGGATCTTGGTACATGTCAAAAGCCAGATCGTCCAGCGGGGAAATGGCATCGGGTTTCCTGGGGTGGAGAGGGACAGTCACACTTAAGCATGTCCACGGAAAATGTAACCAGTGCGTGTGCGAGAGTCTGGGAGATAAAACAGTGTCCTTATCATAGTTACCCTCACCCAATGTATGCTCCATCTAAGGCCGAATTGTCTGGGCTGTTCCCAAGGTAATGGTCGATCAGCTTCTCTCGGGAAGCCTTTGGAAAGATCAAGAAAAAGGCACAGAACATTTTGCTTTGTAAAATACCCAGAAATGTTAGCAAATATTTTGCTTTTATAGAACTCATTCTGGATTTACTGGTCTCTCAGAAAGCCTCTCTGAATTGCAGAAGACCCTAGGGCATATTCTATAGAGCATACTGTTTCCCAATTGGATATGAAAGCAACAAAATTTAAAATTTAGTGTTTTGATCAGTTTCCAAAAATGCATGCGCGCTGCCTCTTCTCTCACACAGGCTTTCTGAGCCTCCTGTCTTGATCTGAAGAACATCATGGTTCAGTTGTTTGTCTAAACCAGCAAAGCATGCTTTGTGACTTTGCTTTTTTGTCTTTCCAGTACAGAACTGGAACCTCAATTCTGACTTGTGTTACCACCCAACCATCTCTCTGGTTTAACAGGATGAAAAATCTGGTGTCTTCTACATTTTCTCCATCTCACCATTTCACAACTTACATGATTACTTTCACTGCTGAGATCTGCAGGGTCTCCAATGATATTTATGGCTACGAGAGCAACCTAAAAGAAAGCAGGGGTGGGGTGGGGGAGGGAGGGGATGAACAAACAAACATGAGAGTAGGTTCCTCTGTACCCCTGGTTTTTTTTCCCACTTGTGGATCATAGATCTTGTAAAAAGGATATTATAAATTAGGAGAAAATATATTTAAAAAAATTGTTTACCTGGCTGTACAAATTGTACCTATTGACATAGTTTTTATGGAAGGTCAACTTGAGGTACTGGCCAACAGCATCCACATAGACCGATTTCAGTTCTCGAGCTTTGTAGCCGGTCTTCTCATTATCCGAGAGAGAGACGTACCTGCACAGCAGAAGGAAAAGGGGTCAGATATGCTATGCCATTTGAAACAATGTGGCTCCTCAGTTGTGAGCATCATGGTATCTAACAGGATAACACACGAAGCACTAAAATTTTATTCTCTCAAAACAAGGGCACCTAAAACAAACAAACAAGCATGCAAATGGGGGATAACTGATGGACTCTAACCTTTTTCATTGCCTGTGATTTTTGCCAAGTCACATACAATCACACCTAAAAGTTTCTGATTCCTCAAAACTATGAGGCTTTACTTGCACAGCATCCTAGCCTGCCTCTTCACTTTCCCATCATAAAACCAGTTTAAACATAGGGGAGAATCAAGTGGGAGAATGCTCCGGTTTCAGCTGGGTGAGAACTGCACAGAAGTACAAGAAGAGCCATGCTAAACTGGACCAAAGGCATAGCCAGTCCAGCATGCTTTTGCAAGCCACGGGTCCTAGTGGACTGCCACTGGCGGGATATAACGGCAACCCTTCCACATTGTTTTTCCCAGCAACTGAGACATGGAGGTTGTATACAACCATAAAACCATAGAGTTAGAAGGTATCGCGGAGGCTATCAAGATGGACTAGCACACGGAGCAATGGCTTCAAACTTCAGGAAAAGAGATTTTGTCTAAACATTAGGAAGAACTTCCTGAGGGTAAGAGCAGTTTGGCAGCGGAATACGCTGCTGCCTGAGAGTGTGGTGGAGTCTCTTTCTTTGGAGGCTTTTAAACACAGGTTGGCTGGCCATCTGTCAGGAATGCTTTGATTGTGTATTCCTCCATGGCAAAAGAGGGCTGGATTGGATGGCCCTTGTAGTCTCTTCCAAGGATTTTATGACTTCTGTTTGGCACAAAAGGAAAAACTCCACAGAATATGTCCCTTCATTAAGCACTTTGTAGACAGGTTTCTTGAGGTGACACCAAATCCTACCTCACCTAGGCAATGATACAAAAAGTGGAGGAAAAGGTACCACATAGTCACAGCTTGGAACAGTTACTCTTTTGGACTGGGAAATTCTGAGAGAGGCAGTCTTCCAAAAAAATAATTTTGATAAGCTCTGTAAGTAGCATACATCTAAGTGTGTGCCACAGCTACTTAGTCAGGCTGCAGTGTCACCAATGGCGATCCTATTGATGCATCTGAACTGCTGAGCAAAACCCAAGAAGAGCTGCCCAACAGTGCAGATGCTCACAAAATCCTATGCCTAGGAGCACTGCAGGAATCAGGAGAGCTCCGGACTTCGGCATGTCTGCAAAAGGAGAGACTTACCCCAGCCTTTGGAACCTCTCTGACTTGTATGGTGCAAAGTACTCAGGTAGGTTATCGCTGACATAGAATTCAATCTTGCTGGAGATCATATACTGGTGAGCTAGCAACTGCAGTTTTCGAATTCTACATCGTTCCACCATCTGCAGGACAATTTCTTGGGGATACTGGCAGAGCCTGCAATGGAAGAAAAACACAAGAGCTTGGTTTCCTGAACCAGAGTTTGTTCCCTAAAGGCATATGCTACCACCATCCGAGAGCAGAAGGGTTTTGTTTGTGTGTGCGTATACAAACCCTATTTTTAAACATCACTACCTGTCTGTTCACTATGTATTTTATTATTTTAGGGATGATCCAGCACAAGCATTGCTGTACTCCACTTTAAACACAGGACAGTTCCAATCAGGCTATGTAACCCTTCAGACACCACCTCTGGTCCTCCTCCTCCTCCGCTTGCCACTGCCTGGCCAGCTAACAATGGATTGCAGCCCAATTTCTCACATAAACCCTCTCCTGATTCTCCCCACCCACCCAAGGAAGGAGATGGGCAAGAGAGGAAGTATTGGGTGATTATACCTACCCACCCCCCTTCCCTCTCCTTTCTCTGACCTGGTTTGGACCTTGGGTGCCCACTCTCCTCTCCTCTCCTCACCACGCCTCAGTCCCCTTCACATAGACGCACAGATATGTGTTGATATTTGTGTTTTTCCTTTTTGCAAGGGTCCTGTGCACACAACCCTAGTGAATGTGACTACACGTTAACATCTTTTTTATTTTTTTGGCAATATGCTCTGACAATGGTGAGAAACAACATTTTTAAAAATCAAAGGCAAGAGTCTTGGGATTCTAGCAAAGTCCCACTAGATGTTGTCAGGCTTCCGATAAGCCTGACAACATCTAGCCCATGTCAAACACTTCCTTAAAATATCCTCCACTTCCAGTACCTTGGTGACCTCCATCCATTAACGGTCGGTGCATGGACCATCAGTTCTTTTGCACTGAAGCCATCCTCATGCCCTGATGAACTTACAACAATAAACCCAATCTTGTGCGGCATCCTGCCCTCTTGAGCTAACTGGAAGAAAAGCAAAGGCAAGGAAGACAGCTTAGTGTTTTTCAAAGGGGAAACCTTAAGCTCTGCAAGATGACTCAGAAACCTAATGTTTCATTGGCTATATTAAGTGTGGTGTAACGGTTTGAGCAATGAACTATGACCCTGGAGACCAAAGTTCAATCCCCTGCTTGGCCATGGAAACCCACTGGCTGACCTTGGACACATCACACATAGACCAATGCTCAGACCACTACACTATGCTGGCTCTTTCTCACTGGAAAAGTCAATAATGTAAAGCAAAATGCAGAAGGAACAAAGTTAAAGCACTTTACAGATGGATTTAATAAGGGCAGCCAGGACTGCCCTGAGGTTCCAAGACTTGGGACATTTCAGCACCAGCCTGTTATAGCGCAATGATTCCACTTTCAACATCCTCTGGAATCCTGGGGTTTGCAGTTTTGGGAGGGGCCGGGTTGAAAGTGGAATCATCGCGCTATAACAGGCTGGTGCGGAAATGGCCTTGGTCAGAGCCATTGATGACAAGGTACCTTGGTTGGGGGGAGAATCTCTCACAGAGGTTGGCCATACACCAAAGCCAACAGGATGGCAAATAATACCAACAATCTGTGCCATGCAAAAGTTCACTTTTTTGGGGGGCAAAAGTGTGCCTTCTCATATCCTGAGCTCTCCCAGTGCTGGGTTGATCTTTCACACCTCAGCCTTCCTCAACCTCCAGAAACCCGTGAAATAATTTTCAAATTTCAGGAAATCCTTGCACAAACATTATTATATCGACAGTTCAAATGGTAATGTATTATTATTATTGTTGTTGTTGTTTTATTATTCTCTGATGGAGCCCTAGGGGAAATAATGGGAAATATGGGAAAAAATGGGAAATGGGAAATATGGGAAATGGGAAATAATGGGAGACAGGCTCCCGTCATCCTTCTTCCTCCTTGGCCAAGGATGATAGAAGATGCAGTCCAACAAGACTTGGACGGTCACCCTTTATATTAGAGGAACCTGTGAAATAATTTTCAAACTTCAGGACCCCCACACCGCACAAAAATTATTATATCTCCAGCTCAAATAACCTTTATTCTTATTTCTTTTCCCTATCACAGTTGAGGCCTAGGGAAAATAATGGGAAATAGGGTTGAGACAGGCGCTCCCATCAATCCCCTCCTCCTTGGGCAGTGTCTAAGTATGATGGGAGATGCAGTCCAACAAGACCTGGAAGACCACCTATAAACGAAGCCCGCTTTTGAACAGCCACCCGCAAAATAGACAGGCACATCCTGTGGCAGGGGGTTCTCCAGGCCAGGGGTCGATTGTGAAGCGAAGCCCCACCGCCCCTTCCCTGACGGGCCTTCCTCTCCCTTTCCCTGTCAGGGACAGGGAAGGGGGACCCCCCCCCCCCAGGCAATGGGGGAGCCTGGGACCTCGCCTCCCCTTCCCCAACCAGCCCCCGGCCCCCTTCCCCTTCTTTCCTTCCTACCTACTTTATTCCGGCTCCATCACTAGGGCCACCAATCTCCTAGCAACCGCTTGGCCGCTACTGCGCAGGCGCCGCCAGGGTGATCCTAGCGAGAAGGCCGAGCGACGCCTAGAGAGACCGGCAGCACTTCCGGTAAACAAGGACAAAGAGCGGTGAGGTCACTGGCAGGAGCGTCCTGTCAGCCAATGAACGCCTACGACTTTGGGGGCGAGGGCTCCCGGGAAGGCATTCTGCGCATGCGCCATAAATAAAACTAGCTATCCCGCTGCGGCTTGGAAGAGTTTTTGTTTCTTTCCGTCCGACGGATGTCAGAGTTAAGAAATGTTCTCTCTAGAAAGTTTTCTGTCAGAGCTGAACAGCTGATGAGTAACGAAAATGTGGCGCTGTGTCTTTAAAAACCAGGGAGAAGGCGGTGCCATCTTTTGACAGACCGTTCTGCCAACCAGTAAACGCCTACCTCTTTGGGGCCGGGAGCCAGAGGACAGGATCAGGAGGACGCCGGTTCGAGTCTTGCCTCCGGCGACATGGTGACCAAAGCTTTCAAAATCCGCCGCCCTGCCGGTGACCGGAAATTCGGAGTGGCGGCGAAGAGCTTGAAGCAGCTGCTCTCCAAAGCCTGCGCCCTCTTTAAGGTGCGGTGGGTGGGGTGGGGGATTCCCTGAGTTTTAGAGACCCCTACAGAGGAGGGGCGCGACCACTGCCTCCTGCTGGTGGCTCTTTGGAACTGCAGGCGCCCATTATTTGTCCTTGTTGTCGAATGGATTGCATCACTTACCTTTCCTTTTTTGAAGGGTTGGGGTATCCCCGAGTTGCAATTGGAGAAGAAGAGTTAATATATAACTATTGTTGCATGCCTTCAAATCTTTTCTGACTTATGACCACCCTAAGGTGAACCTGTCATGGGATTTTCCGGGGCTGAGAGTGTGTGACACACCCAAGTGGGTTTCCATGGCTGAGCGGGGAATTGAACCCTGGTCTCCAGGGTCGCAGTTCAATGTGCAAACCCCCAGTGGCGCTGGCTCTCCTATAGGCCGAATGGAGGCTCGTATCACTGATGTCAGTGGAACAGTGAATCGACTTCAGGTTTTAGTCTGAATTTTTAGTGAGCGATCCAGCGTTTTGAACTTCACATGCAAAATAGTTTCAGCATTTTGGGCAATCTCTTTAATATTCAAATTAAACCTACGCAGTGGACATACGTGGCCAGGAAACACCAGAGTGGGGTTCGAATGTCAGAGTTGTTCATGAGGAGGAACACATGAGCTAGGAGAGGCTGCAGCAGTTGGCTTTTGCCTGAGCCTCCTGGGAAGGGCAAAATTCTCCCCTCTCCCCTCTGCCAAGTTAACCAAGTGCACACAACTTCTTTTGCTTTGAACTCAGGTTTGCAGCAACTGAAGTAAGCCGAGGATAAAGGGGAAAGTGGGAGGCGGAGAGAGACACTGGGACATTTCAAAAGCAGCTGAACAAGTTGGAAGACAGAAGATTAATTGGGACAGTTCCTGCCAAATCAGAACAGTTGGACAAGTTTAGATGCTGGAGAGTAAATGCAACTTCCTCCTTCATTTCCTTCTCCTCTGCTGCAGACCTTAATTTTATTATGTCTTGCCCTAATCAAACCCGTCTTGCCCTAGTCAAACCCATCCAGACAGGTTCTGGATCTTTTCCATGTGAAATATGCACTTTCCCCCATGCTCTAGCCATGCTGGGGTTCTCCCATCCATGCATTACACCCAGCCATCCTTGTGCCTCCTTAACCATGCCTTAGTAGGATGTCTGAATGGAGCCAGTGTCTGACATGAAGTCGCTCCATGAGGAAGGCTGGTGATTGCCTCGACTCTCTGCCAGCTCTTTGGTTCCATGGGCAACTTCTCCTGTAGCTTCCTTCTCCCAGCTCCCGGCTGTGCTTGTATGAGGATGGGACGGAGGTGATGGAAGCCTGTTTCCAGAAGATCCCGGATAACTCCGAGCTGGTCTTGTTAGCCCCGGGAGAGAACTGGCAGGGCTGTAAGTATGACTTGAGGGTTTGACTTTTGCATTTCTCATACCTGGGTGTACATCTGTGCTCAGAAAGAAATAGCACTATATTGCTACCAAGGGCATTTTGCGTGGTGGAAGATGATAAAACCTATCACAAGGCACTTAAAACTCCCATTCAGAAAGAATGACAAATTCTGGGTAGTTGCTGGGTGACTTGTGATAGAAGTCCCTGTAATATGTACTATGTGTTTAAAAGATTGAGATGATTGCGGTTGTTATCATGAAGCTGGTGAATGTAATACAAGTTCTAACATGTGATCTAGCTGTAAAATGCAGTACAATGATAAAGCTTAGATATGGGATATTGAAAATGAAATCCAGATCAGATTGGAAGTATCAAGAATATGTCAGCAGAAATAACAATGAAAATTGTTTTATTTGTGAATTTTTTAATAAAATGATTATAAAAAAAACAAACTCCCAGAAATTCTTGTTGTCCTTGCGTGCATTCAAGTTCTTTCCAACTTAGGGCAACCCTACACGGAACCTATCACGGGGATTTGGAGTCCAAAACCCCTGGAGAGCCAAAGTCTAAGGTCCATTGGTTTAAACAACTCCTTTTAAAATTTAAACTGTTCTAAATTGTCTTCTGAGTTTGTATTATCTGCCTGACCTTGTGATACAGGGCAAAATGGAAATATTTTAATAAAAGTGGTTTGAAAAATAAATGTTAATAGCCGATACTCTTGGTTTATTTTGCCGTTTCATGAGCCTGCCCCTACCCTACAGATGCGAGTGAGATCCAGCACTTTCTGAACACATTTTCCAGCCACGCAGATGATATTATCCATGCAGCTCAAGGCTTGCTGTCCGACGAACGGGCCCCAAAGAGACGGAAACTGCTGGTGGATCTGATTCACAATCTCAGCGAAAACATTGCCGCGGAAAGCCGAGCCGAGGATGAGAAGTGGTTCCAAGGTGAGCTCTGCCCTGTTGCAGACACACTGCCCAAGGGGGTTTTCATATTTCGTTGCCTTTCTCTCTTTCTTTATTCTCTGGAATTTAGAGTGCTTGAACCACATTCACAACACTGAGAGTCTCGCTTTTATCAGCGCTTGGGAAATCTCTAATCCAAAGAACCCGCTTTCCCAATAATGTTTTAATGCACAACTGTATGCGCCATTTTAGGTGTGTTCCCTGAGTCAATGACCTTTTGGTAGGGGTTCATGCTCTCCTCTCAAAATTTGCATTAATATGTGGGAAGTGACATCAACTAAAGGCAAAAACTGAGAAACAACCAATATTCTCAGATGTTGCCCAGGTTATGACAGACTACAAGGAGGTGGTAAAGATGAAACTTTCTTTTCCATTATTTTGGTGTATTCCTTTGCTGCTTATGTTTTATCTCCCACCTTTCCACTAGCGAGCTCAAGGCAGTATATGTCTCTCCTCTTCCTTGCTTTTATCCTCATAACAACCCTGTGAGGTAGGTCAGGCTAAGGGAGGAGAGTGACCAGGCCCAACCAAGGTCAGCCAGTGAGTTTCTTGGCTCTGTGGATAATGGAATACCTGATCTCCCAACTTGCAGTCTTGTGCCCGTAACGACCCTCTCACAGGGCCTGTCTGCACTACACTGTTACGGTTCTATTATTCCACTTCCAACCTCCTGTGGAATTCTGGGCCTTGTAGTTTCCTGAGGCCAAGAGCTCCCTGGCTGAGAATTCTAAATGTGCCTCCCCAAACTGCAAACCCCAGGATTCCATAGGATAGTGAAAGTGGAATAATAGCACTATAGCAGCGTAGTGTGGATGTGGTCACAGTTTTTCTAGCACTCAGAGGCAGTTTTCTAGCCACAGCTGAGAAAACACATATTTTATCTTCTTAAATTTATGGTAGAATATGGCCTCTAGTTTTAGCCTACAGGGAAAAATACCTATTTGCACACTTTCACTTCCAGTATCAAAACTTGGGGGCAGTATTTCCACAGGGACTAGAAACTTCAAGGAGCTCCTGTGAAGATTCTTCTCCTTTCCCTCTGGATTTTGGTTGACTTTTAGTAACCGAGTTATGAAAGGCTGGTTCTTCTGTTTTCTGGCAAGCCCGCTGGGGATGGAGACCGTGATATTCTTTCCTTCTCTCCTAGGTGTTGAGTCTCGGTTTAAGACAAAGTCCAGCTACATGCGCTACAGTTGTGAGAGCAGAATCCGAGGTTATATGAAAGAGGTAACTCTTTTTATTCATCAGCATTCTGTTCTGAGAAAGCCAAGACAGTGTAATGTTAGACTACGATCTTGGAAACAAAATTTTGATTCCCCGCTCGGCCACGGAAACCCACTGGGTAACTCTGGGTATGTCACATACTCTCAACCCCAGAAATCCTTGTGATAGGGTTGCCATAAGTCTGAAATGACTCGAAGGCACACAAGAACAAGAGTTTGGCCGTGGAAGGATTTTACAGTTGATGAATGCAAGGTCTTTCGTTTTAGTTCAAGTCCATCAATTCTCTTTATTAACTAAGAAGTTTACCAGGATTTTCCTGATTGATATGGTTTTCTTTTATGATTTGAGTGAAAACGGTATGTAGTGGTTTGAGCATTGCACTAGGATACCAGGGTTCGAATCCCCACTTGGCCACAGAAACCCACTGTGTGACCTTGGGCAAGTCACACTGTCTCTGCCTTAGAGGAAGGAGAAATGCCCTCTGAACAAATCTTGCCAAGAAGGCCCTATGATAGGTTTCTCTTTGGGTCACTATTAGTCAGAAATGACTACTGGTGCACAGAAAACAATGGCCACACTCCTTAAAATCTGTTCTACGTGGAGTTCAACACAGGATGATCTTGGCTGGTCCTTACAAATTCTTGTCCCCTGCTACCTTGTAGACTCACTGGGCCCACAAATCTTCAGATCTGGAAATAATCAGCTGTCGCTTTTGGTTTTCTGTTCTCATAAGGTCAGCAGTTATGCATCTGTCATCCATCCATCTGCCCGTGCAAAGTTCCAAAATATTGCAGGAGCGATGCAGGAGAAACTGAAGTCTGAGAAGTATAACGGCTTTTATTTCGACCGGGGAGAGGAGGAGGAGGTGTGCCTTTGCACGCCAGAAGGCTGGTTCTCTTGCCAAGTAAGCTTCATTCTGGATCTAGGAAACACACATTTGAAACAGTCAGCATATGGCTGTCTTCCAAAAGAGTTCTTAGCAGAAGCAGAGCTCCCTCATCCACACCATTGTCAATGGTAGGCCAGTAACTTCCACCCTGAAGCCACTTGGTGATTGATTATTTTGGAGCTAAAAAGCTCTGAAAGATGTACACATTTTTCATGGGGCTGGGCTAGGGTAAGCCTGGGAGCCCAAAAAATATCTCGGGGGTGGTCCTGCATGATTTCCACCCTGCTATGAGGAAACACAACCCGTCCCTAGATGCTCCCTGCATCTGGAAATCTAGCACATCTGGAAGGCCCCATTTACTCAAGCTTTCTTCTTCTTGAACTACCTTAGTGCATGCAAGGCGTGCCGCTTTTTTAAAGCATGGAAGAGAGTTCCAGGGACCCATTTGAGAAGAGGCGCCGCTCCGTATTCCACAGCCTCGTTCTTTGCCTTGTGATTCCTCAGCTCTGGCTTGTTTGCTACCATATCTCCGCAGGGGTCTTTCGACACCAAAGATTGTCCTTCCAGACACTCCATCAATCCTTATGGGAATAAAGAAAGCCGGATCCTTTTCAGCACCTGGAACCTGGACCATGTGTAGGTATCGGGGCGACATCCAGTGGCTTTTGTGTGGAGGCCATTTTGGATGCTAAAATGAAATGGCTAATTTTTTTCTTAAGGGGAACCGGGTGCCTGTGTTTGGAGGTACAGAATTCTTGGACCCTCATGTACCAGGAAGCAGTGATACTGGAATTTTCTGCCAGAGAACTTTAATACTGTAGTTTAGCGGAGCTGGCTACAGAATTCTAAGTCTCCCACAGAACTATAAATCCCACAGTTCCACAGGATGGAGCCATGTCAGTTACTGCTGCAGTTGCGCCATGCAGATACATGTTGTGTTCTTTTCCGTTTCAGAATCGAGAAGAAACGGACGATCCTCCCAACACTAGTGGAAGCCATTAAGGACCAGGACGGAAGGGAAGTGAACTGGGAGTATTTCTACCAGCTGTTGTTCACCGTTAACAATCTGAAACTCGTCCACATTGCCTGCCACAAGAAAACAAACCACAATCTCGGCTGTGATAAGAGGAAGATCTACCGAAAAAGGAAACGTGTGCGCAGGATCCAAAAATAGCCCCTGCTGGGAGCTATTTGCCAGGAGACAGGTTTCTCAGGCTGTGGCCAGTGAGAAAGGTGTCCCTTTAGAGTCTGTGGAAGTGGTCAGGTGGCAGGCTCTCCTCCTATTCATTTCCTCCGCCCTCTGCCTCAGCCTCACCTGCCTGCTCCTGTCTGTGGGATAGGCAGTGTTTTGGAAATCCCAAACTTGCGGCTTTCTCCAGTGTGGGTACCTATTGGCTAGTGCCTGTATCATCATCCAAGTCAAGCTTTTCCAATGGAAGATGGAACAAGTTTGTTTTCTGCTGCTGTGGAGACTAGGACGTGGAGCAATGGCTTCAAACTACAGGAAAGTAGACTTCACCTAAATGTTTGGAAGAACATCCTGATGGTAAGAGCAGTTTGACAGTGGAATACACTGCCTGGGAGTGTGGTAGAGTCCCCTTTGGAGGCTTTTAAACAGAAGCTGGATGGCCATCTGTTGTATTCCTGCTTGGCAAAATGGGGTTGGACTAGATAGCCCTTCGGGTCTCTGCCAGCTCTAGGATTCCCTATGGTATTTTTCAGTTCTTCATTGCTTACTAACAGGGCTGCCTAAGCTATTTTGTAGCCTAAGCTTTTCTCTTAGGACTTCCAAAAAAGCCACCAATCCTGATTCAACTTTTGTCCAAACGGGAGTGTGTCCACTGAGAAAAAAATTCCACTGAGTTCAGCAGAAATGTGTTCCTAATAATGGATTTGCTGAGGGTATGATTTCCTCTATGAGGTAAAGAGGAGGTTCTGGTGTTATTTCAGCCAGGAAAGCACTATGGAGTAGCGTTCCTTCCCCTCTTCAAATCAGTCTGTGCTTGTAGCTTCATTTATCTTTATTCTTTGAGGCACAGAGAAGCCTTCACACAGTGTGTGTGTGTGTATATATATATATTTATATTTATTTATCCCAGGTCTGGTTCTAAGGATTGCAGTCTTAACAAGAGAAAAATGAAGAGTGATAATTTTAAATTTCTTTTGCTGGTTGGAGGAGGAAAGGTCTATGGTCAGCAAAATTCTCAAAGTCTAAAATCCAACTTTGTAATAGTATATTACTATTCTTTAGCCCAAGGTTGGGGACCCTCTGCCACCCCAATTGGAAAAAAGTTCTTGTGGGCTGCATTCCAAAAGTGGGCAGAGGCAAAGGCAAGGTGGAGCTGTGGAGAACAAAAAATAGCAGCATATTTTAGCTTCAAGCTGTTACTGTCAGTAAACCTCAACCTTTGATAGTGGGGGGAAACCATCAAAAAGGTACAGAAGGGACACAGGTCCACAAAAACCCACATTCGGCTCCAGGGCCTGAGAGTCCCCATTTCTGCTGTAAGGATCTCAACATATTTAGATATGGATCAACAAGAAGCATACAGTTAGCTTTTCCCTCAGATGCAAGCTACCCATCACAGAATCCTAGAAATAGAAGGGGTCCCTTGAGACCATTGAGTCCAACTTCCCGCTCAGTGCAGGATCGCCAGCTGGAGCAATGGTTCCCAAGGCTTTGTCGTCCAGGGGTTTTTGGGCTCACCTCTCAGGAACTGGTAAAGCTCCTAGGAAGTCAGGAATTGTAGATGAAGTCCAAAACATCTGGAGGACTAAAATTTGGGAAGGAATTGAGCTTGAGCATCCCAAGCAAGTAGCTGTCCAGCCAAAGAGACCTTACCACCTCCCTGAGTCACTGGTTCCAGTGTTTTTACAAACATTCAGTTGAGATCTACCGTCCTGTTACCTGAAACCATCAGACCTGGTTCTCCCTCTGTGGGAGCAGAGAACAGAGAACCTGCCTGTTCCTCTCTGGGATAGCCCCTGAAGAAGGCAATTGGGCCACCCCTCAGTCTTCTCTTCGCCAGGCTGGACATGACCACCTCCCTCAACCTTTCCTCCTACATTTGTTCGCCATACTTCTTACCATCCTTGTTGCCGGTAAAATATCAGGACACAGCAACCTGCTCCTTGAATACATTTCCCCTAAAACTAAGTCCGTGTCATTTCAATGTGACTGCCTCCTATGGAAGTATCTACTCTCTCATATTTTGCCTGACAGGCAGGACTTTACTAGATTTTTAAAAAAAAAGTTTTGGTGAAGCTCCTAGGTACTTCACTCCGTGCATCTGATGAAGTAGACTTAAGTTTCCGAAAGCTTATACAATACTATCAATTTCTCTCATTTTTAAAGGTGCTTCAAGATCCTTTTGCATATTTGTGGAGCGGTAAGTTTCAACAATGTAAGGCTCCATCATGTAATAATTATAGAAATGAAACCACAGGTCTCGCATCAGCACAGTTCTCAGGGATTAAAATAATTTTTGTATTGCTGTTTTAAAAAATAAAGGTTTCTGATTCTCTAGAGGCAGTTGTACCTGTTATTTAGAAAGGAAAGGGCAATGAGCCAAGCATTATGAATGTTAAATTCATGGATATCATCTCATGGCAGAGACACTGTTTGCTGCTCTGGGCTGCAATGTAGGATCCAATCCAGTCCATTCAGAATTAGGGGCAGGGATCCAAGCCACAGCAGGAAAATAAATTGATTCAAGATCTTGGAAGGCTCAAATGTCCCAGAAGGGGTGAGGGCAAACCAATTTTAAAGAAAGGATGATTGCTGCTATTAACATAGGCAGTTCTGTCCCTGCAAAACAATTCTGCAATGATTTGGATCTGGGGGAGAAGGAACAGCTGGTGGGAACACTGTATGTCTAAATGCACCAGAGGTGACTGTTTAGATGTTGCTGGACTATAGTTCCCTACTTGCTGTTCATGCAGGCTTGGACTGATGGGATTTAGAGTCCAATAAACAACTCCCAGAAGTGGACAAACTTCATTTTTGAAACATGCATCTTTTTCATGTTGACAGTTAACTTTTAACACTTAATACCATTAACAGGGCCTCACAACCTGCTGTTCCTGCAGGGTTTTTAAAAAACCTAAAGTGTGGTTGGGAAAATTTGGGGGTGTCAAGGGTTGGAAAAATAGATATAAACATTTATTATTTTCTCTGGAGTGACTTTTCCATTTATTCTCCCGTAAGCAATTAAACAGAGCCAATGTGGTATAGTGGTTTGAGTGCTGCATTATGATCCTGGAAAGCAGGGTTTGATTCCCTGCTCAACTATGGATACTCGCTGGGTGACCCTGGGCACATCACATCCTCTCAGCCCCCAGAAAACCCGTGACAGGTTTTCCGTAAGTCAGAAATGACTTGAAGGCACACAACAATGCAGTTCAAGAGTGCAACACAGACAGACCAATTGATCCAGAGTGGTTTGGAAGCTGCTTTTATACAGGATTGAAAGAACTGATTTGTTATTAGGAACACTCAGAGACTGTCTTTCCTCTAGACCTTAAAATGGTGAGTGTGAGCTCTTCTCTTCACCAACTGATCCTGAAATGAGGAAGAAAGCATCTCGGCAGCTGAAGTTCAACTCAAAGTGCTGTTTTAGCAAACACTGTGGTTTGCAAGCCGATAACAGCCAAGAGCTAAAACTGTGTGCTGTTTCTAGCCCTTAAGTTACAGTTTCTCAGCTCCTCAGTGCTTCCCCCACCCAAACATCTGTTCACCTGATGAGTGCAAAGAACCAACCAGCAGGAGATTCAGCATAAGATCAGCAATCCATAACTTGGAACAGAAGTCCTTTCAGGGATGGGAAGGCTATTAGCCACAGTTACCTTAGTGGAACAGAATTCTGGGAGGCATAGTCCAAAATGTACCCTTTTCATACTCTGGAAGAAGCTGTCCCTTGTGGTTGAAAGTCAGTAGGAAAAACATGGACAAAATACTGGCAGCTTTCTCCTCCAGTTTTACATCCTGCCTTCCATTCATTTTATTGATTTCTGGGGATAAAAAACTTTTCTTGCAAATCTGAGGACTGCTTTCATTTGGGAAGCCTCTTACTCCAATCCTTCATCAGGAAAACCTGGAGAGAGAATCTTTCTCTACTGTGAGCAGCTTTGCAAGATACCCAAATGACTTCAGTGTTTTGTCACTTAATTCATTCTCAAGTGCTCTCTCTTGGACCAGACTGTTGCTGCACAATTCTTGGCCAACAGGCTGCATGAAACTACTTTGGTCAAAAGCAGTGATGACCTCTGGGGAAAGCAGGGGGATTATAGAAGGATCTGAGGTGCTGTGAATTTGCAGTTAATTCACCCTGGGAGAGGATTTCCCATTGCACCTCCTGAAACCCTCTGAGAGATTCTGCTGGTGGGGCTCCAGAGGTCCACAGAACCATTTACTCCCTCTCAGAGGGACAAGTACCTCAAAGACTTGCTCTCGGCTTCAGGGCAAGTGAGAGAGACCAGGCTGGCAGCTTGCTGTTTGGTCAAATAAAATGGACACTAGATTTTTTGGAAAAGAAAAAGGGGCCCAATAACAGTGAGAGAGAAACTCATGGTATCTCTGAGAATTTCAGGTCCTGTTCTCTCACCATGACAGTAACAGTGCTATCAGATTTTCTTAAGGAAACAGTGCCCTTGGTACCAGTTCCAAACTGGGCTCTCTTTCTCCCGCTGTCTTTGGCTCGGTCTCTTGGGTTGGTGGCCATGTTAGGAAGGACCTTTTCAAAGAAGAAAACACGTTTGAGAAGATGCCACCACGATGTGATAAAGGCTTAGTCACCGACTGCATGAAGGAAAAGCAATATGGCGATGGAAGGCTAAAGGTCTGCCTTCAGTCTTCAAATGACCTCTTCCTCTTCTTCATCACAATCATCATCGTCATCCTTGGCTATGAAGTGGGCTTTCCGGAACTCTCTCCTGCTGGGGATGGGCCTTGTGAGAGGAACAGGTGGAGGGTCCTGGAGAAATAAAAAGCACCATCCAATATGGCCTTAAGGTAAGAATGATTCAGAGAGGCTGCATGGAAATTGTGGATATCATAATCAAAGACAAATGAGAAAGCCAAAAGAGTGAGGTGAGGAGACAACAAAGGTCATCAGTCTCCACTTTCCACCATCTCCAACAACTACCCATGTTTTCTGGGGCTGCTGGAAGTTGTAGTCCAAAAACACTGGGAAAGACCTACTTTTTACATTTCTCACCTCTCTGTCTAGAGGGTGGGACTTTCACTGGGGCGAGTCTGGATTCCCCATTCAGCTGTCAAAGTTACTGAGTGACCTCAGGTTGCTCAACTGTTCCACAGCCTAATCTAGATGTCTCAGAAGATGATGGACCTGCCTTCTTTGAAGGTTCTAGAACAGAACTTGGATTACGCCACCTCTCATGGGCTTTAACTCTTGATTCCTATGTGGTTGGGAGGGGGTTGGATCAGATTTCCCTTGTGGTCCTGCCCACATCTATGATCCAAACTCACAGGGTTGCTGTGAGGATCATTAAAGACGGGAGGGAGGCCAGCATGTAGCATCTGAGCTCTCTGGGAAAAGGGTGGGATAAAAATGTGGCAAGAATCAGACCAAATATCCTAGGGAAGGGCTATGTACAGTCCACAATGGGGATATAACACGACTTGTTTAAACATCTCAATTTTTGTTTCTACAGCTTCAGTCTCCCTTATCTGAAATGCCTGAGACCAGAAGCATTTCATATTTTGGATTTTTTCATATTTTGGAATACCTGTATTTCCAAACACATAAAATACAGCACTATAAAGGAGATCTTTGGGAATGAACTGGCAGGAGTGCCACAGACACCGTCTCAAAGGTGGAAACCGGCATCTGAAGGGCTCTCCTGAGACCTCCTGTACAGTATTGTATTTTTTACATATATATCAGGTCCCTTATACCCTCAGTCCCTCAGATCCTCAGCTGCTCTCCAGCCTTGTGTCTCACACACAATACAAGTAGTGAATGAACAAGATTGCTGGCTCTCAGGAATACAGTATCCCCCATGAAAAGCTCCATTTTCCACAACAGGTTAAAAACCAAAGGTCTGTCTCAATAAAAAGGTCTTTGCCTGCTGGGGGAAAGACAGCAACAGCCTATGAGGCCCTGGAGATGGCAAAGAAAGAAAACAAGGCCCCCAGGGACATCTTGGTTGTCCATTCCAACCTATGGTCCCTGCTGACAGTGGCTGGTTTTCCTTCTGTTTCTCTTACCTGCACGAATGCCACGCTTCCAAAGAATCGGTCCACTGGCAGCGGCTGGTTACTGTCCTCATTCAAGAATGCACTGTTGTCCAGCTCAAGCGGCAGGTGTTCCACTCCTTCTGGCTCCATCTCCGAGTCATCTGATAGTCCAGATCTGTTGTCTTCCTCTTCTCCTTCCTCTTCCTCTTCTTCCTCCACATTCTGAACGCAAGGCTGGAAGTGAGCTTCGCCATCGCTCTTTGGAAAAGAGCCGTCAGCATCCGGCACTAACGGTTGCACATAGAGGGCAGCTCGATCTGCCGGCATTTCATCAGCCATCTTGGGATCCTGTTTCCCTTCACTCTGCAGCATCATCGTGAAACTGTGCGGATTCCCTTCCGTGGCAGACCTCTCTGCTGGCTCTCCTGAGCAAAGTCTGCAGCTGGCAACCCCACACTTGTCGTCTGCTTTTGCCAGAATCCTCTTTTCACATTTCAGCTTCTTGGAAGGCCGCCAGTCGGTCTCCTTCCTTGAAGGACCCTGTTTAGAAATTAATAATTTTAAATAATATTAATTAATAATTTTAAAACAAAAAACTCCAGAGCTTTAAAAGACCCGCTTCAAAACCTGTTTCAACAGCAGGGAGATTGTGAGTTACCAGACAGCCTCCCTCAACCGAGAGCCAACAGGGACTACAAACTCTATCATCCTGACCTCGGAAGCCCACAGCAGAATGGATGCTGGAGCTGAATGGAAACCCAAAAGATATGCAGAAAGTCTGTTATATGCACAGAAACGGAAGAATGCAGAGATCCCAACCAAAGAGGACCGGCCGATAAAACTGTTAAGACTTGGCCAAAATGGATAAATGGAGGATCCTGATAAGAGAAAAATCAGTGGTGACTTTCATGCAAGATTGGGAACCTTTTTGGAAGAAAAAAGAGTATTGTAAGCATAGGGTAGGTAGAGAAGTAGCAGTCGAAACATTTAAATTGTATTGACAACTGCAGAAGTGGCTTGTATATAGAATGATCAATAGTTTAAGTTAGCAAAGCTGGAAACTATCATGCATGCATATATATATATATATACACACACACATGTATATAACTATCATATCTATCTATCTATACACACACACCATATATATAACTAGCATATTATATATTCACACACCATACATATAACTATATATAACTATGATATAGATATATATATGTATTTTCTTCTTCTCTTTCTGCCTGGCCCACCTCGCAGGGTTGTGGTGAAGCTCCTACTGGCTGGAGGGAGGGAGGGAAAGGCTATCCTTTTGCGGGGACGAACGATGGGCTAAAACTGCAACAAACTGCTTCAAGTGGGTTACCATTACTCCCATGAGCCCTTTTAAATTCATATTAGCATATATTTGCATAAATTAGCATGGACTAACGCCTCGGGGGGGCTGCAATCTATTAGCATCTGCAAACAAGCGCCGGGGCCGCCCCGGGCCTCGCCCTCGACTCACCCTCCGGGCCCGCATGGAGGAAGCGGCGGCGGCGGCGGCGGCTAATCCCCAACCAGGTCCGTTCCACCGGGCTCCATCACCTACTTCCGGCAGCACTCAAAGTCGCTTCCGCCCCCGACGCCTCCCGGGATCAGTGTCCAATCAGAAGGCGGAGCGCAAGGGAAGGCCCGCCTCTTTCCGTCTCCGCGACTTGTTTCCGCGTCGCGGCCCCGCCTCTTCCCGACCACCCCTTCGCGCGGGTTCTCACCGGCGGACAGGGAAACTGTGTCGCCATCTTTGTTAAGGGCATCCTAGTCAAAAGGGACAAAAAGATGCCGCCAGGAAGCCACCGTTAATTTCCCCTTCAAGCTTTAGTACCGAGTAGGACCACAGGTATGGTTTAAGAAGCACTTTCGCCCTTTCTTTCAGCCTGTTCTTGAATAGTCGAGTGGTTCCAGAACTCTTTTGAGAGACGAGCGGACATCTTTGTAAAGGGCAAAATGGACCGCATGGAATATACAGTCATGAAAAGAGTAGAGACACAAACCGTATCTACACTACCTATTATCTAGTTGATCAGTTTAATAACAGTTTACCAACTACAGTTTCGTCCTTAGGAATCCCAGGGTTTGTAGTTTGGGGAGGACTGGAGTGCTTTACAGCACAGCCGTAAACTACAATTCCCAGTGTTTGGATGCGCTGTTTAATCCTTCTCATGGCACTTTGGGAGCTGTAGTTCAGGACAGTGGCCCAGAGGTCTCCAGATGAGACACCCAAACTACAAATCCCAGGATTCCATAGGATGGAGCCATGGCCCACTGGCCCCCCCTCGGAACTGCAAACCCCAGGATTCCATAGGAGGTTGAAAGTGGAATCATCACGCTATAAGAGTGCCGTGCGGAAATGGCCTTTGGTAGACTGAATGAGCCAAACCGCTCCTGAGCAGTGGCCTGCGTGGGGTGTGTTTGTGGCACCAGTCGAGGATCTCAGAGACCCCAGCAGTGGCCATTTCCACACTACACTCTTATAACGCGATGATTCCACTTTCAACCTCCTATGGAATCGGGGAAACTGCAAACCCCACGACTCCACAGGATGTTGAGAGTAGAATAATCGCACTGTAAGAGTGTAGTGTAGAATGAGTCAGTGTCACCGTAGCTAACGCTTGTTGAGTGCTGTGCCGAAGGAGGCACGGTGGACCCCTTTCTGAATGTCTTTTACCATGGAAACCGTGCGACGAGACAGTCCAAAATGAAACGGCGTCCAAAGACGAGACTCTCATGTTGGATGGCGCTCAATGAGCCACGGGGGAAAAGCGGAGGACAATTATAAGAAGCATTGTGGCCAATGATGCAACTGGACTCAAAGGACGTTCAGCCGTAGAGGTGAAAAGAAATACCAAACTGCACGGTGCGTGCAATGAGAACGTGGAACGTGAGAAGCTTGACTCAGGGAAGCCAGGCGTACTAAAACTAGGGGCATTGCCGCATGGCACTGTGATAGTGCTATCATTCCACTTTCTACCTCCTCTAGAATCCTGGAGTTTGCAGTTTAGGGAAGGACATTTAGAATTCCCAGCCAGAGGGCTCTTTGGCCTCCTCAGGGAACTACAAAGCCCAGAATTCCACAGGAGGTTGAAAGTGGAATAATAGCACTATAGCAGTGCAGTGTGGAAATGGTCAAAGAAATGGAAGCTATAAACATTGCAATACTCGGAGTGAGTGAGCTAAAGTAGACTGGAATGGGACATTTTGAGTTATTTGATAGCTAAAGACAAACTGATTCTTTAAAACCATGCACTAAAAGTGGGGAACACAACAGCCCAGACTTTATCAGTCTAAAACGTCCATTGCAATTCACCCTCATTCAGAATAGTTCAGGCTCATGGGAACTGGAGTCCAGCTGTTTCTGGAGGACTCTGGCTGAGGTTCTCCAACCACGGCCAACATTATCACATGCATCATTTTGTTTTGTCAGATGCAGAGCCTGGAAAAGTTACTTGTTTGGACCATGGCATCCAGAATTGCCCCACTGGACCATTTAAAAACACAATGCACTTGTTTGCAACTCAGCAGAGCTTTGCTGCGTGGAGAGAGATGATCTGATTTGCTGTGATTTGTGTGTGTGAGTGGAGAGGGAGTGTTGGGTGGAAATCCATATGGGTGGGTTATCCCTTATCCAAAATGCTTGTGACCAGAAATGTTCTGGTGGTGGCTCCGACACGGCTTGGATCTGAGAGACAAACAAGGAGGAGCGCCATGGATGAAGCTTGGAAGGCAGAAGCAGGGGCTGGCATCAAAAAGTTTCAGTTTCTGGAGGTTTTCAGATTTTGGATTTCCAGGTAAGTCAGGCTCAACCTCTAAGAATATAACATAGTATGAACCACTGACCATTACACTGTTATAGCACCATTATTCCACTTTAACTGCCGTGGCTGCGTCCTGTGGAATTCTGAGGTTTGTAGCTTGGTATGGCATTAGAGATTGCTGGCTGGGAATCCTAAATGCCTCTCCCTAAACTGCAAATCCCATGATTCCATGCAATATTGTCATGGCTGTTAAAGTGGAATAATAGTGCTATAACAGTGTAGCGCAGTGGTTCTCAACCTGTGGGTCCTCAGATGTTCGTGGACTTCAGCTCCCAGAAGCCCTGAGCATTGACCATAGTGGCTGGGGCTTCTGGGAGCTGAAGTCCACGAACATCTGGGGACCCACAGGTTGAGAACCACTGGTGTAGCGTAATAGGCCCCAAGATCCTCCACTGGGATTGTATAGTTTCAGTCTCTACGTGTGGAATTGCACATTGCTGGGCTACACAACCCTTGTGCCAAATGTCAGGGTTGCACATCTGTGTGCACCTGCAAATGCAAAGAATGCATCAGGGAACAGCTATATGCGTGTACACATCTGCATGCTCAATGCACAGGCACGAGCCCATTTCCACAACCTTGGACTGAATGCAGACATTCCTCGTGAGACTAAAATATCCCTCTGCTTCTATAGGGGAATTAATATCTATACCAAACACCAAAAGGATTCCACCCACAATCTCTGCTGGATCTTCAACCTTCCACTGTTTGGGTGGCCTACACAGCAGGGTGGTTTTATGTTGCTGTCTCCAAGCTACCTGTTCTCCCAACCCATAATATGGAGATAAAATACTACATTTGCATTGACTGGCTTAGATTTTAAACACCAGGGGAGAGACGCCAATCAATTCTAGCCTTTATTAGACCGATTTCCTTTTCTTTTCAGGTCGGCTGTTCAAAACTGCCCTGCCAATTTTTCTTTTAACTTTCCATTAAGAAAGACCAAGCACTCTTTCACGAGAGCACCGTACCTATTTGTTATTCCGTGGCTTTGTAAAGCACATACAACTGACAGGTGCTGTACAAATACTGGGAAGAAAAGAGGGAGGAAAAAAAAACCCCCAACACAATCTTTGCCTCGGGCTTATGATCAAATGTAACACTGTACAGCATTCAATAGTCATTTGAAGAATCAGAAATAAATTAGTTTCTCCATTCCTATAAGAAAATAAAATTAGACCTATAAACCATCTCTCTTTCTCACTTTTACACATAGAAGTTTCCAAAACCAAGAGCCCTTTTGTGCAAGTCATACCATTACGGTTCTGCAGCTTGCATCCTATGGGACGTATAGTTTGGTGAGGTGCTAGAGCTCTCCGACTAAGAAGTCTAAATATCTTTCCCTAAGCTCCAAATCCCAGGATTCTATAGGAAGGAACCATGCTAATTCAAGTGGAATTGTAATACTACGGTGGGTGGACAGGTGGGGAGGGCACTGATTTCCCCCTCTCTCCGATGGCTGAGATCCTAGCTTGAGGAATGGAGTTTGATTTTAGGGTCAGAGAGCTATGTTGCGGCTGAGCAACACTGCCTTGTTAGTGGATTGCGATATTGTACTGTTCAGTGTGCAGCCCAATGTATACCTGGGGCCCTTTCCCACCGCACAGTTGTAGCACCGTGAATCCAAATTGTCTCCCGTGCCTGAAATCCTCTGGAATCTGCCCATCTGCACTTTAGGAGAGGGCAGTGCTCTCACCCTGAGATTCCTCCCCCTTCTTTAACTGGATGAGAAGCTAAAAACAGCTTAAAGAGCCACAACAGTTAAAAACAATGTGCGTGGGCATTTAGAATTAAGTCCAAAAGGATTTGATAAAAAGCCAGCTGATGGTTTGGCACTGGAAAGAAACTAATAATGAAGCCAATGGGACCTCCAAAGGGGAGGAATTCTACTGTTGGCATGCACAGCTCAGCTTTGAAAGCTTCTTTTAAGAAAGCGAGCACCATGATGCTTGGACACAACATCATGATGCCCAGCCTATGCACAGTGCTCTCATCTGGGAAAGCCGCTTCAACACACTGTAGGAACATCACAAAAGGCATGGTGTTAACCGTTTCATCAGTTTACATTTGTAAGGAAACTTGGTTATACCCAACTAGAAGTAGGGTTGCCAGTCTGACCTCTTTTCCGCACGGCACTCTTATAGCGCGATGATTCCACTTTCAACCTCCTATGGAATCCTGGGGTTTGCAGTTCCGGGATTGTTCCAGGCCTGGGAGTTTCTGGGTCACAACCTAGAGATGCCCCTGCTGATGTCTCTGAGCGTTATGCCTTAAGTACCAACCCCAATGGCTGACAGCTTGTCATTCAAACACACAGACAGAGAACGTGTTGTCCTGTTTGGGAATTAAGACCGAAACCTGGTTGTTCGCAGAGCAAGGTGAAATGAGGGGATTAGTGCTTCTCACTTACTTAGGGAGTCGGGGCAAGGAAACTAATTGCATCTAGACAGGAGAGGGACCCACAGAAGAATGGAGGGTGAGCCCTCGAGCCCCAGCGATTGGGAAGAAGGAAAATAAATAAATATACGGACCCTCTGGAGCAGTGGTTCTCAACCTGTGGGTCCCCAGATGTTCATGGACTTCAGCTCCCAGAAGCCCCAGCCACTATGGTCAATGCTCAGGGCTTCTGGGAGCTGAAGTCCATGAATATCTGGGGACCCACAGGTTGAGAACCACTGCTCTGGAGAGTCTTTGCAAAGTTGCAGCGCAAAATGAATTAAGCCTTGCAAATTTCAGCAAGATGGAGGTTTGCACACAGTTCTTTACTCTTGCCAGGAGGGAAGGTCTCCCCTCCACTGCAATTTGTACCTTCATCTCCTGCCTGGAGATGACTCATAAGAATTGGAGACTAAGGGTCAGGCGTTGAGAATTGGCAACCCTGATTTAGGCCATTTCTGCCTGTGATAGTGCTATTATTCTACTTTCAACTCCTATGGAATCCCGGGGTTTGCAGTTGAGGGAGAATTCTCAGCCGGAGAGCTCTTTGGCCTCGGGAAGCTACGAACCCCAGAATTTCACAGGAGGTTGAAAGTGGAATAATAGCACTGTAACAGGGTAGTGCGGAAATGACCTTAGCACATATGCCTATAACGGGGGTTTCTCAGCCAGGGTTCCACCAACATGTCACTAGGATTCCCATGAGAGAGCATGATTGCGGGGGAAAACAAAGACTTTTTTGAGCTGCAGATATAATTTTCATGAAGGGGTTCTTTGAGACCGGAAAATTATTTCAAGAGTTCCTCCACAGTAAAAATGTTGAGAACGACTGGTCAAAACTTTTAAATGCCCCACGAAATAAAGGTATGCAGATCTACGTGTGCACGTGGGTGTCCTGAAATGGCCTTGAAGTCTGCCTGTGGAAACGTCTGGTGCATTTTCCATTTCCCCCCTTGGCCACTTGGTGGCAATCCTAGGCAGGGAATAGTGGGGTCTTACGTGGCTGAAAAAACAGGGAGACTGAAGCCTTTTCCGTACTGTCCAGAAGCAGTTTTAATAGGCTTGCTGACACTTGGTGGGGCACAATCCCTGTAAACCCCAGCCAGCTGCAGGATGCTGGGAGTGGCAGTCTAGCACATCTGGAGAGCCCTGGGTTGCACTTCATGGTTCTGTCTCTCCCTGAGTCTTGAATTGATCAATTACGGTCACTGTGTTGGCCTATTTGCCTTATTGATGCTCCTTTGGATGCAGATAAGAGGAGAAAACATGGGGTTTGGAGAGATTTCCTAACCCTTAACCCTTCCAGTTGTTTTCCTCCCCTCCAAAACTGATCTTCTGCCCTGGCTGCTTTTCCAGCCCCGTTTCAAAGATATGGACTCCTTGGTTTTCCCTAGTGGATGGAAAATCTGCTTGTGCATGTTGATTTTTGAGGTGGAAAATGACTGGAAGAAGAAGAGGTTAAGCACCATTGCACACCTTCCAACTGTCCTGTTTGGCAAGTAGAATCTTGATTAATCCTCTGCCATTCCACTTTTTAGCTGCTTTTAAAATGTCCCAGTTTCTCTCCCCACTTTCCCCCCTTTGTCCTCAGCTTATTTCAATTGCAAAAGCAGTTTACAATCAATGAACTCAGCAGGGAGGAGAGGAGGCAAGGGGCAGAATATTGCCCTTTCATATAGACTTGGGCAAAGGCAAACTGTTGAAATCTCTCCTTGCTTTTCCTACACTCTGACTCAAATCCCTTCCAAGTTCATTTGACTTTAAAAGAAAAAAATGCAGAAAGGAAAATTACAGATCTCATTTGCCTTCTTTGCTCCAGCACCACACTGCTGGCTTATGTTCGACACCAGTGTGATGCTGCAGCGTAGAAGGCAAATGCTGTCGTCGCCTGCATCAGTAGAGTTTCCAAGTTGAGGGAAGTTATAGTCCCACTATTTTCTGCAAATAGCCCCATGAGAAACCAGTGGCACATTTCAGAAACTCGCCTGTGATGGTCAGGGACAGATGAAGCGGCTAATATAAATTGTATAGTCATTTGGAAGAAGGAAATTTGAAAAGAGAGATCTGTAGTTTGGTATATCGGTGGCCCTTTAGAAAGAAGATATTGCTCTGGAAAAGGGGGTTCCTTCATAAAATTGCACCTGTAAAGGGGGTTTGGTCAGTCAAGCACTTCTAAGATGCTTAGAGGACAGCTTTACACAAACCGGTTGCTCGCTTTTGACTCCTGGCACCAACGCGAGTCAAGAGAGCTACGAAAAGTACTTCTCCAGATTTCAGACTTGTGAATATTCCACAAATCCTGACCTGGAGAACAAGCCACCTCCAGAAACATAAGGTCTCTTTGTAAACATCTTGCATTATTTAAGGCTATTTCTTTGGGGAGTTTGATATGAAGAAGAAGAAAAAACCTGCATTGTGTAAACGTATCCTCCTGCTATCCCCGTTTGACAGTGACCGAGAAACCTGTTTTACAGGAGTCTCATTAAAAATGAACGGGCCATGTTGATTTTGGCAAGATAAAATTACTTAAGCCACTGTACTAGGATGAATATTTGATGCTCCGGTTTATTAAATTTCTGCCAACGTCAAGCTGACATGAAATGTGTACAGATCTTTACCGAGCCAGGGTGGAGTCTGCTAGGAGTTTATTTAAGGATGGGGGGGCAGGAAGATGAAAGATAGCGAGTTAGAAAAGTCTTGTGGCAAAGAGAAAATAGATAGCAGATGCATCCACACTACACAATTATAGCAGTTTGATTCCACTTTATAAGCCATGGCTCCATCCTATGGAATCCTGGGATTTGTAGTTTGATAGAATCTGCAGCTAGAGATCTCCACTCCACTTCCCTTAAGTACAAAAATGGAGCTCTCTCTGACCAGGGAATTCTAAGTCCATCACTGAGTTACCACTCCCAGGATTCTATAGGAAGGAATTTTAGTTTTATTTTTGACCATTTCAGCAAGAATTACTTATGCACAAAAGTGGAAATCTGATGAAAAGCCCTTGACAGATGGCTGGTTATTAAAAATAATGGACATGATGGAAGCAGAGAAATGGACAACATTGTTTAAAGAAGCATCTATTCAGAAATTTGAGAGACAATGGGAAGTGATTCTAGAATATATTAAAAAAAACAAGGAAAAAAGAAGTTATCAATGAGAATAATGGCAAAGATACTTAGAGTATGAAAATTTTACAGAATATAGTATGTTATATACTATGCAATTGAAATGTGGTGATTTTGACACACAAAAAGACTAAATTAGAGGAAAAATTATCATTTGATATAGTAATAATTCTGAATGAGAAGCAAAATGATGGAAGACAGACAATGGGGCGAAAGAGGGTGGGATGGAAACAAGGGAGAGAAGGGTTTTTTTTATATATTTTAATAGGAGAATATTTGTAAAAAAAAATGAAAGAAAAGAATATGTGTTGATGCAAAAAAAAAGAAGTGTCCAACAAAGGAGGACCCATTAGCTGAAGAGTTCCTTATTGTGAATCGTACAACGGTTGCTTTCTCCAACAAATTTTACTCGGATCTCATCCCTAGTTTGGTGTACCGTGTATATGTATCCGAACTTCTGGACTCGATTCCTCGAAGCTGAGAGAGCGGACTGAAATCCATAAAGGGCCTGCTATGATAAATCTCTCGGTCTTGAAGGTGCTACAAGGCTGTTTGAATTTTTTATGGTGGAGGTTTTAAGCAGTGTGTTAGCTCCTTCGAGTATAAATAATAGGAAATCTCTCCCCCTCCTTCCATTCTTTCCTCCCTTCCTTCCTTTTTTAAAAAAAATCTATCCACAGCCTAATCCTTTTGGTTCATTCCCACTGGAGCAGACCCGTTGAATTAATGTCAGATGGGTGAGTCAAGATGTAGGTAGGTACCATTCAATGGGTCTACTCTGTTTGGGTCTGGCAATATTATTCAGCCCTGTTTGTTTCCTGAAAGCATTGAAAGAGACAGAAAAGTCAGAATCTTCAGCTGGAAGGAGCCATAAAGGTCACTGAGTCCAACTCCATTCTGCCATGCAGGAAGACACAACTAAAGTCCCCTGAGAGATGCCAACTCAACCTCTGTGTAAAGACCTCCAGAGATGGAGGCTGCCTATTCCACTGTTGAACAGCTTTACCATAAAGCAGTCCTTCCTAATGTTTAGGTGGAATCTCTTTGCTTGTAATTTGAATCTGGATAACAGTACGTGTGAAAGGGATCTAGGAGTTTTGGTGGACCACAAGTTGAACATGAGTTAGCAGTGTAATGAGGCAGCCAAAAAAGCCAACGCAATTCTTGGGTGGATCAATAGGAATATAGTCTCTAGATCAAGAGAGGTAATGGTACCACTCTATTCTGCTTTGGTTAGACCTCATCTGGAATACTGCGTCCAGTTCTGGGCACCTCGTTTCAAGAAGGATATGGACAAGCTGGAGCATGTCCAGAGGAGAGTGACCAAAATGGTGAAGGTTCTGGGAGCCATGAAGCCCTGTGAGGAGCGGCTTAGGGAGCTGGGGATGTTTAGCCTAGAGAAGAGAAGGTTAGGAGAGGACATGATAGCCATGTTTAAATGTTTGAAGGGATGTCATGTCGAGGAGGGAGTGGGCTTGTTTTCTGCTTTTCCAGAGACTAGGACAAGGAGCAATGGATTCAAACTCCAAGAAAAGAGATTCCATCTGAGCTTCAGGAAGAACTTCCTGATGGTCAGAGCAGTGGAACCTGCTGCCTCCATGGAGTGCAGTATAGTCTCCTCCTTCTTTGGAGGTTTCTAAACAGAGGCTGGATGGCCATTTGCTGGGAGTGCTTTGATGTGTGTTCCTGCATGGCAGAATGGAGTTAGACTGGATGGCCCCTGGGGTCTCTTCCAACTCGATGATTCTATGAATCCATGGCTCTGTGTCCTAGTCTCTGGAGCATCAGAAAACAAGCTGATTCCATCTTCTACAAAACCTTCCTTCAGATGTTTAAAGATGGCTATCATGTCATCTCTTGGTCTTCTCTTCTCCAAGCTAGACATAATCTTCTTCAAGCTAAACCTACCCAGCCCCCAAACCTCTTCTCTTGGACTCCATGGTTTCCAGACCTTCTACCATTTTGATTGCCTTCCTCTGGACATGTTCCAGATTGTCCATATCCTTCTTGAATATTGGTGCCCAGAACTAGACACAGGATTATTCCAGGTGGGGTCTGACCAAAGCAGACAGAGTGGCACTACTTCTTCCCTTGATCTGGACTCAAGAAAAGCGTTGATGCATCCAGTTGATTGTTGATAAAGTGAGACATCCAATTCTGTTGTCTTTACCTTGGAAAGGAAAAAATGAACAGGTAACTTTATCTTAAATGGTCATTTCAGATCAGAATGCTGCTGTTGATGCTGTAAGCCTTCAATTGTTCCAAAATGGTGCACCGTCTTTCGATCCAGAACTTGTCCAAGGTGCTGAGCCTAATTTGGGGAATTGTGTTCTGTGCCCTTTGAGTTCAGAGTTAAACCCAGAGTGGACTCACCAGCCCCACTAACATTCAAGCCACCAGCTGGCACAAACCATGGCAAGGAATTCATTTAGAAAACTGTAATGAGTTATGGGAAGAAACTACTTCCAGAGAGTAAAGCTCTACATTCTGCGCACGAGAGGCATGCAGTGGTTTGCGTCCCCCTCTGACTTTTCTTCCATGCTGCCGGGGGCACGCTTGTCACAGCCCATTTCTTACACGAAAGATCACTGCCTGGGCCTTTCCCCAGCGATTAGATCTCGCTGAAGGCTTGCCTTTCTCTCCTGCCTGCTGAATTCCTTTGCTCAAAAACACTTTGGCCCCTGCAGATTGAAAAAACGGAAATGGTGTTTGCACTCATGTTAAAGGTCTGGCAGGTAAGTGAAAGCTGCAAGAAAATTTTGCAGGTTATGGCTGATACCCTCCTCTTCCTCTTCTTCATATCCTGCCTTTCTTCCAAAATTGAGATGCAAAGCAGATAACAATTTTAAAAAAGAACAATACAGATGAAATCGTACAGAAAGCAACTATTAGAATGGGATTAAACTATTCACAATCTTAAAACAATTCAAACCTAAACTACTTATTTCTGTGTTGCAAAAGGAGGTATGCAGTTTGGTGGAACTATTTTCTTGGGCAACAGCCCCCACAATTCCTCAGCCAGCATGGCCAATTACCATTATATGCATGCCAATTAGGGGATTTTGGGAGTCACAGTCTCCAAAAAGTAATCTTGTCAAGCTGTACACATTCTGCTGTAATGCAACTTGGTTATGTTTTAGCTCAGGAATGGGCAAAAGCTGAGACAGTGTGGCTTGCCCAAGGTCACCCAGTGGGTTTTTGTGGCTGGGTGGGATCTGAACTCTGGTCTCCAAAGCTGTAGTTCAATACTGAACCACTACACAATTCTGGCTCCCATTGGATGCAAATGCATAACAGAAATCCCGCTATGGGGAATTCATGTGCTGTATAGGATAGCTCCAGGTTTGAGGAATTAGAGGTTTCAGAAGTTTATTCAGGAATGTTGAAGAAAACAACAGCACACCTTGGCCACTCCTGGGACTGAAGGAACACTGGATTTGCAGCACCTTAGCTGCAACATTTTAAATTGGTGCACGCTAGCATTTTGTTTGACAGCTAATTGTACCAACGCCTTTCTGGGGTTATCCGTCACCCTCCCATTTGCTCATTAAGCATGCAAACTGTTCGACTTTACAGCCGAGCCTGTCTGCTTGCACCTGTACTGTGAAATAACATTTCCTCGTTCCCAGCACACTGTTCTCCAGCTGATCCCATCATCCCCTTGTAGCACAGTAAGGCCCAATAAAGCATCAAAGCAAGGCAGATACTTAAAAGCATGCCAGGGAGAGCCAAGCCAACCTGACAATTTACCCCTTTGGTCCCTGCTGCCTTATTCAAAGGGCCTGATCCATATTCCCGGCAACTGCATCTCTTCTCCTCTCCAACGTTTACTTGCTTTCTGAACTCACCTCTTTCAGCTTGTTCCTTGGGGCTTCCGCACTCATTGGACCAAACTAATTGTTGGGAGATAAAGTTTCCCAGGGTGTTAGCCCTTTGGGTGAAATTCTATGAAAGCTAAAACTGTTAGGAATCAGCCTTCTTTTAGCAGAGTTGCAGAAAAAGCATGTCCCAATCTCTGTGTGGCTTCCCTGAACTGGAAGTGGCTTAGAAAGCAAAACAAGGCAGGCAGCTTCAGGTTATAAACTTATGAACAGTTTACTGGTGAATTTTATGCATTGGAGATACCAGATCCTAATCAGCTAATAAATAGATTAGATAAGATAGAAGCTTCATTTTTAACTCACCATCTTCTTGGCAGAGAGGTGAAGCAAGGTCAGAGGGGAGGAAGTAGAAGCAAAATGGGAAAAAAAGTGAGAGGTCAGAGAAGTGAGGTCTTTTATGTAAGGCTAATGACCTATCTTGGGTCATATGGACTGTTTACCTGGATACCATAGCCACACAGTTAAATAACACAAATAGCAAGAGTGAAGCTTTAGGTGACAAGGCAGAAGGCTTTGACATGCAAAGGAAAAAGAAACTCTATGCTAGCTAAGCCCCACTTGGCCCAGAAAAAGGTGGGGGAGAGAAAATGCTGGAATTTTCCGACACTAATAAGTTGTGGGGTTACACGGATGGAGAGAAAATGGAACGGAACAAAGCAGCCTTGAACAGAGGCTCTCTGCGCCGCAACATTTTGTTACAGCTCCCTCTCATTGGAAAGAAAAATGTGACTGTCTCCTACTAATCGGCGTGGGGTAGTGATTTAAGGGAACAAAGCCCCAGGAAATCGGCCTTGCCCCTAATAAATAAGGGGACCGTTACAGCATCTGCATCCATCTTCTCTTTGCTCTGGCCCTCCCCGGGTCCTAATTAACGGCGCACCAACATCATAGTGTACTGACTTGCTGAGATGTGATCTTCAGCCGCTGAAGATAATAATAAAAAGAAATCCCTGGGTGGGTGTGGATTTTCCTCCCACTTTTTGGCATTTCATATGAATCTTATAATGAATAATTTATATAAAAGCTTTATTGGGGCCTGGAGTCATTCAATAAACGTTCCCGCAGAACATGCACCGATATTTCAACCTTAATGTCACTCTGGCAGATTCTGCTGACAGTTGCCGGACTTGAACAGAGAGGCGACAGCGCTTTATTTATGGACGAGATCCTTGGCTTGATTCTTTTCATTCTGTTCGGATGAGAGACTGAGAGGCCCTTATGTCAGGCAGGGATTTCAGGCAGTCCAAGACAAGGAAGGGAATTTTGTTGGCTGCAGTGCCCAGCGTTCCTCATTATTTGAGGACTGCTGGGAGATGCAGTCCAAGATGATTCCCACCTCTAGCCTAAGACAAAATGAAGACAAAATGCAATTGCAGGAAAAAGGACGAATGCAGCACAGAGAGAGGAGTGTAGTGGAACCTGGACTTGCAGGGTTGGAAACCCAAGACGTCTTCATTAATGGGGGCAACGGTACCACCAGCCAAGCCACCTCAGGGTTCCCTGTTCCCCACAGCCCCATTGTCTTCCCTATTGAGTCAACCAGTTATACAGAATGACCTTTTTTAAAGCTTCAGTCCTAGATTAGAATCATAGCATCCTAGACCTGGAAGATACCCCAAGGTCCACCATACACAAACGCCCTAGAGAGCCATTGGCGACTGCAGCAATCTATCTATTGTTGTCATGTGCCTTCAAGTCACTTCTGACTTATGGTGACCCTATCATGGAATTTTCTTAGCAAGATTTGTTCTCAGGGTTTCCCCCCATTTGCCTTCATCTGAGGCTGAGAGGGTGTTACTTGCCCAAGGTCTCCCAGTAGGGCCATTTCCTCCCTACACTGCTTCAGTGCTATTATTCCACTTTGAGCATCCTATGGATTTCTGGAGTTTGTAGTTTCCTCAGGCCAAAGAGCTCTCTGGCTGAGAAGTCTAAATGTCCCTGCTTAAATTGCAAACCCCAGGATCCCATAGTAGGTTGAAAGTGGAATAATAGCACTATAACCGTGTAGTACGGAAATGGCCTAGGTTTCCATGGCTCATCAGGGATTGGAATCCTGGGCTCCCAGGTCCTGGTTCAATGCTGAACTAACCCTCATTGGACCTCTCAACCAATCAATTCATCCTTGAAAATGGTAGCAAGATGCTGCTCTCCTAGTTGAGTTGGAGATTTGTATGTAGCCATTTCCTCTTGGATGGAGTGGAAACTCCCAGAACTGGAGAATTTTCTTCTTGATTCCCACCTGAAGATGCCCCACGAAGAGTGGAGACCCATGGCCAGGCCCTGAGACCGGGCATCCCGATGGCCTGCCCCAGGAAAAACACTTCAGGGGTAAGTATGTCCTTTGCACTGCCTTCGACTGGCAGATTTTGAGCTGGAAGGAAGAAGGACAGTTCCACCCCCTAAACATTTGTCTAGATGAAGGTGCTGGTTCCCTGGGGCAACCTGTCAGCAGCTGGGTAGCTACCTGCCGGACAGGCTGTGCAAACGCAGCAAAAACTCCCTGGGGGAACCTTCTCTTCTTCTTAATTAGCAACCCCCCTCCCGTATCCTTCTGATCTGATCTCTGAGACTTAATCTCCTGAGATTAATTACCTCCTCCCCAGCGTCTGTCTCTTCTTCCTCTCTCCTGAACGCCCGCTCGGTTTCTCAGGCGCTTCCCCTCAGAAGCAGTGCTTCCTTCCACCTTATGGAACGGGGAAGCGACTGTGGCAGAAAGGGCGAGGAAAGCGTGGTGAGAAAGAGGGAGCTTAAAGTGTGGGCTGAGACTCATGATCAGGACTGTCCTTGGGGGTTCTGAAGAGCAGGGACACAGGAATCCCTGTAGTTGCAGAGACTCCAGAAAGACAGGCAAGTACTTCAATTCACAAGAGCCAGCATGATGCTTGAATGTTGGAGTAGCAAACCAAGGTTCAAATCTCCACTTGTCCTGTTCAGAAAGCCAACCAAGGTTCCCAGTCCTTTAACAGTCAAGGTTTACAGAAGTTTATCAGTCGCTTATCATTCTTGTTTCTGCAGTCCAGGTCAGCCATAAATTCAGAATGTCAGTTGAAGGAAGCATCCAGCAGCAGAGACAGAACACAAAGCAAGGGTCAAGGTTTTTCAGGAACACGAGCTAAGGATCCAAAGAAGAACATGCTGCTTCGACCTAAAATAGCGGTTGTTTGCAATGGACTTTTCCCCACCGCATCTCTAGTATTTACGGGCCAGCAGCCTCCCCCGACTGTTTGCCTGGTTAATGAGACTTCCCTATAAAAGTGCACCGAGCCTTGTGGGCTCTCCCTTTCTCGTCTACGCTGGGCTGCGGTAAGTATTGTGCTGTTCTTGTCTCTGTGTTGTGGCTGTTGGAGAGGATCTTGTTTGTGTTTGCACCTGAGTGCTGGTGACGCGGCATGATATCACATAGCCAGGGAAACCCACTGTGTGACTCTATGGCAAGTCACACTCTCTCAGCTTCAGAGGAAAGCAAACCTTGCCTGAAGAAATCTAGCCAAGAAAATCTGGCCTCGGAGAAGGGTCACCATAAGACACATTTGACTTCCGGGTGGATAACAGCAATCTCTCTTTCTTTCTCTCTGGCCCCCCCCAAAAAAAAATTGGAAAAAAACTTTTTAAAAAAATTTGCATTTCATATGCAAAAAAAAATGTGGTGGAGGGGGTCAAAAGTCTAGTCCAATGAAATAATTTCCCCAAACATTGCCGTTAATGTAGATCATTAAACTGTTTGTAAAGTATACAGAAGCACTGTTGGTTAGAAGGAAGTGGTTAAGTGAAAATTTAGTTTGATATTCCTCATTTTGATGGCTTGTGTCTTGGTATTAAGCCAAATATCTATTTGTCTGTCTGTCTATCTGCATATTTTGAAGACAAGATTTTCTACAAAGGATGACATTGCATTGGCATGGTTATTTTGGGAAGGTGAGCATTTGCTAACACCTCAAGATGAAGCACTCTTCCCAGGGAGAGTGAAGCAGTCGATTGACTGCATGAAAACAAGCTGGACTTTATAGCTGGAGCAAGCTTTCTTTGGTCTATGTTAAATCAATAACCTTTAACTTCTGATTCATAATATTCACATTAGTGTGATTTTGTATGTGTTCAATATCACCTGCTAGTACGATAATCAGGGCTAATTGCATGTAACTAGAATTCTTTATTGTATGGCATAGCTGGAGCCATAGGGGTAAAACTGACATGGTGTTAAATGCTTCAGCATGCAATTAAGAATTCCCTTTTTAAAAAATATAGGCGTAACAACACCTCTGACACGGAAGCTCATTTTTACAACTCACCCACTTGTTCTTTGTCTTGTCGGAGGGTTTTTTATGTGTATATATATATATATATTTATATTTATCAGCATTACCATTGGAAAAATGGAACAGGAAAGTGGGAAATACGTGGAATTTCAGTGTTAGGTTGCAGCAGGGTGTCGGCAGTAAACAGAACTTGAGCTGGGAAGGAGTGGGATTGTGCTCTAGCCTGCGTTACCGTAGCAAGATGTGCCTGCATCCAGCAGGCAAGATGCACGGCAGCTGCCTCCAGAATCCCCTACTGAGTACCTGTGAACAGCAAAAAGGGCAGCAAAAAGGAGAGCAGTTAAACCAGCCCCCTGCCATGCCCCAGTCCCAGAACTCAGCAGCAAACACAGGCAGGACCGTCCCCCTATCCACAATGCAGTGACGTGTATGTTTGGATCTCCGACTCGTGTTCCTGGAAACCTTGACCCCTGCCTTGTGTACTGACTTTGCTACTAGATACTCCTTTGAACTGTTGCTCTGGATTTACTATTGACTCAGACTTTTGAAACAACAAACAGTAACTGGCTAACAAACTGTTGTGAACTTCGTCCGTGGCTGCTGGTAAAAACTCTAATTGGAGAGCTGTGAACTTTGGCTGGCTACTGGCATAGGGCAACCCCCTAACATGTTAAGAAAGCGTTGATCTATATGTTTGTTCACCAGAATTATAATACAGTGAAGGCTGGTGAAAGAAAAAAAGAAAAGAAATCATCTCTGGATGCATTTTGGAAGAAATTTCCAAGTGGTCTCCAGGGGGTTCAAAATGGTTTTGTTGACTTATGCAAGGCTTACCTGATGTGTCTGTTTCAATTGACAGCTAGCGTAGGGCTGGTTTTCATTGAAAAGTTTGCTGGAGCATGCAGAACTGCTCTTTGTGGTGTAGGGACCTATCCCTAGTCTTTCTGTGTTATTTCTGCCTCTGGTACCAAATTTTTAGTTAAAGAAGTAACAGTCAGGAACACACCAACCTTAACACAGGTTATATGTAGGCAAGGAAGCTTGCTGATCTAAATTGAGACCCTTGTGCAAGAGTCAGCTCTGCTCTCCCTGCAAAAGTAGTTGCTGTGCATTGATGTTTAATAAATGGGCTTTATTGTGCTGTGAGGGGACGATGGGATCGGGGGAGAAACAGTGTGCTGGGAACAAGGGAATGTTATTTTAATGACTCCTGATAAAGATGAACAGATCTGGCTGCAAGGTCATGCAGCTGGCAGGAGGAATGAGAAAATGGGAGAGAGGGAGAGAATAGTCTGGGAATTAGTGCTAACTATCAAATAAAATTCCAGCGTGTGCTATTTGAAATGTTACAGCTTATAAGGTACTGCAACCCTAATAGTTCTTTAGTCTTGGCAGTTGCCAAAGTGGCTGACGTTTCTTTGCTGTTGTGAATAAAGTTTTGTACCCTCGAAGGCTGTTCTCTGAACTCAAAGGCAGCCAGCACATGACAATTCCACTCGTATGTGCAGATAGCCATGCGCTCATTGTCAGTTACACCTCCCCTCTAGAAGGAAATTTCTGTTTGGCAAACAAATTGCTCGACCGCTTTGGGGATTGGAGGAAGGCAAGCTGTTTTGGAGGTCACCCCTGCTGCTTGGAGTTGCAATCCAAAATGAAAGAAGCTCTGCTGGCGATGACATCCCCCCGGGATGCTAAGCAGAAGAGTAAGGTGACTCTAACCATCTATAAGAGGAAAATGTCTTTCCACTGCCCACTTCAAGAGCTGCAGATAACCATTTCAAGGTGAAATTGTCAGATAATCAGACTCAATTCTCTTGGCACTCGATTGCTCACCGTCTCCTTCTCTGTCTGCTGTGCGGTGTCACTCTCCTTGGTGTTCTGAGCAGAGGCCTTTGGGACAGATCTTTGCAGACAAATCTTCCTCTTATTGTCTGTTTTAAAAATGATTGATCTGAAGGAAATAAACCTCACCCTTCATTACAACTCACGCAAATGTCTCCAGAGGAAACCAGAGGGCCTCTTTGGACGGCAAGGTGTGGAAGAATCCGGACTGAGAGAAGATGGCTTTTCTTTACTTTTTTGCCATCCACGCACAGGAAATTGAAGAGGTGCGTGTAAATAACAGGCCAAGAGGTGGTCTGAGTTGGGACCTTTGGGAATGAGGGCTTGGAACCCTCTGCCTCCTTTGACAGTCATAGTTGGAAGAGAACCCAATGGCCATCTAGTCCAACCCCATTCTGCCGTGCAGGAACACACGCTCAAAGCACCCCCAGCAAATGTTATCCAGCTTCTGTTTAGAAACCTCCAAAGAAGAAGACACCCCCACAGTGCCAGGCACTGGATTCGACTATTGAACGGCTCTTCCAGGAAAGAAGTTCTTCCTCATGTTTAGGTGGAATCTCTTCTCTTGTAATTTGAAGCCACTGCTCCATGTCCTAGTCTCCGGAGCAGCAGAAAACAAACTGGCTCCGTTTCCTACATGACATCCCTTCTGCTATTTAAAGATTGCTCTATTATGTCACCTCATAGTCTTCTCTTCTCCAAGCAAAACATGCCCAGCTTCCTAAGTCATTCCTCATAAGACTTGGTTTCCAGATGTTTGCTAATCTTGGTCACAAGAGATGTTACAGCTTGTCAATATCCTTCTTGAGCTGCACTGCCCAGAAGTGGACGCAGGATTACACGTGAGGTCTGACCAAAGCAGAACAGAGTGGCACTATTCATTCCCTTGGTCTGGACCACCAGCTTCTAAACCTCTTTTTCTAAGTGCACGGAAGAAACACGCCTATTAAGGAACGAAACAAACAAAAGGAAGATGTAAGCAACACAAGTAGAATTTCTCAGGTTGCTGGCCCATTTTATTACGGCGTTAAAAGGATGGTGAGCCAGGCAGCAAAAACCTGGCCTGCTTCATTCCAGAGATTTATGTTATCAATATATTCAGAATTGCAGGGAATCCTGTCACTGGGTAACTGCTCTGTGCCCGTCCGGTAATGAAAGATGAGATAATTACCAAAGTTGGCAGTTTTAGCTGGAATGTTATTTAGGAACTGAGAAAGAGGAATGGGCACACGCTGTCGCATCTTGTATAGAAGGAAGGAGTTCAGGCTGCTGGGAGTGGGATGGGAGACTTGGGGCAGGATTCTGGGAAAGAGCATGGGGAAGTTCCTTTTCTTTTCTCTTTTCAGGGGAATGATGTAGCTGTGTCTTCTGGCATGGCAGAATGGGGAATGGGGTGGGTTCTTGGGGTCCTTCCCTACTCTATGATTCTGTGATTCTAAGATTCTGTCTCTCAACCCAGCAGGTGCCCCGACATCTATTGCTAGATTGAATCATCACCAGATCAATCTATGGGGCATGATTCTTGCTTGGGGGAGAAATGGGTCCTATAGGAACTGATAGGACCACTGCTTTGGTCAGGCCCCACCTGGAATAATCCTGTATCTAGTTCTGGGAACCACAGTTCAGGACGGATATGGACAAGCTGGAACATGTCCAGAGGAGGGCAAGCAAAATGGTAGAAGGTCTGGAAACCATGAAGCCCTATGAGGAGCGGCAGAGGGAGCTGGGTGCGTTTAGCCTGGAGAAGAGAAGGTTAAGAGGGTATAGGATAGCAATGTTTAAATATTTGAAGGGATATCATGTTGAGGATGGAGCAAGCCTGTTTTCTGCTGCTCCAGAGACTAGGACAAGGAGCAATGGATTCAAACTACAGGAAAGGAGATTCCACCTAAACATTAGGAAGACTTTCCTGAGTGTAAGAATAGGTTGACAGTGGGATCTGCTGCTGCCGGAATGGGGTGTGGTGGAGTCTCCTTCTTTGGAGTTTTTAAAACAGAGACTGGATGGCCATCTGTCTGGAGTGCTTTGGTATATGGTAGAAGGGGGTTAGGCTCAATGGGATCTTTTCCAGATCTACGATTCTATGATTCTAGGACTGGAGGCAGTGCAGTGCAGAGTTAAAGAAATGGCTAGGCTCTAGGGTGAGCTGGGAATGTAACTTCTGTGGGCTTTATCTCCCAGAATCCTCTGGCCAGCTGTCGCCACCCAAACTAACTTTTCCTAGGTCTGCTTCCAAGACTGCAGAGGATCCAGGCCTTGTAATACTGGCATTTATATTGGTGTTTTAAGTTTCCAAGACGCTTTTACTGTGCCTGGCTAGGCTCTTAGGAAAAAGAAACGCTCCATTGAGTAGTGGAAGATTTGGCTAATCTCATTTCACGGATGGAAACGGGGACAGGTGTGGCCAAGGCAACAACAGAGCACGGTAAAGACGGGAAAAGTTTTTAATGAGGAAACTAGGAACACGCAAACTAGGAAAGACTGCAGCAGTTTGCTTTTGCTGGAGCCTTCTGGGGAAAGCAAGATTCTGCCACCCCCTGCTCAGTTAACTGAGTGCAAATTACTTTTGTGCTTTGAGCTCAGTTTGCAGCAACTGAAGTGAGCTGAAGCGAAAGAGGGAAAGTGGGAGGAGGAGAGAGAAACCAGACACGTTAAAAGCAACTGGAAAAATGGGAGGGAAGAGGATTAAATTGGGTTTTTCCCTGCTAAGTTGGAAAGTAAGTCTTCTCTTCCATCTGGCCAGAATCTAAAGATGTCTTTAGATTTCGGGAGGCAGCCTTCCATCTCTGCCTGAGAGTTCTGGGAACTGTTGTTATCCCAAAAAAATAACTTTTCTAAGCTTAGCTTTACCAGCCCTACAAGGCCAGGCCTTCCATTCCGTGTCCAGAAGAGAGAAGCAACCCTGCAAGATGTCCACCAATATCCACAAATGTAAATTGACAGCAATTAGTTTTCCATATTGTTGACCCAGAAATGTTGGCAAGGGTGACATCCCGCCTCGTTCTTCCTTCCTCCCCAAGTCCCTGGCTGTGCAGTTTGTTTAACGGATCAGCCCCAGCGCGGTTCCTTCTATCGCCTTTCATATCCGCACAATGCCATTTCCCAGCTTTTGAAGCCTCACGTATATTTAAAAAGATCACTCTGGGCATCACCTCAGGCTAGCCTGGAGACAAACCAGGGGGAAGCCGTTGCCACCTCCAGCCCGCCTGTTTGCGTGCATGCGCTCCTGGCAGGGGCTGCTGGGAATCATTACCGCACATTTCCTGCGCACGGCTCATGCGGCATGAGTGGGAACCAAAACAATACTGCTACTGCCCGGGTAGATCTGCTCTTCCCCTTCAACAGGGTTTACCTTTCCGGCTGTAATATTCATGCTGACATCTACAGCACCATTCCTGTGTGCGCTTTCCCGGTCTTTCTGCTTTCAGGCTGCAGTCTCCAAGGCTTGGCAAAGTGGCTTTTTAAGGGATTACAGGTTCTCTTTGCAACAAGCATGGATGGAAGTGGCCTGGGGGATAATGGGAATCAGAGTCTGAAGTTCTGCCTGCCTAAATACCTGAAGGGCCCGGTCCCTTCAGATCATGGAAGCTAAGCAGGTTCACACCTGGTTAGTACTTGGAAGGGAGAGCTTCCAATCCTCTAGCCAAAATTGCAGAGGAAAGCAATGGTAAGCTACCCATGACCTTTCTGATCTCGGAAGCTAAGCAGGTTCACATCTGGTTAGTACTTGGAAGGGAGATCTCTGGATTCTCTAGGCAAAATTTCAGTGGGAGGCAAGGGCAAGCCGCCTCTGAAAACTGATCTGTGAAATTCATGGGGGTTGTTCTAAGTCAGCAGGCAATCTGAAGGCACATACTATACAACCTTAAACAAATTCCAGCATCCCCCAGCCAGCATGTCCATTAGAAGTCTAGGCAATTTTGGGAGTTAGAGTCCAAGGTTTCTTTCTTAAAGGGTAAGTACAAATAAATACTATAAGTACAAATAAAATAAATAAAAATAAAAATTGGTTTTGAGTCTGGAGTCCTTCTGGGAAGCTTCACGGGCCACATTTCAGGGTCTCAAAAGCTTCATGTGGCCCTGAGGGCACACTTTTACCACCTGTGCACTCAACCATAGGAGGGTGGTGGTGGTGGTGGTGGGCATATTAATGTTGAATTAGCTTTAGAGGGCTCTCCAAAGTGCTGGACCTATGTAGGAATAAACCTCAGTCCCTTGGAGAGCTCCTTCAAGGCTTTGCTGGAGGTCCATGACCCCCCTGACATAAGACCTACCCGCTGCCATTGCACTGAGCAACGGTTCAGCTACCTTCTCCAGAGAGAAAGCATTGCTCTTCCAGGCCTTAGGTGTCACCGAAAAGTCCTGTGCCTCTCAAAGAAGACTCGATCCTAGCGAGATATAAGCCCCTCTCGGCTGTGAAGGGCAATTTCTCTCTCTTTCATGGGAAGGGCGGGGAGTGGAGAAGGGGAAATACCAGCCAAGAAGCCTCCTCCTGCCTTGCAGAACCCTTTGAATTATACGTCTCTCGCTCAGCCATAAAAGAAGCGCATAATATTCACCCGTCACGATTCAAGAATCCAGGAGCAGAAGCCAAGGAGCAGAGCCAATTCGCAGACGCTTGATGCTGGCTTTCATTTTGCTGTCCGTGAAAGAGCTGAATGGCTACACAGCATCATAGAATCCTAGAGCTGGAAGGGGTTTCATGGGCCATTGAGTCCGAATCTCCCTGCAAGACTTGCAGCTAAAACATCCCCAGCAGGTACCGGTCCAGCTGGGAACACTCCTACTGTTGGACACACAATGATGCCAATTCCAAGAGCTTGGGCAATTGCTTTGCATTTGGAGAGCAGGTTCAAGAACTTTTGAACTACTGTTCCAAGACCTCACAACAGTGACTTATGGGAAGTGTCTTACCTCATTATGCCTTCCTCTGGCCTCAAACATAGTAAAAATTGGCTTCCTCCTTTTTTGATGTTTTCCCCACTCAGCTTCTCCGAATGTTCCATTGTTGGAGCAGCAGGCATCACCACATCATCGTTATCGTCATTTTCCCCCAGGTCAAGACTCAAAGTGGCTTAACATTAAAAAAGAAAAATTAAAACTCATAGAATACAAAGGTTAAAACATTAGTGACCACAAGGTGGTTTCTCAGGTGTCGGAGAGGGAAGCAAAGAGAGGAGGTGGTGAGTGCGAGAGCTCAGCATTAAGATGGAGGGTGCATATGTGTGTGTGTGTGTGAGAGAGAGAGAGGAGGGAGCTTTGGGTGGGACATGGGTGGGTGTATCATGAATGGTGTGGAAGGGGCTGCAATTTCCTCATGTATATGTAAAGGGTGGATCATGGAGTCTTCCATCTAAGTAAGTTAGAAGGAACAGCCCTCTTGCTTAATTTGGTAAGCTTTAGGTAATATTTCTATCTTTAGGTAAGATTTCTATCTCAATTTCCAAACAGGAGCGTGCGTTGCCTGCATGCGTGTTTGAAGGACGAGTTGTGAGCGTCACGGTCAGCGTTAAGACAGACCTACAAAGAGCTGAGAAAGAGACCAGAGATGTGTTAAATCGAAGTATGGAAATAAAGTGCCATGGGGACCGCTGGAAGGGTGGGAGAGGAGAAGAACCGGAGAATCCACCACTGGGAATCGTGTGTGTCTAAGAGTGTGGCCCTTTCTGCACTAGGCTGTTGTAGCACTCTGATCCCACTTTCAACATCCTGTGCAATCCTGGGGTTTGCAGTTTCGGGAGGGGCCGGCAATGGCAAGCCCATTGATGAATGGTTCTACTCTAGCTGGAACTAGCAATGAGATTTAAGCTCAAATTAGTGGGCAGAATGAGAGTCTTAATTGGGCACTTGTGGAAACTAATGAATCTTGGAAGACTAAGGGATGGAGCCCTGAAATTTTTGGAAATTGGCAATGGGGCATCCCAGTTGTTGGTGGATCAGGGTGGAATCAATGGCCATGATGCTACTGGTTTGTCCCAATTTAGGCCCTTTCCACACTAAGCTGTTATAGCGCGATGATTCCACTTGCAACATCCTATGGAATCCTGGGGTTTGCAGTTTCCAGCCGGCCCCTCCCGAAACTGCAAACCCCAGGATTCAATAGGATGTCGCAAGTGGAATCATCGCACTATAACAGCCTAGTGCGGAAAGGGCCTGTGTGTTGTAGAGCTATTTGACTATTTACTATTTAACCAAGTGTGTGTTGTAGAACATTAGCTTCAGCCACAGTTGTACACTATGCCTCATATACCTCATTAAATACAGTGGGAATACCCTGTGTGTTTTCTTGAGAGCAAAATAGTAGCTAGCACACGACAGCAAGAAACTGTGGTTGGTCCTTAATTCACAGTGCTTAAAGACATCCCCGGGGCTTTCCTTAGATCTCGGACTTGACCCTGGAAATCTCAGGGCCTGGGATTATCTTGAACTATTAGGAAACAGGTGTGGGGGAAAAAAAATCTAAAAAGTGATTTTTCTTTGCAACATTGGGTTCAGCCCAGCAGGGGGAAAACCATCCTGCGCTGACCTCACGAGAAGGGTAATAAAGTCAAATGAGATGCGTTTGGTTCCTTGGAAATTTATCAAGTGTTCCATTTCTCTCTTTTTCAGGAAAGGTCAAGATAGTCCGGTCTTTATGCAAAGGCACCTCAGGGAACGAGGGCCGTCAGTTTGGCGGCTGCAATGTGTGTTTTGGGGAGGGTTTCAGCATCAAAATAATGAGTGCGAAGCTCTTGAAAAGCTCAAAAATCGTAAGGGAAGACTGCAGCCCAGCCGATCACTTTGTCCCCCTTCCTTTTGACCAGCAAGACTTCTTCCTTTTTACACTGTTGGAAGAATTTTTGGTATCTACACTGGCTGGGTTGTGCTATGAGCAAATGGCTGCAAAATTCTGGATAAACATGCTCATTGTAGCGGGGGGGGGGAAAGGAGCAAAAAGCTACATTGATTGTTTCGGGAAGCTCATTTAAAGATAGGACGGAGAGAAGAGGTCCTTAAATCTGGCCTTCATGGATAAGAGTTTGCTGATAGTCTTCATGGAAACTGTGTGTGTTGTCAACCTCTCTGTCTCTCTCTCCAGTTCTAGGTGGGAAAAGAAGAACCAGGGAGTGACCTTGGAGAAAGGAAGAAGGGAAGGAAAGCCTATGTTGCAATCTACATGTAGATCTAGAAGAGACAGTGCTGGAACACACCAGGGCCTGTTTGCCTTCCCATAACTTCTATCCCCTCCACCCCTGTCCTGCTTTCTATCCAGATGTCCACATACTTTCTATCTGTCCCAGTTTGGCAGCAACAACTGTAATTAATCTTCTGCTTAGCTGCTTTTAAAATGTCCCAAGTTCTCTCTCCTCTTTGCCCTTTTGTCCTCAGCTTTAGTGGTTTGAGCAATGGGCGAGGACTCCAGGAGACCATAGTTTGAATCTGTGCTCAGCCATGGAATCCCACTGGGTGACCTTGGGTAAGTCACACTCTCTCAGCCTAAGAAGACTGGCACGTCAAACCTCCTCGGAATAAATCTTGAATGCCAGCATGATGAAGGATTTTTGGAGACCAGGGCTTGAATCTCTGCTCAGCCATGGAAACCCACTGAACCACCGGGAATAATCTATACTCTCTCTGCTTCAGAGGAACGCTATGATGAATTAAACAGATCTTGCCAAGGAAACCCCATGATAGGTTTGCCAAGGACTGCCAAAAGTGTTAAACCATTTGAAGGTACATAACAACCAAATACTTCCTCATAGTGCCTACAAAATCCCATTTGCAGGGCAGCAATTATGGAACCTACCACCATCACATACAAAACTACTAAATATGTAACCAAATTGATTAAACATTCAGTACAATACTCTAAAGGCACCAGATCCCATCTGACCTTGGAAGCTAAGGAGGGTCAGCTTTCGTTAGTACTTGGATGGGAGACCACCAATGAACAGCAGGTGGTATAGGCTGTATTTCAGAGGGAAAACCACCTCTGAAGATTCCTGGCCTAAGAAAACCTTCTGAATTTGTGGGGTTGCCATGAGTTGACTTAGAAGGACACACACTCACACACAGTCTGAAGCCTCTGGAGCAGAGTTTGTCTGTGGACATTTGGTGTATCCGCACAGCACAATTATAGCAATTTGATGCCACTTTAAATGCCATGGTTCCACCCCATGGAATTCTGGGATTTGTAGTTTTATGAGATGGTTAGAATTCTCTAGCTAGTGCATTCCTTTGAACTCCAGCACTAGAGCATTCTAAGTACCTCTTGAAACTACAAATCCCAGAATTCCCTTTTTAAAAAAAGAGATAAAAACTCGTGGCCCTTGGGCAGTTCCTCTAGCCTGAATATGGCCCCTGGACCCATTGCAATTGCATACATGGTGGGTCTAAGAAACTCCCAAAAGAATCCTGCTTTTTAAAAACCTCCACTCCCTCCCTGCAGTGTTGCATTTGGCATCGGGGGGATTTAAACATCATCCAGGTAATTACAGGAAGAGAAAGATGCTGAGGTCTTGTCCTGTGCTTGCATAATCCCTGTTTGCCATGCCAGGCTTCAAAAGACTGCTGCAGGCAAAGTTACCCATGGAGGATCCAATTGACCTGTTCTAAATAACATTTATTCTTTAAGCAGACACACTGCTGAGTTTCTAGGGGAAAAAAATTCTATAACACCTCAGGCCATATCATTACATTCTTTGGGGATTTAATCTAAAATTTCATTTCCCAATACCCTTTTGTTTCTACTTAGAGATGTATAATCCCCTCCACCATCCCAAAAGAAAGGAGGAAGGGGCAGCCTTGTGTGTTGGATGCCTGGGAGAAAGAAGAGAAGCAGGCATCCTTTATGAGGTGTTGGTTTCTACAGCGAGAGATCCTTAGACCGTCTTCCTGAAGAACCAGCTTCTTTGAGCTTCCTCCTTCTGTAGCTGCTTAGATAACGCTTTAAAATCATCCGTCGTCATTGGCTGTCTTTCCTTTTTTCCTCCTCCTTTTTCCTTCTTTGCTTCTTCTCTCCTTCTTTTCCTTCCTTCCTTCCTTCCTTCCTTCCTTCCTTCCTTCCTTCCTTCCTTCCTTCCTTCCTAGCTTCTCTCCTCCCCAGCTGTTCTCCTTCTTCCTTTCTTCCTCCTCCTTTCCTCCTTTCCTTTTCTCCATCTCATCTCAAGCACAAAGGCTTCACTGTGTAGTAGATCAAAGAAAGAAACAGAGAGATGAAAGAAAAATGCATGCTCTTCACAGCTCTCTTTCACTAATCTGTACAACTGCTGATGCCTCTTTGTTCCCAATGGTGGATTCTCCATCTTTGGAGATTTTGGATGGGCAGCTATCAGGAGTGCATAGCAGTGGAGTGGACTAGATGGCTTTTCCAGCTCTGTGATTCTCTGTTCAGCACTTTGGAGAGCTCTATTAAAGGGAAAAATCTGCATTCACTGCCTCACTGGTGTGGGACCCTCACTGCTATACTGGTGCCGTTTTATGCCACCAGTGAACAACATTATGAGGGTTTTTTTTTCCTCTGTGTGTTTGCATTTTGGCCTAAGCAGCCTCTTTGAAACCCAAAGAACTCATGCACAGTTCCTTGTTCCTCCTCTGGATGCCTCAAAAAGGCCTGGCAGGGGAAGATAAGGTCACCTGGCAGCCGACTCCAGTGGCAAAGATGCCCATCGGAGCTTCCATCCAGCTTGGATGTGTCGTCTCAGTGAACAGAGCCAGGAAATGAAACTCCAGCAACTGAGATAGGAGCACGCATGTTCCACCAAGCAAGGCAAAGCCCCCTCATCGGTTCCTCTGCCCAGATGTCAGAAGGTGGTGTGCCAATTTTCCAAGCTCTTTTGCTCTTTCAATTATGGAAGAGTCCCTTGGTGGAAGAAACAAGTCAATAGAACCTAGGAAGTGTCGAGTTCTCTCCATCCGATGTGCTTTGGAAGCAGGGGAAGAACAAACCCAGAGCATGGGGAGGCAAAGGGCTGCTTTGATGATGACGATGACATCATCCTCATCCTCATCATCCTTACCGCTTCTGATCAAGAAGCAATGGCTTGACAATTTGTGCGCAACAAGATAGTGAGATCCGGGAAATCCCAGCAGGAGAACTGGTTTTGCGTGTCACTATCTTCCATCTCAAGCTTGGTTCAGGTCCTAAGACTCCTTCTCTCTGGCTGCTTTCTTCCGGAGTTTAATATTTCTCTTTCGGATGGCTAAATTCATTATATTCAAAGCTCCAAGTCAAAACAGCCAAGGAAATCTTCCTCTCTCCCTGTGAGCTGAATTGCGAATGAGGCTTTATTTGTTTTAAACAGTTTAGGTTAAAACACTGGTGGCTAAAGGCTACAGCGAGTCACCCAGGTTCTTAATACCTTTGGGGAGCTCCCAGATTTAGATGGATGGCTCTCCGTCTGCCAAGCAATCAAGCCAGGCTTCAAGAGGTGCTTTAACTGAGACAGATTCATCCCGACGACAACACTTTGAACTTTGGATGTATTTACTACTTGCTTGCCACAAGCATGAGGAATGGTTCTGAAATCCAGCAAAATGTCTAGAGCAGAAAGAGCCTGTCTTAATTCCTCAAATATTTTTGTCTCCCAGAGCAAGGATGTAAAGAGCATAGGCACATCACAAAGCCTCTCACAGTGGAACTTCTTCTTTACAAAGGCTTTTTACATCCATGCAGCCCTGCCCTTTTTCTCCTCCACCTCTGTCTAGCTGGAAGGTTTGTTAGCAACATTAGCGCTGGGAAGTTGATGAAGGAGGATTGGAGAAACACTGACTTTTGGCGTTGGGTTGCAGCAGCGTGTACGCACCAAACAAGTCAATTAACAAAACTTGAACTGGGAAAGAGAGGGGTTTGGCTCCAGCCAATTCTGCTGTTGCTTCGTGTGCTGGCCTGCAGAAGGCAAGTTAAATAGCTGCTGCTGCTCCAGAAGCTCTTACTGAACATGGATGAACAACCAAACAGAGGGAAAAGGGGAAACCAGATAAGCCTGCCTCAGCAGCTAGCAGCTTTTTCAAATTATTATTATAGAAATAATAATAACAAAAAAGGGAGGCTGGTGAAAGGAAAAAGTAATCCCCAGAAACATTTTGCAATGACTTTGTTCGCATGAAAAAGTGTGGATTTTTTTATCATTAGTATTTTTGGATTTGATCATTAGCATTATTTTTTTTTTTGAAGTAACAGCCGAAGCACCAGAATGATATTTGCAGTTAGAGAATTTGTTAGCTTTTTAAAGTAACAACAATATGTTAGGAAAGGGGGAACCTGCACATCTTGTCTTAGTTTTTGTGTTAGCTTTTAGCCACAGTGTTTGTGTTAATTTTTAGCCTTAGCGTCTAGTGTTTATTATTAGTATTATCATCATCTTTATTTATACCCCGCTTTTTTCCTGGTAAGAACTATGTAGGGACGCAGTATTTGTGATTTCGGGTATGTTTGTGTTGTATTTCGTTTCTGTTTTCTGTATGTGCAGCCTTATGTTTATTTTTGTTTGGCATGTATGTGCGATGGTATTTTAAAAAATACGTTGCATTTGCTGCAGAGGACATCAACCATTTGCTAGTCCTAACAAGCAATTAATTACTAAACGGCGAGCCCATTGATGAATGGTTCTACTCTAGCTGGAACTAGCAATGAGATTTAAGCTCAAATTAGTGGGCAGAATGAGAGTCTTAACTGGGCACTTGTGGAAACTAATGAATCTTGGAAGACTAAGGGATGGAGCCCTGAAATTTTTGGAAATTGGCAATGGGGCATCCCAGTTGTTGGTGGATCAGGGTGGAATCAATGGCCGTGAGGCTACTGGTTTGTCACAATTTCGGCCATTTCTGCACGAGACTGTTATAGTGCGATGATTCTGCTTGCAACATCCTATGGATCCTGGGGTTTGCAGTTTCGGGAGGGGCCGGCTGGCCCCTCCCGAAACTGCAAACCCCAGGATTCCATAGGATGTTGCAAGCGGAATCGTCACACTATAACAGCTTAGTGTGGAAATGGCCCAAGACCCACTGACACATTTGTTGAATGGTGAGTCAACACATAGGTAAATCCCACTGATCAAATGGTTCTCCTCGGCAGTACTAATGTAAGATTCAGACTAGTTTTTAAGCGATCCTGCAGCTCAAAATACCTGATCTACCCAGCAAAATTGCCTCTGTCACAATTTTCCCGGATGTTTTCCAAGATCCCTTTGCTGGAAGGATTATAACCCGCTACCGTATTTTAAAGCACTCTAGCATTTGAAAGCGCTCGTCATTATCAAGTATTATAATGCATTATAATACCGAACCCGAGGCAAAATATACCAAATGAACAAGCGAAAAAATATCTGACGCTCAGCAGCTTCTAATCCACAGAGAAGGGGTTGCAATTGGTTATGAGAAATTGTCTTTGAAGTCAATTCGGGAATCCTTTTCGACATTGTTTTTCTTTTTTCTTCTCCAAACAAGTTAAACGAAATGCGGAGTTCAAAGAACATCAGATAACGTACAGCAGGTACTTAATCGGTAGATTAAAGTCTTTCTAAATCCTGCAAGTTCCGATGAATTATGCTCCTAAGTATTGTATCAAATTTTAGGAGTGGGCTTTCTGGGTGGCACTAAAGGATGGAAGGAAAAATTAAGAAATATTCAACAAAAAATATAGTCAAAAAGCATTTTGTAGTCTTCCATCTTTTCTTTCTGAACCCATGGGGGTCTTCATCCATCTTTTCTCTGCAATGTGGGTTTTGATTCCATTTCTCAATTCTTCACAATGAGTGTCTCCGGGTATATCGAAACCTTGCAGACGGCACCTGAAAGAGTCCTTGATAAACGTGATGTGAAGAGCCTTATATTTTTGTGCCAGTTTTTTGTTCCAATTTCCAATCCTCTTTGACACTTTGAATGGATTTTAATTGTGAGTATTGGTTGAATAAGGGAACGCTAGGCCTATTTATAGCCCAGTCTCTCACCACAAAATAATACTTTCCCTTTTAAATAAATCAAAGATTTTATCAAGGCTTAGGTTTACCCAAATCCGAGAAAAAATAGATATATCTCCCAGGCTTCTCTTCCCATTAATATAGATATGATAGATCACTGGTGTCACTGGCTATAGTGGAAGACTAAAAAAATTGCACTAAACTCTTGATTTCTCAAACATACAAGGAAAGGAGACGCAGCTTATTACTTAAACTCTGCAGGTCTGCTTCTTGCAGAAATGTATTGCCTCTCGGCTTACTTCGAGATCAAGTCTATACTGAGCACAATAATTATTCACACTGATTTCCCCCAAACGGCGAACAAAGCCACCAATGTTCTCGCTTTGCAATAAAGAGGTATATTTGGAACCGGCAGTTTTTGACAACCCTTTTCTCCCGCCAACCCTCCAACGTCATATTCCACCACCTTTGCAAAGCTGTGTAACTGAGAGTTATTAAGCAGCACGCACAAGCCCGAATCCTGCAACCAGCGTAGACCTACAGAACAAGGGGACTGACCAATGTGTTGACTTAGTATTAGCATCATGCTCTCTCAAGGTTAAAGACTAGGGATGGGCCAACCGGATCCTCAGCAAGGATTCGAGATTCGCGAATCCGAATCCCTGTGCAAAAATAGGCGAATGGAATCTTTCCAATCCACCAACCAAAAAATAGTTTTTTTTTTAAAAAAAAGTTCTATTTAAAAAAAGCTTTTAAAAGTTAAAAGTTTAAAAAAAGGATTTGAAGGATTTGTGAGATTCGTGGATTCCCAGAACCTTCCAGAGATTCAGGTCTGGGTCCAGATTCGGAAAATTCTGGATTCGTCCCATCCCTATTCAAGATTATTTTTTAAAAAATTATTTATTTATTTATTATACATATACTTACAGTCTTGTTCTTATACATATACAAACATACATTCTTATGTTTATTCTACATCCAACTATCCAGTCAATCGGATACCTGACATTCCAAATTCCCAAATTTTAGCAACAATTATTGTATTTAAATGACCATACTATTTATAGGAGGCACAGAAATCACTCTACTCCAGCCTCTACACTCATACAAACGAATTTGGTCTTTCAACACAATAACTGAAGATGGTCCCCATCTGCTTTCCAAATAATTGCTCACACATTCCCAATCTTTTCTAAACTATTTCTTCTTTAACAGAAAGGACAATTTATCTATTTGCGTTAAGTCATAAATCTCCAATAGCCAATCATCCATTGCCGTTACCCTCTCTTTTTTCCAATTTTGTTCTTCCCCAGTATTAGTAGCACTCTGTTCTGCTTTGGTCCAACCTCACTTGGAATAATCCTGTGTCCAGTTCTGGGCACCACAGTTCAGGAAGTATGTTGACAAGTTGGAGGGTGTCCAGAGAAGGCAACCAAAAATGGTAGACGGCTTGGAAACCATGAAGCCATATGAGGACGGGTTTATGGAGCTGGGAAGCCAGATGATGGGTTACTTCAAGCCATTTTTGACTTTTGGTGATCTGAAGGCCATCTTGTCTTGGAGTTTTCCTGGCAAGATTTGTTCAGAGGGGGGTTGCCCTTGCCTTCCTCTGAGGCTGAGAGAGTGTGGCCTGCCCAAGATCACCCTGAGATGACATGTGGCTACGAGGGAAGTCCACCTTCTCCAGAGCAGGTATGGCGACTGCAGCTCAGTTTAATGGGAACGGAGAAGAGCCGGGAGCCATCGTTCTTGCTAATCCAGAAGTCCTGGCCGAAGCCGACCCCACAAGCCCTGGCTCCACTACAGTGCCATCTCTCACTCAGCATGCCAAGCGGTGATAAAATGTAATTGGGAAGCAGCAAAACAGATTTCTGCCCAATAAAGCCTGCCCGTGTATGTCTTTATTACTTTATTTAGCGGCACTAAAAGGTCTTTGCTGCAAGAGAGAGGAAAAAAAAGGCAATTTTCAAAGCGCAGATCATTGCACAGAGCGGTTTCTCCCCTCCCTGATACTGCTGGACATTGTCTCCACATTCCTTATAAGACAGGGCTGGGAACCTTGAAGTCTGTGGCCCACCTACAGTCGTGGGTCGTTTGTTCCAGAAGACGGCAAGCAAAATGGTAAAGGTCCTGAAAACAATGAAGCCCTGTGAGAAATGGTTTAGGGAGCTGGGGATGTTCAGCTTGGAAAAGAGAAGGTTAAGAGCTGATATGGTGGCTATGTTTAAATATTTGAAGGGATGTCCTATAGAGGATGGAGCAAGCTTGTTTTTTGCTCCTCCAGAGACCAGGACATGGAACAATCGCTCCAAACAACAGGAGAAGAAATTTTACCTAAACATTAGGAAGAACTTCCTGACAGTAAGAGCTGTCTGGCAGTGGAATATACTGCTGCCTCAATGGACTGTGGTGGAGTGTCCTTCTTTGGAGGTTTTTAAACAGAGGCTGGATGGCCGTCTGTCAAAGGGAAGGCTTTGATGGTGTCTTTTGGTATGGCTGAAGGGGGTTGGATTCGATGGCCCTTGGAGTCTCTTCCAAGTCTATGGTTCTATGATTCCATGTTTTTCTGTCCAGCTTCATGGCTGAGTAAACATTTGAACCTGGGCTTTCCCAGTCTTAGCCCCAACATAATAATGCAGGGATGAGGAACCTTAGATCCCTTAGTCATTTCTCTTAAGGTTCAGTTCCTGGTAGTAAAAGCTATCAGCTGGAATATTCTGGGTTTCAGGCCCCACTACTAAGCGCGGTTTGACGGTGTAATATGTAGCCTTGGAATGTGGTGGAGTCTCCTTCTTTGGGGGTTTTTAAGCAGAGGCTGGATGGCCATCTGGGAAAGGGAGTGCTTTGACTGTGGCCATTTCGGCACGATTCTGTTGTAGTGCGAAGATCCCACTTTCAATCTCCTATGGAATCCTGGGGTTTGCAGTTTCGGGAGGGGCCAGGCGGCCCCTCCCGAAACTGCAAACCCCAGGATTCCATAGGAGGTTGAAAGTGGAATCATCGCGTTATAACCGACTCGTGCCGAAATGGCCTTCGCCTTCCTGCATGGAAGAAGGGGGATGGACTCGATGGCCCCTGGGGTCTCTTCCAGCTCTATGGTTCCATGATTCACCCTAAACCCATCTTAAGAGCCAGCAGCTGCATTGGGTGAGGGAGTTCTGTTCAGCTTCTGATGGGACGCACGGAGCGTGACGTTTCCGCTCCCTCCGACCAGCAAGCAAGGTGGTGGCAATCGGAGGCACGACCCTTACTGCAATTCCTCATTGCTGCCTTGCTTGCTGGAAATTTCATTCTCCGTGTGCCCTGACTGGCAGCTGACCAGACCTCCTTCTCTGGATGGGGCCGCTGGCTTTTAAGGGGCATCTGGGGACTCGGGGCAGGAGGTAACTAAGTAAGATAAGGTGTTTCCAAAAGATCCATTGGGTAAGGCAGAATAATGAGCAGATGAACAAAATCCCCATTTCTACATCTCTGGACCACTTAAAAAAAAATACTTTGCCATTCCTTCGTGATTTTCTCTTAAAACACTTCCATAGCCTCTGGTGAGATTTAGGACAGATTTGCAAGTGCTCTAACTGACTTATGAGGTTTTAAATAAATTTCAGGCTATGCATACCTTTTCAATCTACGTTCTCTTAACATCCCTGATTGGTTTTTAAGATCTAAGAGCAGAGATTTATGGACCTGCCTTCAGCAGTGTGTAAGGCTTTTTTTTTTTTTTTGCTAACTTTGCCATGAACGCTGATGGATCCAGATTTTTTTTCTTTTTGCTAACTTTGCCATGAACACTAATGGGCCCAGATTTTGCTTTAATGGCATGCTTTCAGCAAGCAACAGGAAAGGGCTTCTGCACTTGATATAAGAGCTAAGAAGAGGCAGGGTATTTCAGACCAACAATTTATCTCCTTCAGCTAGATATTTCTGAAAGCTTCAAAAGAGGTCTTTAAGGCAACAGTCACCCCTGATTGGTTGTTCCCTTCCCTTTGTGGTTCCCTGATTGTTTTTTCCTGTTCACTTTGCCTTTTTTTTAAAAAAAAGTTTCTGTTTGGCTTAATTTGGCCCAGGGAGGATATGGTGAAAATGTCCCTACTTCAGCTGGTAGACTTTTGGAAGCAAAACAATTTACAAAAAAAGTTTTCAAACACTTTTGGTGGGCTCCCGGGACCACAAAATGGCCCTGGAGATCACATGCAACTCACAGGTGAAGGGGTGTCATATGGAGGATGGAGCAAGCCTGTTTTCTGCTGCTCCAGAGACCAGGACATGAAGCAACAGCTTCAAACTCCAGGAAAAGAGATTCCCCTAAAGATTAGGAAGAACTTCCTGAGGGTAAGAGCAGTCTGACAATGGAATATGCTGCCTCAATGGAGAGCGGTGAAGTCTCCTTCTCTGGAGATTTTAAAACAGAGACAGGATGGCCATCTATCGGGAAAGTTTTGATGGTGTATTCCTGCACGGCAGGGGTTTGGACTCAATGACCTTTGTGGTCTCTTCCAACTGTACAATTCTATGATTCTACCAGTTTTGAAGTATATTGTTTTAACTTGTTGAATCATTTTTTAAAGTATGCTTTTCATTTCTTGGAATTATTATTATTTCTTCCTGTTCTCAATTGATTCACTGATTTTATTGTACATCATCCTGAGATGCTTAGATATAGGGCAGGGATATAAATATTTTTATCAATAAAATATAAAGAAAAAAAATATTTCGGGACAATGCCCTGGGATTATGCAATGCTTGAGGTTATGCCCACTTCCTTTCTCTTTTTGTGAGGATCCTGTTGGATTCGATTTTGACGCATTTCGACTCGCTGACCTCATGCTAAGTAGCTTAATCTGAATTTTGCAAATTTTATTAGCCAGGTCGTATGATTCTCTACCAAAGATCTATTGAGTGATGTCGGCACAAATGAAAACTCATTCATATCCGTAGACAGCCTGGCTACTAAACACACGCGTACGCCAAAAAAGAGAGTGTCTTTTGTGTCTTTCACGGTTGCTGGGTTAGGAAATGAAAAGGCTCTTAAAAACCAGCCTCACACCATAAAGAAAGCCATCAGGAGTGGATAATGAAAGTCCCAAACATTCAATATTACATTTAACCTTCAATTAGTAGGGAATGAATTATACAAGGGAGATGGGTTGGGGAGGGCAGTGGAGGTGAAAATGGGTGGAATCACTTGCAATCCTCTCTTCTTTCTCACTGTAACTGGTAGGGATGGAGAAAATGTTCAAAAATACCTAAAAAACAGGCCAGGGAATACGTTTTTCGAGTGTTGAGAAGCCCTGACAAAAAGAATCCTGGACTGATGAGAACTTTTGTAGTTCAAGGTTTATTTTGTGCAAAATCTGCATGTGAGTGATTTGCATAGGAAGAAGTATTTCTGTACAGGAAAAACCCATTTTCCATAAACATGACATTTCTATGCACAAATATTACTTCATGCACAGTATTACTTTTGTTTCCTGCTCAGAAACCATGTACTTGAAACAGCATTTTCTGCACAGTAAACATTATTTTCCACGCAGAAAATATATAATTTTTTTTTTCTGTGCAGAAAATGTTGTTTTCTATGCAAATCACTCAATGTGTGAATTTTGCACAGAATAAATCCAGAATTGTGAATAGGCTTCAAAAACAGAATGGCTTTTGAAAAATTTCTTGCAGTGGGAAGAAAATTCCTAAAAGTACTCATTGCTTCTTCCCTCGAGATGAAACTTAGGGAAGAATCACTAACCAGAGACCAGCAGTCCGGTAGGTCCTGCTGGTGACATCCCCCCGGGGGCAACTGTTGGGCTATTGCAGGGCAGAGGATGATAGGATAAGCAGGACTTCAGCTTGGACCAGCTTCAGAGGTCTTCTGAAGGAGGAGGAATGGAAACATCAGTCTCTTGCATCCTGATCGACGGGAGAACAGACCTGCTTCACTTGCAGTAGCTGCTTCCTGCTAAGCCCCTTTCTGCACTAGAGTGTTATAGCGCTATGATTCCGCTTTCAACATCCTATGGAATCCTGGGGTTTGCAGTTTCGGGAGGGGCCGGCCGGCAAACCCCAGGATTCCATAGGATGTTGAAAGCGGAATCATAGCGCTATAGTGCAGAAAAGGCTTAAGTCAGGATTAGGGGACTTTTACGATCCCAACTTGTTCCCTACACTATTGCCACAATTGCAAAAACACAGAAGGTAGCACAAATCCGTTATGGATGTATAACTCTAGGGCCGTGTCCGCACGGCGTCACAATCCCGCGATGGGGACACCATGACAGTGGTCCGTGGGATGTGCTTTCGCACAACGTCATCATGGTCTCACGGTCTCACACAACATTATCACGGGGATATTCCATTAAGCGAATGCCCCCATGTGTCGCAACTGCGGGATATTCACTCAACGGAATAAAACCAATGAAGTGCCCACCATTGCGCGGCGCTGTCACCCCCAGCCACACAGAAGGGCAGGAAGTGCAATGGAGGCTGGCTGAACCTGGATTCCAGTGGGCTTCTTTTCTATCTGACCACAATTTGCTCCACACCTCAAGGTATATTATGAAGGGCTGAGGGTTGTGTTTCCTGTAAGATGCTTTTCCAGATTAGATGCTGAAATCAGGAGCTGGACTCCTGCCACCCGCAGCAGGTGCCTGACCTGCCTGTTGGGTGGAAACAGCTCCGAGGCTGTCCTTTCCACGATTCCTCTGAAGAAAAGTCCATTTGCGCTGACGATATTGCAAATCAGGTTGGCAGCAAGGAGCGGAAAGCCATCTTTGAGGATACAACCAGTGGTAAATCAAGGCTTTCCGATGTTCGAAAGTCCCTACCTTTAATTATCTAAGAGGGCTTCCAGGAAAGGAAGGTTCTCGAATTGTAATTATCCTTTTTTTTTTTTTAAACTGTCCTTTCTCCCAAGGACACAGGATGCTTCCTTCCCTTTGGCGTGAAATGTGGTTTCGGGAGACGCAGTGCACTTTTCAGAATTTATGGCACCCTCCTCCTGGATGTGGTTCTGAGTAGATTGTATCTCGGATTGGCAGTGATGAGATGAAAGAGTTCGGGCAGCCTTAAACACCCACAACTGCTATAAATCTGTATCTACAGATCTGCACCTACATTTACAGTCTCTCTCTCTCTCTCTCTCTCTCTCAGCCTCAGAGGCTGGCATTGGAGGCACACCTCCTCTAAAGAAATCTTGCTGAGAAATCCGCATTTTAGGGTCACCTTAATGTTGCCATCAGCTGGAAATGACTGGAAGGTACAACAACAAGCAACAATATCTATATCTATCTGTGTAGAATCATAGAATTGGAAGAGATTCTAAGGGCCATCCAGTAGAATCCCATTCTGCTATGCAGGGATATACAATCAAAGCACTCCCAACAGATGGCCATCCAGCCTCTGTTTAAAAACCTGCACAGGAGGAGATTCCATTACACCCCAATGAGGCAGCAGCATATTCCACTATCTAACCACTCTTGCCATCAGGAAGTTCTTCCTGAGGCTGAGGTGGAACCTCTTTTCCTGAAGTTTGAAGCCATTGCTCCTTGTCGTACTCTCTGAAGCAGCAGAAAACAGGCTTGGTCCATCCTCCATATGACATCTCTTCAAATGTTTAAATGTAGCTATCATGTTGCCTCTTAATCTTTTCTTCTTTAGTCTAAAGCAGTGGTTCTCAACCTGTGGGTCCCCAGATGTTTGTGGACTTCAGCTCCCAGAAGCCCCAGCCACTATGGTCAATGCTCAGGGCTTCTGGGAGCTGAAGTCCAAAAACATCTGGGGACCCACAGGTTGAGAACCACTGGTCTAAAGCTACCCACTTCCCTAAGCCACTCCTCAGAGGGCTTCATGGTTTCCAGACCGTCCACCATTTTGGTTACCCTCCTCTGGACACTTTCCATCTTGTCAACATCCTTCCTGAATTGTGGTACCCAGAACTGGACACAGGATTCCAGGTGGCATCTCAACAAAGCAGAACGGAGTGGTAATAAAATGCCAATTAAATGCCAATTTGATCGCTGTACTGTATATCTACAGCTACATCTATAGCTGACATTCTCTTGCCTAATGATAGAAGTTCAACCTGAGTTGTGAATCCATAACCACTGTGTATTCATGGTCCTTACACGGTCACAATCATGGCATTATTGTGACTATCATAACCCCCTTCCAAAACCTGCTCCACCGGCAGCAGATGCTCGGAGGAATGGAGGTGCATTCTGCTGGTGTGACATTTCCATCTACGTCCTGCCAGCGAGTGAAGCTGCAACAATCAGAAGCAGGACCCCATCTCAATTCCTTGTCACAGCCTCACGCATCAGTGGGAGGGGACTGGAAATACCATCTACCTTTTTCTGGCCACCACTGACCTCCTTCTCTCAGAATGGATCTCCTTCACTCAGAATGGACCTCCATCACTCTGAATGGACCTCCTTCACTCTGAATGGACCTCCTTCTCTCAGAATGGATCTCCTTCACTCAGAATGGACCACCTTTTCTCAGAATGGACCTCCTTCTCTCAGAATGGACCTCCTTCTCTCAGAATGGACCTCCTTCTCTCAGAACTGACCTCCTTTTCTCAGAGCAACTACTGCTTTGTAAAGTAGACTGGGGGTGCAGGTTGGGCCAGAAGATGCTATTTAGTTAAGTGCTATGCTATGCTATACTATACATTTTATTATGGTCCAAAGACCCAACAATATGGCAAACATGACATATATACTAGATTTATAAATCAAATAAAAGCCCAACAAATACTTGGGCAGAACATAGATACAATATGTAAAAACCAATTAAGCACTTCAAGTACAAAACAAATTGCAGAAGGCTTATTTCAAACCTTTATCTGATTATCTAGGTAAGTATGTTTGATTAACTTGTTGAGATAGAATACTGGCCTCTAACTGTATCTACCGCCTTAAGACGGGGAAGCAAATTGCTGATGGAGATGTTGGGGTTTAATCTGGAGAGAATGGGTGAGTTATTTATGCCTGCCTTTGCCTTGGAGCAATGCCTAGAATATCATCGCCGCCGCTAGAAATGCACCAAACAAATGAAAGTCACTTTTAAGTTCTAATCTCCTCTCCTGGCAGAATCCCAAGCAGGGCGAGATTCTGCAAACCCAAACCGCCCTGTTTCAGGGCTGCAAGCGCCCAAGGAAGTGCGCCTCTACTTCAAGAAACAAAAAATGAAGAAACCAGTCCAGTCCAGGGTCAGACTCAGAGGGCCTGTAAGAAAGGAAGCACGGTCAAAACAATCCGAGATGTTAAAAAAAGAAGAAGTCCAAACCAGCTCAAATGCCAGTCGACTAGTAACGGAAAAATCCAAACTGCAAGCTGAAGTTTGGGAAAGTAGAGAGCGCGGAAGGCCACAATGCAAAGTGTTATTAGTACATCATGTGTCAGGGAGTTCCGTAAGTCAACTGAGTGTTGTGCAAAGTACTCCTTTCTGTTTTTTTGGTCCACTTTGCATCTTCTATCAACCAAAGTCATTCAAAGACCCCAATTTCTGGTTTTATGGGAGCAAGCAATACTTTTCTCGCTATGAATCGGAACATTAATCAACCCAATGTACAATGAAATGAGCATTACACCGACACTTTTCCATGCACCCACACAGGCAAGCTACAAAGGATAATGGCTCATGCAACACACATGCAGTTCCACAGTTTGAAAGCAGCCTTGGAGAAGGCTCTTTCCTGAGTCCTCACCAACCGTGCATGCAAAAGTGGTGGGACCGAGAGGAAGCCCTTCTCTGCAGATCTTTAATGCTTCTGCTGCCTTTAACTCAATGTGGCTATTGCACACTGGACAAAAATGCCTAGCCTTTTCCACAGGGAACTCTGGCTTAAATAAAACCCTGATAGAATTCCTACCAAGGAGGAAGGCACCCAGGTTTGCCTGCGCCCAGGGAGACAGATTTAGCCATGCACCCTTTCTGACCGCGGACCTCTGATGTGATCGGGTGATGAGCTCTCCGGATGATGTTGGGCGTGAAATTGCTAAACTGCAATCTAGTTACGGGTTTGATTGAGTCTTAAATGAATACAGTCAGAACCAGGGTTCCTCTCCCGATACAGGTGTTAAATTAGCAGAGCCAAGCTAGGAAGACTGTGTCAATTGCCAGCAACAGCTGTCGGGAATGATTGCCGTATTTATTTACCATGTATATGTTCAAGCTTTGCAAGGGAATGTCACAGATGGTAGCGCTTGCATTTTCATGGTCTGTAGGACCCATTGTTGACAGTTTCTCCTTCTGTCTTTGCCAGTACATCAGCAACCTTGGCTTGAATGGGAGAAATGTGCCAGTTATGATCTTTAAAGCCCTCTATGGCTCAGGTCAAGATTATGGGAAGAATTATCTTCTTCTATATGAGCCTGCCTGTGTTTGGAGATCTTCCAAGGGAGGCTCTTCTCTCTGTCCCATCAACCTCACAAGTGCATATGGTGTGAAAAACAAGACAGAGCCTTCTTGGTGGTGGCTCCTAGTCTCCAGAACTCCCTTCCTAGAAAGGCTAGATTATCACCCTGTGTGCTGTTCCACCAAAGGTAGGCATATATATTTCTTCGTTTCAACAGACCTTTGGGAACCGGCTGCTCGTGATGAAAGGGATTTTGATTGGCTGTATTGTATGCATTTTTTTAAAAAATGGGCACATTCTAAAATTATTTAATTAAAAAAGAAACAAAGACAGACAATATAGTGTGTTATCAAAATGCCTTTCACCGTGAACAGGCAGGTGCTTTCAGTTCCTGCAATATTTAATTGCATTTTTAATTTTTGTATGTTTTAACGAGATGGGTGGGCTTTCTACCTTGCATTTAAGGATTTGTAACCTAGAGTCGTGAAGTAAACATTCTGTGTATGGTAACCTAGATAGTCACAAGCATGGCACTGTTTCCAGAGTTGTAAAGGGCTCCCGCCTCCCCAACCCCCCCCCCCATTTTACTGGGCAGCCGCCACACCAAGAGACGGAATTCTGATTTTGCCCTCTAGGAAACGTGGGAGAGTTTTGGCTACGTTTTGGGCAAAAAGGATGGATTATTTTGGTCAAGGGGTGCAGTGTGTGTATGTAGCCCTCCAAGGTCTCCTGGGGGGGGCAGTGTAGTCCCAAGTGGCCCACCCCTACCTTAAAGAAATGACCTTTTTTGGCAACAGGGTTCACTCCCTTTAAAGTTTGGATGCCAACCAAGAGTGGTTTTACTTGAAACGGAAGGCACTAGCTGCTGCTAAGTTTAGGAAACTTCCTTTTTCGGGCTCCATCTCCCTGAATCCCCCAGTGGCCATGCTGGCTGAGGAATTCTGGGAGTTCTAGTCCAACACCATGTGAAAGGTGGACCCCTCCCCAAGTTCAGCGACTTTGGCCATTTCCGCACTACACTGTTATAGTGCTGTTATTCCACTTTCAACATCCTATGGAATCCTGGGGTTTGCAGTGTAGGGAGAGAGCTCTTCGGCCTCAGTAAACTACAAATCCCAGAATTCCACAGGATGTTGAAAGTGGAATAATATCACTATAGCAGCGTAGTGCAGGAATGGTCTCTGTCTCCTTGGAAAGAGGCAAGGGCAGTGAGTTTCCCACCTTGCTCGGCTTTGCAAGCTCAGCAACCCCGTCTGTTGTCGCACATCCACAGGAGAGGAGCGGCTTTGCACTCACCTGCCTCTCCTCCTGTTAAACTGAGGCTTCGCGGCCCCTGTGGTCCAGAGAGGCTGCTCGGTGTTTGCAAAATAAATGAAGTTGTTCTCTTGCTGTCTCCTGCTCATCCCTCCTGGAGAGAAAGGTTTCTCTCTTCCTTTTCACTGCTGAAATAAACAGATGGGTCTTTCGCCTAAGCAGGCTTTTCCCAATTTGCTGGAAAAAGCCATGGAACGCTGCCAACCTGTGCTGGTGCCAGCCAGCTCAGACCCCAAAGGCCATAACGTTGTCCTCCTTGTCAAGTCAAAAAGAGGACAGGTTCTGCCGACAGAGGAGGAGGAGGAGGAGGGGTTATAGTCCACACGGAATGAGCACGGTCCACATGAAACTAGCAAAGAAACCACAATGCTTGGGAAGATTTAAAGGGTGGACTTTCTGAGCCCAAAGTGTTCACCACATAGATGGCTACTCTGAGCAAAGCTGGCAGAGGATGCTAGGAGTTGCAATCCAAAAAAGGAGGAGCATTCCCAGGTTCCGCAGCTGCCCAATATAGGAGTTCTGAGTTGTTACCCCAAAACGTGGGTGACTCAGAGGTCCTCCTGGGATGCCAGTACCTCCATGCAAGAGTGGGGAATTATTAGCTTGAATTAGGACGCCTGCGAGAGGCGGGTAACCTAACAAGATCTTTGACATCTATCGGTATCCCGTGCTGGGAAGAACGAGGCAGAGATCCAAAAATAAACTAAATTGTGCTTTATTGGGGGAATTAATCACACACGCAGGATTCAAACAATCATACGAGGCTAACTGAGGGGAAAGGGAGGAATGTTTAAGGTAGTGAGATTTCAGCACTATAGAGTAATTCCCAATTTTTATTTTTATTTTGTAAAAGAAAGGAGCAATATTCCAAGGAAAGCAGCCATTCCCTGTGCTGTGGTTCCCTGCTCAGGGGATACTGGGAGCTGTAGTCCAAAAAAGAGTAGTAGTCTCCAAGAAGTAGCCATCCCAAGTGCCGCAGCTGCCTATTACAGGAGATTCTGAGTCCAAAAAGGAGTTATAATTCGAAAAAGTAACTTTCTTAAGCTCTGTGGCTGCCCGCCACAGTGGACTTTGGGACATACAGTCTAGAAAGACATTCTAACTCAAGAAACCCAACAACATTTCCAAGCACTGTGGCTTCCCACTGCTTCTCTGCTTGACCTGCCCTGGTCATTAACGCTGATGGCTTTTCCTGACATCCTTTTCCCTGTGGTATTGATCCGGCTCTTCGGATTTAGTTAAGTGCAGTATCGGGATTGTGTTTCAGATTAAGGAGAGCTTGTTTCCATTTAGCATATCATTTATTAGGACCACAGGGCTCTGTGCGTGATTCAGAGGTCTGCTCTAAGTCAGGATCCGACCCGAAGAAACTTGGGTTTGGAAAGCCATCTAAACCAGTAGACATCCCTCTATCCATTGGGAGGGAGTTCCATAAGTCCCTGATGTGCTGTGGGGAGGTTTGTTTGCTAAATAAATTGCCTATCACGTCTCCAGGCCCCCCAAGGCAATGCACAATGAGTGAAAACATTTTAAACATAATGCACAGAAATAAAAACATTTAGAAGTGGACCTCAGCAACCTGTGCAAAATGAAGCTTTGGTTTGGCTCAGCTTTCTGTCCATCCAGCTGCTATGAACAGGAATGTGATTTACATCACATTCGCATGAGAGCATGGAAACTTTGGGCTGACTGGTGAGCCTCTGAATGGGATTTTAAAAAGATTGCTGTGGATAACTATCCATAGAATCATAGAATGATAGAGTTGGAAGAGACCCAGGGGCCATTCAGTCCACTCCATTCTGCTATGCAGGAAGATACCACCAAAGCCCACCCTTGGACAGAGGGCCATCCAGCCTCTGCTTAAAAACCTCCAAAGGAGGAGGAGACTCCACCACACTCCATGGAGGCAGCAGGAGATCCCACTGCCAAAGAGCTCTGACCATCAGGAAGTTCTTCCTGAGGTTCAGGTGGAATCTCCTTTCCTGCAGCTTGAATCCATTGCTCCTTGTCCTAGTCTCTAGAGCAGTGGAAAACAAACTTGCTCCCTCTTCAACATGGCATCCCTTCAAATATTTAAACATGGCTATCATGTCCCCTCTTAATCTTTTCATCTGCAGACTAAACATTCCCAGCTCCCTAAGCCGTTTCTCATAGGGCTTCATGGCTTCCAGACCCTTCCCCAGTTTGGCCACCCTCCTCTGGACACATTCCAGCTAGTCAATATCCTCCTTGAAATGAGGTGCCCAGAACTGGACACAGGATTCCAAATGAGGCCTAACCAATGCAGAATAGAGTGGTACCATTACGTCCCTCAATCTGGACACCATCCTCCTATTGATGCAACCAAGAATCGCGTTGGCTTTCTTGGCTGCCGCATCACACTGCTGCCTCATGTTCAGCTTATGATCTTCCAAGACTCCTAGATCCCTTTCACATGGACTGCTATCCAGTCACGAGTCCCTCATCCTATATTTGTTTTTTAGTTATAGCTACGAGTCTGTTACAGCTAGGAAGAAGTGAGATCATTTTAGAGCTGGTTAGAGAAGAAAAATGAAGAAGTGAGAGTTGAGACAGTGAAGGGAAGAGATTTGTGTCTTTGGGTCCAGTTAGGTTCAGCAACGATTATGAAGAGATAACAGAAGACATAGTGAGATGTGTTGGAGTCAATTAGGATTTGGATGAGATAAATAAGTAGCAATCACAACTAAGCCTTGAAATTCCGTAACCGTAAAATTTTGTACACAAAATAACCATTAATGGCATATTGAGCTTCTACTTAATAAATTGCTCTTGCATTATGATACGCGTGTGCCTTTGGGGAAAGCAACCACAGTGTTATTGGAATGGTTCAGTTCAGACACAACAAGGTCCGTGGAACAGACAGGTTCCCAAATAATCCGGACCTAGTCATGGCAAAAAAATGTGATGATTCTAAGAGCAAATGAAATGGAGAGGTTTCCCTTGTTTGAATCTCACAAGTTGGAAACTCTTTCCATTTCTCTCTCTCTCACACACCAGCAAATGCTTTTTCTTTCCTGACACCAGATAACCTTGACAAATTCTCTTATTAAGCCTAATATCTTTGATCAACCTCAATAAACACCAGCCGTGAATTATTCAGGAGGGAGATTTATCGTGCTCCTTGCGCTGAAAATGGAGTTGGTGTTCTTCAAGACAAAAGCAAAGTGCGGGAGACCAAGTCCTGCTCTCCCTTCCTGAGCAATAAGATTTTAATTGTGCCGTACCACCCTTGCTACTAAACTGACTCCTTTCCAAATGGCTTTGGATGTGATTTCCCATTACTTCCAGCAGGGAAGGGAAGAAATCAGCAATCAGAGGTGTGTGGTGGTCCTACAGGGACAGATTCAGCATCATGCACAAGTTTTGAAGTGCAGAATTGCATGTCAAGAAAGACAGGTGGAGGTGGGGAATTTCAGTCCATGGGCTCAATCCGTTCCTCCTGCGGTGGGCCAAATTTAGACCCCAGGAGGGATGGATTGAGGCCATGGGCCTCCATCTTGGAAGTCCAGCATCCAAAGGACTTCTTAGCTGCTTTCACACTGGCGTTCCCTCCACCCCAGGCAACCCATCTATTTTTTCCCCTCTTACCTACTCCAAGGAAGGCTCAGAAACACAGGAGAGTCACAGGCTGTATTTTTCTCCCTGTGTCTCCCACACTGACCTTTTTCATCACAGCCTGCCACTTTCTCTCCCTTTGCCAATGCCACACCAATGATGGATGGGTTGGCTTTCGAGGACCCTTAGATACCCATGGCTGATTGATGGCCGGGGTGGTGTTTATAGGAAGTTGATAGCTGGGACTCAGCATAGCAATGGTTTAGTATTTTATTTGGGGTTTGTGTTGAACGGAACAGGGAGAGATGAGGGAATCCTTCACAGCATGGAGCAAAGGCCAGATTCAATTCCAGAGACATCTCTTGGTGGGGGGAAGCAAATTTCCAGCGTGGTGATAACTTAACACTTGAGCATTTGGAAAGAGATTTTAGGTGTCCATTTCTAGTATGACAGGGTTTGGGGAGCTGTTTGTAAAGGCAGGGCTTTAAGGGATGTGGCTGTTTTCTAGTGCTTTTTAATTTTCAAGCAGATATCCCAAACTTTTTCTTAGTATTGCTGATGGTTTGCATTTTTTGGTTTGCTTTTGTCTAAGTTGTCTTGGCTGTGGTGGCCAATTTGTCTTGATGGCACAAATGTAAGCAAAGACTCCATAATATGATTGCATCTCGGTCTGTGATTGTTCCAGTTTGTGCACCGAGCTTCGGAAACTTTTTGCATTCCTTGGGCAAAGAATGTTGATTTCCCCTCTCCCTAGGGGTGCGAAGTTACACTACAACACTTCTTCTGCAGGATTCTGTTCCATCAGAGGATTGTGCTCCTCCTGGGATTTTCTCTCCGTGGACCAGGAAAGTAGGGAGATTCAATGCCTGTCGTTTCCAGTCTCCCCTTCCACTCTGAAGCAACAGCGACGCTTCTATTGATGTTCCCCACAATTTCCTTTGGCACCTGAAATCAATTTCATTTGCGTATTGGGCGCCGGTTCCCTTTCAGCATAAGGCAACAGCAAATCCCTTGCCAGCCCCTGTCCATTTTAATAGCTCGCTGTTTTGATTAAATTTTTTTTAATAGCACCAAAACGATGGAAGAATTCCAATAAATTAAGCTTTTTTAGGTGGCTCGGAGTTATTGAGACCGTAAAGTTGCCTTTATACTTCAGAAATCTCCTTCTCTCCCATCCCTGCAAAGGGGGGAGAATTTATAGTAGGATGTTCACATCATTTCTGAGACCGGAGCCTTTATAGCACGGGCAAGCTGTCAGTGGAAGGAATCCCAGCCTTGTGGAGGCTGGTGAAGCAACAGGACATTGGAAAGGTCTGGAGGCTATAATGGCCTTCCTTGATTCTGCCAAGCCTCCGCAGCAATGCTCTGAAAAGCAAAATTCAGAAGCAGGGACATCTCCTCCTCCTACGAGCAGGCTATGTACAGCAAGGGCAATTCGAATAATCACTTCCCCACTGTTATAGCGGTATTATTCCACTTTCAACATCCTATGGAATGCTGGGGCTCACAGTTTAGGGAGGGGCCTTTGAGGATTCCATAGGATGTTGAAAGTGGAATGATAGCGCTGTAACAGTCCAGTGCGGAAGTGGCCACAGCCAGGGCACAAAGCAGGAGCTGAGGGCGTCCAGGACCGTGAGCCAGGGATCCAAAGGGAAACTGGTTGCTTCCACCGGAAGGGGCCGTGCTCTGTAAAAGCCTCCTCCCCGCCCGGCTTCTGGTCTTTCTTGGCCGGCAGCCTCCCGCAGGTGTTTGCCTGACCAACGAGGCTTCCCTCCATAAGGGCTCTGAGCCCCCGGGGCTCCCTCTTTCTCATCTCTGCTGGGCTGCAGGAAGCACTGCCCTGTGTTTTGGGTGCTGGGGAGGATTCCGTCTGCGTTTGCACCTGGGACTGAGGTGTGACCCTGCCCCGCTGGTACAGGACCACGACTTTACCATACTCCCTTTCCACATAAAAAAAAAAAAGAAAAAAAAGGGCTTTTTATTCCTAGAAAAACACCGGTGACTTGCTGCCATTGGGAGCAGGGAGAAGATGTGCGCCATAGGTGGTACGTTGCCCAGGTGTCATTTAAGGAGCTTATTTTTCACACCTGGGAGTGGACTTCCAGACACCTGTGGCTTCACTTTTTAAAGGGCCTTTTTTTTCGGCCAGGCTGTGTGGCCCCCTCAGAAGGTTCTGGAAACAGAACATTGTCCCCTCAGGGAGCGCTGAGCTTCCCTCCTCTGGTCTAGAAGCAAATACAGACGCTGTTTCCAGAAGCCCCTTGGGACCAGAGTGGAGTTGGCTGTGGGTGAACTACGTCTCTCCTTCCCCTGGGGACTTCTCTGTCGGCAGGAGGGCTCTCGGGGAGGAAAGTCTTGCTGTTGAGAAGGACTCCTGTTCCCAGAGGGGTCCCTGCTGTGGCGGAGACCTCCTTCCAGGCCACCCTGCTGGTGCTTCATTCCTTCCCCCTCTCTCAGGATGGAAGGAGGCCCTGCTCCAACTCCGGGCTCAGGAGCTGAACTCCGTTGGCTCTTCAGGAAGGACATTCCAGCACCCTCTCCTTGGGGCTTCAGGGTTTTTGGAGGCGACCGTCTTCTCTCTGCCTTGTAGCTTTGGACTTTATTCCAAAGAGAGTCCCCCAGTGAGTCCAGGACAGGAATAACAATTTTGTTGTTGTTGTTGCATGCCTTCCTGTTGTTTCCCCCTTATGGCGATGCTAAGGAGACCCTCCCAGGGAGTTTGACGGGGCTGAGAGCGTGTGGCGTGCTCCAGGTCGTCCAGTGGGTGTCCATGGTCTCCAAGAGCATAGTCCAAAAGTCAACCCTCTATGCCACTCTGGCTCCTAGGCCATTTCTGCACTAGCCTGTTATAGTGCGATGATTTCACTTGCAACATCCGATGGAATCCTGGGGTTTGCAGTTTTGGGAGGGGCCAGCCGGCCCCTCCCGAAACTGCAAACCCCAGGATCCCATCGGATGTGCAAGTGGAATCATCGCGCTATAACAGGCTAGTGCGGAAACAGCCTTAGTTTGGTTGTGCAACATCACAATTTGCTAATGAGGCAGCGTTGTGCAAATGCTGCATAGCTACCTGACTGTAAGGTTATGTGAAGTTATTGTTGTGTGCTTTCCAGCTGTTTCCAACTTATGGTGACCCTACCATGGGGATTTCTGGGGCTGAGAGTGTGTGACACACTCAAGGTTGCCCAGTGGGTTTCTATGGCCGAGCAGAAAATCGAACCCGGGTCTCCGGGGTCCGAGTTGAACACTCAAACCACCACACTGCACGGGCTCTCAATTTGGTTGTGCTGCATCGTAATTTAATAACAAGGCAGTGTTGCACAAAACGCCACATAAATGCGTGAGCGTGAAGTTACGTCCCGGCTCCTTGATGTAGGAGCTTGACCTAGAAGCACACGCGCGTCTACAGATATCAAAGATTTTTTTTCCTTAATGCAAATTTAATATGCTGCAATGCATCTAGCCCAGAAGGAACCGGCAGGGACCACACGGGCTCCCATCCTATCACTGCGAGCTCGAGAGGCTTGGCAGCCAAAGAGAGGGTGTCATGCAGCAGCAGAAATACCTCCCAGAAATTTGATTAAACCTGACATAAATTTAGTCAGGCTTCTGGGAAGAGTGATGTGTGAAGAAAAGTACTGTCATGGGATAAATAGCTTTCCTTTCCACAAAGAGAGTGATTTGGATAGACTTCAGTGGTATATTGATTCATTTATTGACTGCGTTTATACCTCTCTTCTCTCATATAACAGGATTCCCCTTTCCCAAGTTTACCCTCGGGGCAGCCCTGCAAGGTAGGTTAAGCGCTCTGTGTGTGTGTGTGTGTGGGGGGGCATTTCCGCACTACCCTGTTATAGCGCTATTATGCCACTTGCAACCTCCTGTGGAATTCTGGGGTTTGTAGTTTCCTGAGGCCCAAGGGCTCTCTGGCTGAGGAGTCTAAAGGCCCCTCCCTACACTGCAAATCCATAGGAGGTTGAAAGTGGAATAATAACACTATAACAATGTAGTGTGGAAATGGCCAGAGGTAAGTCACCCACAGCGTGTTTTGGCTGAGGGCAGGAGTAGCCGGCAGCTCCCATGTCAGTGGAGCAGTGAGTCCATTCTGGGTTTTAGTCTGAATTTTAAACGAGCTATTGTAGGGGAAGTCTGTCCCTTGAGGGTCCTGGAATCATAATGTTAGGGAAGACCCCAAGGGCCATCAAGTCCAACCCTCTTCCGTCATGGGTCAGAAAGCATTTCCGACACGTGGCCCTCCAGCCTCTGTTTGAAAACCTCCAAAGAAGGAGACCCCACCACACTCCCGGACAATGCGTTCTTAGGTAACATGATAGCTATGTTTAAATATTTGATATAAGTGATATAAGATAGAAATTAGACCTTCCCTCCGATGTAGGAAGGGGGGATATATATTATGCATTGGAATGTATGTTGTTGATTTTTCTTTTTTTTTTCTTTGTCTTGATACGTGGTTTTGATTTTGTGAAATTGGTGTGTATGTTATGGTGTATATGTTGTATATGTTGTATGCTGAATTTGTGTTAAATAAAGCGTTTATTTTTAATAATAATAAAAAAACCAAATATTTGATGGGATGCCATATGGAGGATGGAGCAAGCTTGTTTTCTGCTTCTCCAGAGATTAGGACATGGAGCAATGGCTTCAAACTTCAAGAAAAGAGACTCTACCTAAACATTAGGAAGAACTTCATGAGGGTAAGAATAGTTTGACAGTGGAGTTCAAAGGTGCCTCAATGCAGTGTGGTGGAATCTGCTCCTTCTTTGTAGGTTTTTATCAGAGCTGGATGGCTATCTGTCAAAGGGATGCTTTGGTGGTTTCTTCCTACCTGGCAGAAAGTGTTTGGACTTAATGGCCCCTGGGGTCGCTTCCCGCTCTATCATGATTCTCTTTCCATGGCTGGAGTTATATTGTTAATTCTTATAGACCTGGGACTAACCAAAAGGATTCAGGCCTCCTTGTTTCTGTCTGTCAGTAAGTCCTCTTGTCCAGCAAAAAAGAATATTCAGGGATAGCCATTTCTGCTGTGCATCAAAATCTAACAAAATCCAAAATCCACCAAGCAGGGATACCTTTATTAGGCCAACTCCGAAGCATAAAATATATCAGTGCAAGCTTTCGAAGCTTCACTGGCTTCTTCATCAGGCAAAAATGTTAAAAATCATACAGGAGAAAGAGGGGATGGCACTAAAGGCCTCTCTGAATTGATGTCAGTTAAAATATTGAGAGTTTTCTTTTAACACGTTCAAACAGCAGTATGGTCTCACTGTTTATACATGTATATATATTTGATAGAAAGTTCACAGGTACATATTAAAATGCTCACTCCTCCATGAGTAGGAAGTTGAAGGAGAGTTTTTTCCTATCCTCTTCTTTAATTTTATTTTTATATTCTTTAATATTCTTACTCTATTTGATCCTTATCCATACATTATATGTCAAACTATGATGTAAATTTGTGTGTGTGTGTGTGTGTGCATGTAACCAACGGGTTACAAAAACTGAACTCGATATTACCTTATTTACTTTTTCTTCCTGTTCATTTTTTTCTTTTTTTTCTTTCTGTACTTCTTAATAACTCTCAATACAGAAGATTTAAAACAGGAAAAAAATTAGTATTGAAGGATTTCAGTGCAGACAGAGGTTGCTCCCCTTCTTAGACATGGGAGGACTAGGAGCACAGAGCAATAAAAAATAGGCTAGGGGATGGTTAGTCAGCTTAAAGGAAGGTGTGCGTGGCCAACTGATGCCCGGAGTTAAAGCCTCTATCGGATCTGTTAGCTCGATGGAATTTTCCCAGTGCGGTAGTGACCCGGCAACCATATATCAGAGTGCGCTGGCCCATCGGTCCCTTTTGGCCTGTTAGGGTGAGGGACAGAAGTGTATTTCTTTCCCTAAATAAAGTCGGGTCCCTGCTTCACCAGCACGACCGACTAACCTTGCCTGGTGCATCTGGGAGAAGCAATGCCGCATCAGCGGCCCCTTCCAGCTCTCATATTCCAGGAAGACAATTTCCCCATTTATCTTTTCCTAGGAAAGCACCTTTTCTAGTCTCCGCATTATGTCCAACCAGGAGACGGGAACGTGGTCCTCTCATGGCCTTTTGCAGAAAGTGGCCATCTTTCAAATCTTTGCCCCCAAATTAAGGCTCCCGGAGGGCAGTTTTAACTGCAACCAGGTCACCTCTATGTGCCAGAAAGCTGCTCTCGCAGAGGGAAACATCTGTCCCTCTGCTATTGGGGTGACCCCTTTTAGGATGAGTCCTTTGTGTCTCTCTCCAAAACACTTTACAAGATCTTTAAAAAAGGCTCACGGCATCCATGATCTTCCATAAATCTTCATTACCACACGGCTGGACCGCTGCTCCCAACATCTCGCCTCCACCTTAATCGTTCCCAAACGGGCCATCACTCTTGCTCGGGTCAAGAAGATAATAATGTTTTATGTCCAATAGGTATGTTCAGCCCAGTTTTCCACACCCCCCTTTTTTTAAAAAAAAGAAAAGATGTAAATATCAGCCAGAATCCCATTGGGCAATTGTGAATATGGAAGCCACAGTTATGCATTTGTAACTGCTACATATTCACGATCCTGAATTTAGGAGATGCATAGAAACTGTGGAAGTCCCCTAAACCACATTTACTGTTTGCACCCCAGTAGTCAAGCAGAACTGTACGGGCAGACTGCTATGCTCTGTCCTTCACTTTTGGACTACGTCTTTCTCTCCGGGCCTTTCCGCATGGCTTAATTATTGCACCATGATTCCATTTTAACTGCCATGGCTGCCTTCTATGGAATCCTGGGGTTTGTAGTCTTGGGAGTACTGGAGCTCTTTGGCTGAGACTGCTAAATATGCCTTCCTAAACTGCAAAACCCATGATTCCACAGAACAGAACCATGGCACTTAAAGTGGAATCATAATCCAATATTTATGTCGTGCGGAAAGGCCCTCTTTCTCTCTGCATATGTGAGTGTGTGTACAGCTAGAGTTATCAGCAAGACTCCCATTATAGCTCTCTTTCAATCACCCAATCTACGGAAATTGTCGGTAAAACAGTCCTTAAAACACTACTCCGCAATCCTGGATTGCACCCTTGTGATTCCAAGCACTGCCTTACCTCTACTTGCCCCTGGCTTTTATGGCATAAGAAGCCAGGAGCCAAAGATAAAACCTGCCTTGTCTTTCCCGTCCACGTTGATAGGGTTCAAGTCATCTTGAATGAGCAGCTCCGGCCAGAGACTGGGAAACATCTTCAGCCTTTATGCTGCTGCTGAAATTTTTAAAGCAACCTCTGTTTTCTCCTCTTGGCTACTGGCAATGTCTTCTGCCAGGTAAAAAAAGAAGAATAAAAATGGCCCATGTCAAAACTGTAGAGCCCTGAAAAGGTCAGAAACATATTTCCAGATTACCTTCTGGGGCTTTTAACTAAAGATCGGTATGTAAGAGCATTCTTTTTGACGTGATCACTGCTCAAAAATTTCCTGCAAGAAACTTGTGGACAAGCACTTTAATAAACCTTAGGTGTCTCCGGGAAAATTCTTTCTGGAGTCTGGGGTTCTCAACCAACTGCTTCCTTCATTGCAATGATGGCTCCTTGTGATGGCATGAGGAGACCAGGAACTGCAGCCAGTTCCAGCCGAGAAGGCTAGCCGGAGGGATCCAGTTCTCCCTCGGGCTTGGTCCAAATCCAAACCACATCCTTTGCTCGCACTTCTGGAATGATCACTGTACAAAAAACCCTGCACCGCGAGGCACTGATAGCTCAACGCAAAGTTCACGGCTTGCTTGGAGCGCAGCGTCAACTCCGCCAGCTTCATCCTTGGCCCGTTCAATTAAGAGCCGGCCCCTTCGTGGCTGTTCGAAGGAGACCTTTCCGATCCCCCGAGGACACCCTGCTTCGGGCTGCCTTGGCGCTATCGCGCAAAGGCCTGCCCGCTAAAAGCCGGGCCTTTTGGAATTGTCTTTGCTCACAATTGCAACCTAATGAGAAAACATGCCACAATGATTATAGATAAAGGCAATTACTACAGCATAATTAGTTCCAAACACAAGAGCTTTTGTTAGACTCCTGCACGGCTGGCCGTCCGGGAGAATTCTACAGAGTTTTGCCTCCAATCTTCAATCTCACCAGAACCGCTGCACAGAGCTCCAGTTAAGGATTGCGTAGAACCTTTTCACCACTCTGGAAAGGGAGGGAGGAAGAAACAGTCCCTGGAAGCCAGTCCCCACTTTTCAAATGTTTGCATTATTATTTCATTTAGACAGCAGAGTTATCCTCCTCCTCCAACGGTTCACAGATTGAGGAAGAACATGCAAGCTAGGAGAGGCTGCAGCAGTTTGCTTTTGCCTGAGTCTACTGGGAAGGCCAAGATTTCTCCACCTTCGCTCCTCATTGCCGAATTAATTGAATGCAAACTACTTTTGCATTTTGAAGACAGTTTGCAGCAATGGAAGTACACCAAGGACAAAGGGGGAAAGTGGGGAGAAGAGAGAGGGAAACTGGGGCATATTAAAACTGGGACATATGAGAAATAATCACATTTTTTCCTGTCATCCCTGGCCTGAATCCTGACCTTAATCTTGACTAGAGTAGACATATTATAGCAATGGGATTTACCTACATGTTGACTCATTGTTCAACCATTGAGTCAGTTGGTCTGTTCCAGTTGGGACTATCTAATAGGATTCTTGTTTATGAGAAAGTTCAGCTCAACACATTGACAGCTACTCAGTCCAATGAACTGGGCTTTCTTTCTTGGTATTTCTAGATTTCTGAACTTTGTTTTGCTGAAACAAGACAAAAAGGGGTTTGCAAAATCTGGAAAGCAGACTTCTGGCCATGCTTTGTCTGGATGGTGGCTGCTCTGTTTCACCTCCCTCTTCTCCCTTTGTTTTTTGCCTTTTTCTTCTCCTTTTCTTGCCCTTCTTCATCTCCTCCTGCCTCCTCCTCCTCTTCATGTTCTCTTTCTCCTCTTCTTGTCCTATTCCTCCCCCTCCTCTTTTTCTTCTTGGACTTCTCCTCCTCTTCAACCTCCTCCTCATCCTCCTTTTCTTCTTGAACTTCTCTTCCTCTTCATCCTCCTCCTCCTGCTGTTCTTCTTGAACTTCTCCTCTTCAACCACCTCTTCTTGGATTTCTCCTCTTCAACCACCTCTTCCTTCTCCTCTTGTTCTTCTTGAACTTCTTCTCCTTCCCAACGATATTTCCTCGCTCTTCTCCTGTTCTTCTTGAACTCCACCTCTTCAACCACCTCTTCCTCCTCCTCCTCCTCCTCTTCTTGAACTTCTCTTCCTCTTCAACCACATTTCCTCCTCCTTCTCCTCCTCTTCTTCTTGAACTCCTCCTCTTCCTCCCCCTCTTGTTTATTTTGTCCTCCTCTCCCCCTTCTGTCCCCTTGTCTTTCTGTGGCCAGATCTGGTCCCAGCCAGTCTGCTTTTGCTTTCACACTAGAATTGATCCAACCCACATTCTCAGAGGCCTGGGAGCAGAGCAGCAGCTGGGAGGAGCATTGTCTTTGTGGTTGCCAAGTTAAATGGCTTTAAAATTAATACCGGCATAAGTAATTGTTTACATTAGACTCTGCTATGCTTAATAAATAATTAAGGCATCAGACAGACTGCTCCGTTTAACTGCAGTGAGAACAAACAGCGGGGATCAGTCCAAGCGGAGCCCATGTTTGTGCCAGCATGTGCTAACACCCTGCGTGTGTATGTGCACATGGGCACTTGGCATCCTTTCTTGCAGAAGAAAAAAAACAACAACACAGACCCCTTTTCTCCTTTAGTTTCTGCATAATGCAGTGGTGACATTTTCTGGGCAGGGAGACCCACGTCTCTAGAGAGAAGCGTCCACAGGTGCTAGAACAAGAAAGAAATCCATACGGACCTTGTCAGCCTCTGTGTAATTCTTTGGATTCTATAAAAGCTGTAATTTTTTCCCCCAAAACATGCCAGCATGCTGAGTGAGAAAGCAGAGGAAAAATGCAAAGCACTTATTTTTACCCCCTCTTCTTGCAAACAAACAATTGAAGCAGAGCCTTGAAACAAGTACCTTGTTTCTCATGATGTTTCTTATCTGGCACTTAGGAGACCTTCTGTGAAATTAAACACTGTTTTGGTTTGAAAATGTTAGCGACAATCACCTTTATTTACCAGAATGCCCCAAATATGGCAAAAATGCTTCCCACACTCCTTTGAGTGTGTTCAGGGGCATTTGGGGGCCAATTTTAATTTTTTTGTCATGGTGGATGACAGAATATTAACTGGAGCTGTCGCTGCCAGATTGGGATAGCTGGAGGGCATGGATAAGCACCCCCAAAGGCTAAGGAAAAGGCAGTGCAGGGAGTCCTATTAAGGGCCCAACTATATCCCACACTTTTTTTTTGGAGGGGGGATGATGACTTCCTGAATTCGCTAGCCAACCTGGCCATGGCGATGGAAGAGTCTAGAGTAACTTTTTCCAAGCTTTGGAAATAAACAAAGCTGGATCCATTCACTGATGGCACCAGAAGCAAACCCAGGGGCCCTGCCACACTACCCAACTGCTGTGCTGTTTTAATTGCCATAGCAACATCCTATGGAATCCTGGGATTTGCAGTTAATGGGTGGATATTTAGCATTTTCAGCCAGAGAGGTAATTCAGGAGGTAAGTCAGGGAGAGATCCACCTGAAAGGTATTTCAGAAATATCTCCCAGGCTGCTTTCCCCAACAGCCTTAGCAAGACAAGACCGTGGCGTGCACACATCCCAACCCAATGGGTGGCTTTTTCGGCTAGTAAAACTGTAACAGTTTGGAATGAGGATTTATCCTGCCGAGCTGACGTTTGCTCAATACTTTGAGTCAATGACCCCAATGTTGGCTCTGAACTATTGTTCAATTTGTGCAGGCTGCAATTTTAAACACGGAGCGCATGATTAATCCATGGCCGGTAATGGTGCAAATTGATGGTCGGGCAGAGGTGTGGAGAAATGCGGAAAAGGTCTGAAGATAGAGCCGTAGATTTTTGACTAATTAGGACGGGTACTGCAAACGTCTCTCTGACCTGCTGGTGGCTTATTTCCATTTGGAAATTTAAAGGTTGCTTTCTCTCCTTTGATTAAATTAGTAGAGGAAAAAGAGTGTTTTAGGGAACAATATTTTCTAAAGAGCAGCAGGAGGAATGAGGAAAATAGGAAATATACTAGGATTTGTTTTGCAAGCCAAGATTTCCACCCTCAGGCATATTATCCCAGTAAATAGATGTACCAGTCTTGGTCTGACCAGTTCAGTATTGTCGATACCGAAGGTGGGGATTCTGGCCCTCCAGATGTTGATGGAATCCAGACGTCACCAGCCCAAGTCAACATGGGTAGTCAAGAATTATGAGGACTGGAATCAAATGATATCCAGAGAGCCATGATGTACACCTCCAGGCCAGAGAAGATGACCAGAGAAAAGACAGGACACTTCCCAGAGGGATGCCAGTGTCCATAGAAGGAATGGCATGTTCCAGACAGTCTGACGTTGCACGAAGCAAAGAGTCCTGATTTGCATCTGCAACCAGAAAGGGATCTGTCAGATTAGTTCATATTCAAGCCAAGGAGCAAAGATACGTGAAGCTGAGGATATCAAACAAAGTTATGGAATCATAGAATCCCACAGCTGGAGGAGACCCCAGGGGCCATCCAGTCCAACCCCCTTCTGCCCTGCAGGAATATACCATCAAAGCCTTCCTGACAGATGGCCATCTAGTCTCTCTTTAAAAACCTCCAAAGAAGGAGACTCCACCATATTCCTCTGTCAACTGCTCTTACCGTTAGGAAGTTCTTCCTAATATTTAGGTGGAATCTCTTTTTCCTGAAGTTTGAAACCACTGCTCCATGTCCTAGTCTCTGGAGCAGCAGAAAACAGGCTTGCGCCATCCTCCATATGATTATCAGAAAGATGTTGGGTCTGTTGCCAACAGCACCAGAATGGCTTTGGCTGAACTTATTTGTAGCTGGCAATAAATTAGCCCAGCTAGCCTCAATCGCTCAGAGCAGCTAATTTAAAGAGGGGAAGAGCACCTCTGGTGTTTCTGTTTCCTGCGTTTTAACTGTTGGTGCACGACACAGCACAGAGTCTCTGTTTCTTCTTCCAAGTCTGCAGGGTGGACCAGGTTCTCCTTTGGTGGCAACAAGGCTGACAGCCTCCTTTGGTCACCTGCATCACACTCTTTTCCTCCTCCTTCATCCATGGAGTCTTCCTCTGTGTAAGACATGCTGGGTGGACAGTAATGCCATGCAGTGGAATACACAAGAAAATGTTGGTGTCCCTCTGCATGAGCAATACACAAGGCAGCAATAAATCTTTGAAGGCTTGCAAATTGTCGCAAGCTGCTACTATAATAGCTGAGTTGGACATCTACACTTCTTCTTCTTGCCTGGTGCCTAGCCCCTGAAAACTAGAGAATTTGCACTCTTGTCTCCTGCTGAAAATGACCCATGAGAATTCAAGACTGTAGGTCTGGTCCTGAGATCCAGCAACCTTCCTTCAGGATGAAGTGGGCTAAGCAACGAGCTCAAACGTTGCCAGGGAATGCTTGGCATTTTCCCCTCTTACAAAGAAAAGTATTCCAAAATCCCACCAACTCAGTAGTGGAGGGAGGGCGGTGGCGAAGGGAGGGAAGAAAGTGCTGTGTGTTGCCATGTAAGCAGGATGTTGGCTGATTAATTTTTCAGAGCGCTTTCAGAAAATTACACGGAGCTCCTGTGCTGAGTACAGAGGGTGGAAGGGAGGTGGCGAATTTAACACAGCATCCTGTTTATTAATGGATGCTCCAAGAACGCACACAGTGGCGAGGCATGTGAATATTTGAAACCCTGACAGGCCAAACAAAACAGGACAAAAGTTTTGAAATAAGAAAAGAGAAAGGCTTGCATCTTGGCAGTTTGAAAAGACGGAAAATGGGTAACTTTGAGCATTTCATCCAACCGTCCAGGGGACGTTTGGTGCCTTTCCGTTGCTGTTCCTGTCATCCTTCGTTCAAGGGAAGATGACAAGGTGGGAGGAGGGTGAGGGAGGCAAAAAGAGGAAATCTAATGGATTATTTGTGTTTAGAACCATCCAAGTGGCGTTACCTAGCTGTTGGTGTTTCCCAGGGGCTGTCTTATCCGAGCAATTAACTCTGATGTTGAAGGGAGCTCATTGGTTTCTTCTAAAATAAAAGACTGACTAATGATTTTTGCTAGCAACGTCCCTGGATTGCTAGTGGGTGGAAAGCAGCCCTCCAGACGTTGTTGTCGTGTGCCTTCAAGTCATATCCAACCGTCACAGGGTTTTCTGGGGCTGAGAGTGCGTGACGAGCCCAAGGTCACCCAGTCGGTTTCCATGGCTGAGCGGGGAATCAAACCCTGGACTGCAGGGCTGTAGTCCAAGGCTCAGACCACTACACAACATTAGCTCTCTCCTCTAGCAATTAGAGTTCAGCTATTGTAAGCTGTGCTTTGCTGATATACCAACCTGGAAAGCATTAACTGCGGTGATCCAAGGCCCCAACCCAGCCATGACGCCAACTTGGCCTTCACCCCTACTTTTTAGTTGAGAGTAGACCCACTGCCTCAATGGGATTTACCAATGGGGTTATGACCTTTAAACCTTGGGTCTACACCACCTGAGAGCCTGTATCTCCCTGTGCAAACCTGTCCAAATATTGAAGATAGGGCTTTCTTTGGGTCCCTATCACAGAGTGAGTTCTTTGGGTCCCTAGACGTCCCTGGCGAGGACTCAGGAGAAGGCCTTCTTGACGGCTGCTCTCGGGTTGTGGGATTCCTTCCCGTTGGACATTCAGTTGGCCCCATATCTCTTTCCCTTCTGCTGGCAGCCCTATCACAGGCCAGACAGGGCTCTTAATGGGGTTGGGCTACATTTTAATTGTGTTTGATATTGTTTTACCCTGGTGTTTTTAACCAAACAGTCATTTAATTGTTTATTTTTAAAAAACTTTAGCAGGAGCAGTTTTTTAAAGTTGTACCCTGTTGTTTAAATGCGTGTAAGTTACCTTGGAATCTGTAGAAGGAGAAAGGCATGGCATAAATTGACCTATTAAATAAATGATGAATAAATGGATTCATCATTCAGAAATTAATTCAATGAGTCTACCCTGGCTGGGACGTACCTACGCAATCCAGGGCTGAAATGGAATAAAAGAAAAAAGTATTTGTACTTTCCCCCTTCATTTCTTTGGGGGCCTGCTATGCTTCTCCCAGTTTGGAATCTGTTGCCTCTCAGCTGTTGAACCTACCAGGTTTCCTTTTCGCATCACTGACACATTGAACCTGGCACTTGATTCGATCCCTTTGGATGGTTAAAACTCCTTTTTTTTTTTAGTGGTTGTTAACCCAATACCTCATGATGTCCAGGAGGCTGAGAAAGGAGAGAAAGTGAAATCGATAAGAGAGGGCTCAGAGGTTAAGAGAAACCACCGGAAAATGCACAGTCTGCTTACTGCTAAAGGGTTGTTCGAGGGGCAACGATCGGAGGTGCTTTTGGGGGAAGCCAAGGAAATGGATTGTTCCAATAGAGATTCTCCTCAGCAATGTGGACTCGGCAACCGAACATTAGCAAGAAAATCCTGAGGGTAAGAGCGGACAGTGGAATGTGCTGCCGCCTCCATGGAGTGTGGTGGAGTCTCCTTCTTTGGAGAGGCTGGATAGCCGTCTGTTGGGAATGCTTTGATGATGCCTTCCTCCACGGCAGACGGGAGTTGGTCTAGATGGCCCCTGGGTTCTTTCCAGCTCTGTTTCTATGTGTTCTGTAATGCCCAGTCCCCCTGACCTGGCATTCCCCAAAGTCCAGCCAAAATAAGAAAAGCTGTTGCAACGCAGGAATATGCAACAGCTATATTGCTCACCAGGCCTGGCTGCAGTTTGTGAAGGCACTAAAGCTCCCTGACAGAGAAGGCCACATACCTCGCAAAGCTCCAAGCCTCATGATTCCACAAGATGGAGCCATGAGAGTTAAACTGGTGTCAAAGTGCTATAACTCTGCAGTCCGGACACAGCCTAGGTTTCTCCTCATTAGGATTTCTAACACTCACGAGACGTATGTTTTGACCATTTTGGGGTACATTTTTTAAAATATTCTTTGCATTCCTAGGAGATGTTGAAATGTTCACCATTTCTCATTTTCCTCCAAAAGGGAACTGGGGGACAGAGGTTTGCATAAAATTTCCATGTGCTAGCATATAGCCACAGATGCCAAAATTGGAAACAACTGCAGCAATTTGCATAGAAATGACAGTACCTCTCAAGAACCATGAGGAAAACCGAGATGGGGGTCATCTGCTTGAACAATTTTGTGTCCAGGTGCCAAACTAGGCAAACGCAAAGCCCCTGAGCTCTCTCTTTCGAAGGTTCTCTGTCTTTAAAGCAGACCCCTTGCTGCTCCAGGGATGGGGACATTACAGGAATAGAGATTCCACCTAAATGTTAGGAGGAACTTCTTGACTGTAAGAGCTATTTGACAGTGGAATTGCTTGCCTCGCTGGGTGGTGGGCCCTCTTTCTCTTTGGATGCCTTTAAACAGAGGCTGGGTGGACATCTTCCAGTTGAGTTGTGGGTTCCTGCATAGCAGAATGGGGTTGAACCCTTGGGTTGGCCCTTGGGGTTCCTTCCAGTTCTATGATTGGAACTGGACAGCTGTTCAAAGACTTGTGTTCTAGGGGTTCTACTTTTCACATTTTTTATTCCCGGGACATTTTTGGACCACGCTCCATTTTTGTTGAAGCTGGTTGGCTCACTTCCAGGGCTGGAAGTTGGAAAAGCTACACTCTCAGTAACATTTAAATGCTCAGTCCTGCTCTCTGTAGTCTTCTAGGAGTATGGCATTTCTTTTTTTGGAACCGGTAAGTATTATTTAGCAACGGGGGTAAGCTGTAGAGTTTCTGCAGGAGTTATAGAGGCCACTATGGGGGCTATGGGAGCCTTCTTGGGTGCCCTGGCAGCTGCTGGGGGGCACTGGTTAATCACATTGGTGCCCTCTGGGTTATACTGAGGGATTTGAGAGGCCACACACAGAACCGCCACCCCGAAAACAGCTGTAAGGCAGGACATATGGCCCCCCCAGATGGAAAAAAAAATGATACCCAGACCTGTTACAAATATAACAAATGGTTTTCCATTTTGAGATTTATGAATTGGGCACAAGTCCAGCTTCCAATAAAGTTGCATCAACAAGTCCATTAATAATGTGGATTTGACCGCCGGGCCTTTGCAACTCCAAAAATTCATCTCTGAACGCAGACTGCCAGACTTTGGGTTCTTTGTGTTTTCCACACTCTGCAAACACAGCTGCACATTAATAATTATTTCATCCATTAGTTGTTTTTATTTTTGCAGGATGGTTGCTCTTCATCCGTCAAAGTCTTCCCCTCTTCTTCCCTGCTCCTCATTTTCTCCCCTCCTTTCTCCTTCCACTTTTATTGCTTACGTTCTCTGTGTCTCACGATGGAAACGCCACCAATACTTTTGAGCCGACGAGGTTGGAGCGCTTGTCTTCATTTCCATTTCCATTCATTTTCATTTTTTTCCAGCACCTCTAAATAACGGGCGTTTGTTGCAAAATCGATGCTCGCTGCCCGAGCCATTTTTAATGGCATCATTAGCATTCATAACCAGTGTGGCGTTTTATGGCAACATGGAGGGTTCGGGGAATACGATATGACCGAGCAGAAACGTACTTTTTCATCGCTTTGAAATGTCAAAGAAGTAGCCTTCTATGCTCGGTGAATTTGCAAAAGATTTGATTTCTCTCCATGTCACTTAAGGTCACTGCACACATTTTCCTTTTTATCATATTAGAGGCGACAAGACGTCAGAAGCTGACTGCAAGAGCCACCTTTCTGCGTTGTGCCAAAGGTCCATCAGGCTGCTGGTGAGGAATCGATAGTCCTTCAGTTTTGGGATGTGAGAGAATTTTGCTCTGCTGATTTTATTTAAAGGATTGTCTCCAAAGGTGAAAATCTTGCAGCCCATGGGTCATATTGCATCCCTCTGGGGCCATTTTGGGGCCACCAAAATCTTTCTGGAACCTGCTGAAGCCCTTCAGCTGAAATCCCCTGGCCATGTCTGCAGTGCATGTTGCTTTATTCTGCCTCCTCTATTACTTTGTCCCACAGATAGACACCCTTCTGGCTTTCTTCCTGCCTCTGAAAATGAGTGGACAGAGCAGATTCTTTTGGTAATTCTGTCTCACAATTGTAGATGCATAACCTGGCTGCTTAGAGAGCTGGGGATGTTTAGCCTGAAGAAGAGAAGGTGAAGAAGAGACATGATTGCCATGTTTAAATATTTGAGCAGATGTCATGTCGAGGAGGGAGCGGGCTTGTTTTCTGCTGCCCCAGAGACTAGGACAAGGTGCAGTGGATTCAAACTGCAGGAAAGGAGATTCCATCTGAACCTTAGGAAGAACTTCCTGATGGTCAGAGCTGTCCAGCAGCGGAGTCTGCTGCTGCTTCCATGGAGTGTGGTGGAGTCTCCTTCTCCTTTGGAGGTTTTTAAAGAGAGACTGGATGGGCATCTGTCAAAGGGAGGGCTTTGAGTGTTTGTTCCTGCATGGGAGAGGGTTGGGTTGGACTGGATGGCCCCTGGGGTCTCTTCCAACTCTATGAGTCTACACATCCATTACTGATTCTTAGTTGCAGTCCTTACCTTTGCAAGATTATGGCAATAGAGTCACAGTCATGAAAAGGTAAGGACTGGAACTCTATTGCCACAATAATAAAAATCTCCCCATCCTGCTTTACTGGGCAGTGGACTGAGGTCTGTTCTCTTGTCAGTCACTGAAAACTGATATTTTCATCCAGCCATCTACAATACAAGGAGGAATTGTGCAAGGATCCTGCTTCTGATTGTCACACCAGAGCTCACTGGAGAAAAGGGGTGGAAACATCAGTCTGCTGTACGTTGAATAATAGGAGAACAAACCTCTGATGCTCACAGCTGCTGCTGCCACCTGGAAAGTCAAGACTGGGGTGGTCTGACCAGGGTATGCTATTGAGTTAAGTACACTTAAGTATCCGATCAATGATCTCTGCCTCTGTTTATATCCCAGTTTTTTTTTCCTTGGTCGGACTCAAGCCAATGTATGTGGGGTCTCCCGCATGTTCTCCCATCCACACACTGGCCAGGCCTAGATCTGCTTAGCTTCAGTGGGGCGCTTGGATTATGTTCCTTGAAACCATGGGATGAGACATCAGAGTGTCATTGCATCTATTTCTGCATTTATTTATTGCATTTATATATACCACTTTTTTCCCCGGAATGGGACCCAAGGCAGCTTCCACAAAGTTTTAAAAAAATTAGAAACATTTAAATAATTGAAAACATTAAAAATATGAAATTATAACTTACAATAAATACATGTGGAGTTATGCATTGGTTGGAGTGTGCAACTCTTGCCCTGAATGGCAACAAATGATTTTTCCAAAATGGCTATAAATGGTAAGAGGTGTGTTTGCTTTCGGTGCCTACTTGCTCGGCTTGAATGCTGACACCTGGAGCAGTCCTGTGCCATTAAATAAACAGCTGTTTTCAGCTCATTAATACCTGCATTTATGAGCCCCAAACTGGGCATGTTTCCACTTCAACGTGTTCAACATCAAGAGGGTGGAAGCTGGTGAGCTACTTGGTCTCCATGCATTTGGAAAATGTGGAACGAATGTTCCTAGAATGCTGTCTTTTTGTGCAGTTTTTCCTCAAGGAAATGGGGTATAATCCAACCTCTCCACCTTGGTCTTCAGCCACTTGCTGGTCCAGATTATTTGACATTTCTGTGCATGCCAAAATGACTATTTGCTTTTTGTTCTCCTGCCTTCAGGCAAGAGGAAGATGACAATAAGACCTAATTTGTCAGCGGAAGGTTGATAAAACTCCAGTTATTGCAAGCTGTAAATTAAATATGGACACATTTCTACCTTTATTTCCCACCCAGGGAACAATATCCACACACAGCAAACTCCGAGGAGAGACGGGAGTATAAAACAATCCGTCAGCGTCAACAGTCACACTGAGAAGCCCATAAAAATTAAAGGATAATTTTTCAGTGCGGTAAAAGACTTTATGGATGCTTGAAAAACCATCCATCCATCCATAGAATCCTTGAGTTGGAAGGGGCCACAAGGGGCCATCCAGTCCAACCCCATTCTGCCACGCAGGAATATACTATTAAAGCACTCATGGGAGATGCCAGCCCAATCTCTGTTTGAAAATCTCCAAAAAAGGAAAGTCCACTACAGTCCATTGAGGCAGTGCATTCCATGTCGAACAGCTCTGACCATCAGGAATTTCCTTCTAATGTTTAGATGGAATCTCTTTTCCTGGAGATTGAAGCCATTGCTCTGTGTCCTAGTCTCCGGAGTAGACTCCATCTCTTACATGACATCCCATATTCTCTAAGGTAAACATATCCAGCTCCCTCATTCATTCCTCCTAAGGTTTGGTTTCCAGATCTGAGTTTCCGAGCCAAACAGTCACTGCATCAAGGAGTTGGGAAGGAAACTTCCTTCCCCATTTTTTATTTCCAAGATTTTTGTAGATCACAAATGAAAGAATAACAATTCTGAGGAGCTCACTTACATTACACTTGGCATCCAAATAATAATGTGCCGAGCAGAAGGAACGGTTACTGTGAAAACATATAGAGCAATTCTAGAAATTTTCAACCTCCCCAAGAATGGGCCTTTTGTAGAGCTAATAGGCTTTGGTGTCCAATTTGAGACTGAGATGTCCAAGTGCCATAAACTGTTAGAAAGGGACTGCACCCTCCGCGTTCCCTTTCATGCAGATGGGCAGAAATGCCTGGCAGTTCAGGCTTGCTTGAAAGAGCCTAATCCTAACCGTCTGAAGGACATGACAGGGGAATGATTTGCTCGTTTCAGCGGAGTCTCTGAGATGTACTGAAAGCAGAAAAATCAAAGGGGAGATCTGCATATTTTAGAAGTGCCTTTGAAACAGTGGGGGCACCTGTCTCTCGCATTCTCATTCTTCTGAGTCTAATGAGATGAAAGTGGATGAAGGGAGGCCCTGTCTCCCAGCTTCTTTGTGTTTTCTGGCTGGTTAGACATCGTACACGGTGAGAGCAAAGGCCTGCTTTTGATGGGAATTGTACTGCCTGCCATCTCCTTTCCGCGTCAATCTCCGGCTCGTCCTGCAATCCCACCGGGCAGAGTTCGTGCAAAAGCAGTTGGTCTCTCAAGGTCCTCAGATGCGGATTTGCTTTTGCAAAGCCTCTGAGCCCAAGAAGAAAGAGGAGTAGGCGTCAATCCTAAAAATAGGTTTTCCTGACAAATTGCAGCTGTTAATTGGCTTCCTTGGGTCCCAGGACGGAGTCTGCAGAAGCCCAAGGAAGGGAAACCTATTGCTGAATTGGGAGGGAGAAGCTCTTGCGACCAGTGGTGTGGTGGAGCTGGGACGCACAGGGTCAAAGCCCTGGGATGTTTTGAGGAGCAGGGATAATGATGCCATCTGACGCTCTTGATTTTTCTTCCTTTCTCTGAATTTAGCTGCAATTTGAACAGTAGCTAGAGGGGAAATGGATTTTCCTAGCAACAACAGCCAAAGTCCAGTTGGTGTCCTAAATTTCTCTACAAAATAGTTGGGCATTTTTTTGTATGTGAATGCACGTTTGCCTTCAGCTCAAGGTGGTAGAAGCAGAGAGTTGTGCATGCATTGTCCTTGTGCGTGGCCACACAAGTACCCAGATGCATGGAGCATGCCAAAATGTGTGCAAACATTCAGGTGCACCTTAGGGTGTGCATTCAATTATGCTACGTTGCCATTTATCACCAGCCTTGCATTGCTTATAATAATTGGTTAGTCATTTGGAAAAGTCATGGCCTGAGCGATGAAACATGTGTCCTACCAAAGAATAAAGAGGGACACCTTTTGCTGCTGAGTGATTTTTGCGCAACAAAAAACCAGCTCGGTCGTTCTTGTCTACCTGCCCAATCTAATCTATCCATCCATCCCTCTGTTTTTGTTTGAGCCAGTCGATGTTCCTGAGGCAAGCTGGGGAGCCACGCAAAAGCACCTGAGAGGCAGCAGGCGGTGGTGGAAGCGAGAAGTTCGAGTTGGTGAAGGTCCTACCACTGAAGCAGCTGCCAAGGTCTGTGTAAGGGTTCGGGTCTGTGACTAAGTCCTTGGAGGATTCTGCCTGCAGGGATCCAGCCCAGTACCTCAGGCCCAGCTGGCTGCTCAAATGCAGAGCAGCTGGAGCAGCCGGGAGCCAGCTATATAAGGGCTGGGTTCCTCTGCATCCTTTGCCACAGCAACATGCCCTGGGCTCCTGTTATGTTCTGCCCCTGGCCTCCCAACCTAGTGCCTGTCCCCTGTCCCATCCCTAATATCCTCGCCACCCACATCCTGGACCTTGACAGCATGCGAGGTAGGACGAGAGCTAATGATCTGAAGTTAGAGGAAGGCGGATTTCAAACCTTAGAAGGAATGCCTTGATGATAAGAGTGTTACAGCAATGGAACCCATTGCCTGGAGAGGTGGTGCGGACTTTTTGTCTATATCAGTGGTTCTCAACCTGTGGGTCCCCAGATGTTTGTGGACTTCAGCTCCCAGAAGCCCCAGCCACTATGGTCAACGCTCAGGGCTTCTGGGAGCTGAAGTCCAAAAACATCTGGGTCCCACAGGTTGAGAACCACTGGTCCATACGTCTTCCAAAAGAGGCTGAGCAGTTACCTGCTGGGGGAGACTCTAGCTGGAGATCCTCCATTGAGGAAGAAATTGGGTGAGATGGCCCTTAAGGCACCTTCCAACTCTAGGATTTTGTGATTCTAACAGCTATGAGAACCAAAATCCTTTGTGTTTTTCTTTTTTCTAAAAATAAATGCTCACCACACACTGCACTTGTTGGAATCGCTCCATCTCAAGTGTTCCTGAAACTCTCGCCTTGGCTCACGGTGTTCCTTTGAAACCTCAGCCATATTTCTTTGGGAAAGCTGAAACCCAAACAGCTTTTAAGCAAGTCTCCACTTCAGCTTTCACTTATTTTTCAGAAATAATTGCTTAGCGTTTGACAGGATCCTTCTAGGATCCAGGACCTGCTTGTCTCCAATGCTGTTTGCTCGTTTATAAGATGGATTTCTCCACCTCTGGCCTAAACGCACTTGTTTCTCCAAACCTGAGCAGATCTATTGACTCCCTGGGACCTTGCAAGTCTAGCTTTTCACGTCACCTCCACTGATTCAGTGGTTCTACTCAAGGTGCAACTAACAATCATATTTAAGCCTCTTTTTCTGGAAAGAGCCACCAAGTGCTATAATAGTTTTAGTGTGTGACTAGGAAACCAGGCTTTGAATCCCTGCTCAGCCATGGAAGGCTACTGGCTGAATTTTCTTCAACCTCAATTTGTTCCCTGTGGACCGGTACAAGCAAATATGATTAAATGAGGGTGGGGTGGGACAGACGATGACGATCATACAATTTTCAAACAAGTGGTGAGCTTACATTTCTATAACATGGTTGTGAAATTTTTCTTTGTTTCTATTTTTGCAAAACAAACCCTGTGCTGTCTCTCTAAAGGTGTGTCTGTGTCAGTTACAGCTGAGTCTGTCCATCTGCATCTATCCTCTTATCACTGTGCATTACAATAACGTCCCCATTATCCTAGCACACCACTCACCAGCTGATCCCATCATCCTCTGATAACATAGTGAAGCCCGCAAAGCATCAGATTAAAGCAGTTACCTAAAAACAAGGCAGGGAGAGCAAAGCCAGCCTGACCCCTGTGCTAGGAAAATGAGGTGATCTGAAATACAAACAATTACTTATAATGGGTAAATGACAATGGTAATGGAAAGATACATCTTGATATTTTACTTTAATTACAAATTTAAGAGACTTATTGATGTTGTTCGAGATACCCATTATGTACAGAAATGACAAGCCACGGAATTTCTTTGTTCAGTTTTTCATGAACTTAAATTAAATTTAAATATATTTTTTAAAAAATAAGTGAACAAATTGCTGAATATTATGGTCTAGAAGTACATAGCCAATCCTGCCCGTCTGTCTTTCTAAGCTATCCATCCATCGATTTTCTTTTGGCTGGTTGATGTTTTTGAGTCAGGCTGTGAAGCCACACAGCAAAGGCAATTGAGAGGCAGCCGGTGATGCAAGTTGATGCAAGCCAAAGGTCCAAGCCACGAAGACCCTCCTGCTGAAGCAGAAGCCAGATCTGAGACCTGAGGCACCGTGGACACGGGTCCCACGTGTACAACTTGTTCCAACGATGTCCCCAGCGTGATTGAGCCACAAATAGAACTTGTTGGAAGGGCTTGCCCACTTGGAACCTGTCCGTGGTGCAGCAGGTCTCAGATTTGGCAGCTGCTTCAGTGGTAGGACCTTCACCAGCTTGAACTTCTGGCTTCCACCACGGTGACCACCTGGTGCCTCTCCATTGCTTTTGCATGGCTCCCCAGCCTGCCTTGGGAACATCAACCAGCTGAAACAAAACAGATGGATGGATGGATGGATGGATTATGCAGGCAGACAAGAATGACCGAGCTGGCTTTATGTTCCTCAAAGATCACTCAGCAGGAAAAGGTGTCCCTGTTTATTCTTTGATGGGAGACCCGTTTCATTGCTCGGGCCGTGGCGTTTCCAAACGACTAATCAATTATTCTTTATTAGCTTCGTTCCTTTCATTAGTCATTTCTCCGATGCCTTCCATGCTTCATTAGCCCCTTCTCAAGTGAAAGTGGATTTCGAGAGCTACAAAGCACTGGGTAATTTATTTTATTGAGCCATTTATTTCCCGGGTACATTTTTAAAGGTTAATTAATCAATCTAAATGGAAGGGTGAAGTATAGATTACCAGGGAGCCTTCCTCTCGAGGCCTCACCTCAGAAAGGAGACAGAGGAGCATCTCATCCAGGTGTAGCCTTGGGTTATTGTTATTATATTTTTTTCCTACGCCCAAATGACACCAATAAATTTGATTGGTTTGTTGTTACCATCCTATCTCAGCACGGCGCTTTCATAATTAGTGGCGATTAGGTGCGTAATTAAACAGACCACTGACTCCTTGCATGAGGCCAAATAGGTTGGCATACATGACAAAGAGGAGATGGGGAAAGCAAGGGAGGTGACCTTTAACGAAATGTAGAGCGCAGTCAGGCAAATGATAGCCAATGGCAAGTTACCAGGGCAGGCAGCTACCTTCCCCTCCACGGGATCTTCCCGGCCTCTGTCTCTGGTATCATTGAGGAATGCAAAGTGAGTGATGTGATAGCCTTCAAAAACTGTGGATCCAAAGAGGCAGGTTGACCCAGGGAATGTGATGATGCCACATTAGCAACGGTTTACAAAATGCTGACTTGTGCCCCATGTGGTCAGGAGCATTTCCGCACTAGACTGTTATAGCACTATGATTCCACTTGCAACATCCTATGGAATCCTGGGGTTTGCAGTTTCGGGAGGGGCCGGCCTCTGTCTGCCTCTACTCATCCGTGTACCTCTGCATGCCAAGTGACACCCTACGCCCAACTCCACCTGTGCCCCCTTGAACCAAGCAAGGATGTTGCATATTGGATGAAAGCGTCCAACCACTTCTGTAGGAGAAGTCATGATGCCAAATGCTAGCTGTGGCAAATGGTGCACGCTCCAGTTCTGGAATGAATTTTATTAAATCGGGACGAAGGAGGGTGTGGAAGGCAGGGTGCAGCAAAGCTTTGGAACAATGGGAAGGGCTGAGAGGCGAGAAGCCTTCACGTCCTCCGACATGTGCGAAATACAACTTTGTCACAGGGAGAACGCTTCGTGCCTAATTTGTACCTCGCACTTTGACACGTTTGCCATCTGCCGAAAAACAAAAGCCTGTCGTGGAAGACCCTGTTTGATGTGTGTGGAGGCTGGTGTTTCTTTCCCTCCCATTTTCTTACTATTTTTTTTCTTACACAGCGGTGTAGGGGGAATTCAAACGCTTGGCAGGAGCCCTGCCCAGCCTCCTGTAACACGATTACACTTTCAAGAGACTAAATAAATATTAATAAACTATAAAGAGTGCCGCGTCCGTTGGTAAAGGAGCAGCTAACAGATGGTCTGTAGTTAACCATAACATTATTTTCACTTGAAGAGAGTGGGTGATGTAACAGCCCGTGAGATCTTAGGACCTCTTTCGCAGAAGCAGACAGAACACTGTTGTTTTTTTAAACCAAATTTTTTAAAAAAATCATTCATGAACACAGTCCATCTGCCGCGGATGATACTGTTCAGCTTGAGCTTGGTGACGGAGGAGACGAGCATGTGGAAATCACGTTCGAAAGGTCTCTCGCTTGATTCAGGGTTTAAATTTATGGCAGACCTTCAAAGTTTTTGGTTGAATATGCCCCAAAGACTAGTATGACTTTTAGGGGCACATCATGGCTCTGGTAGTGATGACTGGAAAGAATTATATCCCCCCATATTCTCCTTTGTAAATGCCGAGGTCAATTATTTTCCAAATCTAAGGATGAGTGTATCTGCCCACGTTGGTTTTTCCTGGGTCCTTGTTTTTTCCAGTTTTGGCTAGAATCCTGTTGGTTAGCCTTGACTAGAGGAGAGCCTAGATCATGGAAAAATATGGATTGCTCTTAAAGAAATGGGGGTGCCACAACATTTGATTGTCCTGATGCAAAACCTGTGTGGAAGACAAAAGGTGACTGTTAAGACAGCATATGGAGAAATGGAATGTTTTCCATTTGGCAATGTAGTCTGGCAAGGCTGCGTTTTATCACCCTATCAGCTTAACTTGTATGCTGAACCCATCATGTGTAAAGCAGGATTAGACCTGGAGGAAGGAACATCCACGGTTTCAGATATACAGGTGACACCATACTACCAGCAGAAAACAGCCAAGACTTGGAACAATTACTGAAGAAAGTCAAGGCAGAAAGTGGAAAGGGAGGTTTACAGTTGAACATTTTTCCTTTTGGTGATGTTGTAAAGATGATTTTGCACTTTTAAAAAAAGTTAATGGTGTTCTAATGCAATGACTGTTTCATTGGGTTTTAATCATGTGGTCATCAGGGTTTTATCTTATTTTTTAGGCTCGGTGAGCCGCCATGCTGGAAGAAAGAAGGCATATAAAATAAATACTTTGGATCATTCAAAGAGTGGGAGAGAACTGTACAAAAACTCTTACTGGTCTTGAATTCTTTCCAGTAGGTTTCCTGACCACCGGGAAGGAATATCCACGCACATGTGGTCCATTTCTTATGTATATGTGGTCTATTTCTAGTTTGGATGCACCCCAGTCAATTACTATTTGCTGGATTTGTAATAACATTCTAGCCCAGTGGTTCTCAACCTGTGGGTCCCCAGATGTTTGTGGACTTCAGCTCCCAGAAGCCCCAGCCACTATGGTCAATGCTCAGGGCTTCTGGGAGCTGAAGTCCACGAACATCTGGGGACCCACAGGTGGAGAACCACTGTTCTAGCCTCTGAATTTGCATCTACCCTCTTCCCTTTCCCTTCCTTTTTGTGTTGTGTTATTTTAAATCCTTCATCTCTACCCAGGCATCTTGTTCATGATCTTTGTACACCAATCTTAAAAGCATTTTTGGCTGAAAAGTATCATTTTTTTTAAAAAAGGCTGGTATTCAGCATTGCACTTACAGATCCACAGCTTAGAGTTACGGACCCGTAACTAGTCTGTGTTGAATGAGGCTGTGTAGTCTTACCGAAAACCTGTGTCAATGCCACCTGAGCCTACCTTAAGAGGCAGCTGAAAGTCTGGATGAAGTCGATCTGCTCTGCTTCTGATCAGGGTGCAAAGAAGCGTTTCCACCACCCACATTGCAATGGGATCCTGGTTCCAGTTGGCACAGCCTTGCTCACTGGTGGAAGGGGGCTGGAAACATCGTCTTCCTCGTACCCCCGTGGGCAGCAGAAACCTGCTTGCTGGCTCTTAAGATAGTCTGGAGGTGGTCAAGCCAGGATACGTTAGAAACACCAACGTAACTACATAACCAATGCAGGATTCCAGTGCTATTTCTTTTCTTTTGAATGTAGAAACTGAGCTCAACAAGCTTCCCCCTCACCTCGTTCCCATGCAATCTCCACCTACGCAGGGGCTTTGTCGACAGACCTACGGACAGTTCCTTCATCTCAGCTTCCGTTCTTTGAGAGGTGCGAGACGCAATTAGTTCTCTCCCCAAGAACATTCCACTTTGAGCAAGAGCCTTTCCATCTGGAAAGAGCAGGTTCCAAATGCTGTAAACCAAATAATAAATATTTTTATCTTACTTCTCAAAGGTTAAAAAAAAGAGAGGGAGTTTCTGGGATGGCTTATGTACAATCCAATTTTTTTAAAAAAGACAATTGGGAGCAAGATCTTAATTGGACCTTCAGTGCAACATTCGGGAATAAGGAATGACGCTGGGCTGTACAATTCATCCTAGTTAAAACAGAGACATGGAAGAAAAAGAAACAAAAGAAACCCTAGAAGGCCAACAGAGTTTAAGTAGACATTTCCAGGATAGAGATTAATATAAACAATCAGCAGGGAAGCTGTTGCAAGATACAAACAAGCTGTTAAGGTGGAGGATTTAAGGATTCCTCCCAATTAGTTGTGCAAGGGAGGATAATAAGAGAAAGCAAGCAGCTGTTAACAGGGAGGCAAATACTTTTGTGGCAAAAGACAGAATTTCCCTGCCAGCGAGCAGAAATGCTGAGAAAGCAACCTCTGCAGAGGTTGAGGTTCACCTTGCCACCTCACTTCACCTCCTTTGGGTTCACATACCCACTTCCGTCTTTACTTTTAAAGTTCTAAAAGAAGTTCTAGGCCTTTCTTTGCTTGTTTTCCATCCCAATGCATGGCTGCATGTTTTAAATGGCAGGCATTGCTGGAATGCATTTGTCCCCCAATTGGCCCAAAGGGTGTTTGAAGCACTGCTGCATGTGCATCTGAAAGTGCAACAAAGGCCTGGATTTTGTTGTTAGTCTCTACTACAGTTAATCTCTAACAAAAGCTTTCTGGATTTGTCCATGTCTTGTAAGCCAGCCAAGGCTTACAGCTGTCAAATTAGAGCCTCTTATCAGCAGCTGCAAGTATAATTTGTCTGTTAGCAATGGGCTTTGCAGTCTGAGTTCACAATAAATCTAGAGAGACAGTCTAGTAGCAAAATCGATATGTAAGGCGAAGGACAAGGGTTCTAGGAGCACAAGCAAGGAATCCAAATGTAAGCCAGGTTGCTTCCACCAACAGGAACAGTTGATTACAACAGCTTCTTCCCATTCTGGTCTCTCTTTATATAGGCTCAGAGCCTTACCCAGCTGTGGGCCTAATTAATGAGTCCTTACTATATAGATGCTCTGAGATTGCTTGCTTCTCCCTTTTCCACCTATGCTGGCTGCTGTAAGTATTGTCCTTCTCATGTCTCTGCATTGACAGCCAAAATGCCAAGAGCAGAAAAACCAGAAGTGCTATCTGGTGTTAGCTGGCAAGGTCAGTCTTGATTTTGAATTCAGCTCAGGACTGCTGGCTTCGTTTGAGTGTTGGCTTATGCATCTGGTTCTACAGATCTTGGTATTGCCTTGGGACTGGTTTGGCTTTTCCTTGGCCACCTTTTGCTGGGGCTGCACACTCTTGGGTGCATGCTTGCTTTAAAATGGGAGGTATGTAACCTCGTTGTACAATTGTGGGCTTGTTTTTCTTTCCGTGTATTGTGTATGAAGGAGGCTGTTTTTCTGATATTTAGCAAAAAGGCTTTTCCCTTCCTTCTACATGGCTGGTCGTTTCATTTAGAGGACTTTGTGATTTATCTCGCAGCCTTCCTCGCACATAAGCACGCACTGATGTCCAGATGGCGCGGAAACTGCTGATGGGATGCTGAGGCCCTGTTTGTATGCTGAAGCGGCTGTGCTTGATTAAAAAGGGGCCAACTTCCACAATCTCTTGGGAAATTTATGCCAGTTTGAAGAACAAGAACTAGGCGGATGCTCCACATACATCTCAGGGGGACCTATTCCTTTTTTTAATTGGCGCTTCTCAGCCAAGAACATTCACTACAGTAGGTGGAGGAGATATTTGGTTTACTTTATCCTGGAGTGTCCTCAGGCCCGTAGTGATTTGGGCCTTGGCTGAGGACTCTAGGAACCAGGGAAGTCCAATGAAAGAGTTTTACTTTTGGAGGTAGAAAACCTCAAAGGGTTAAGTCTGAGTCCTTTGGTTCCTTTGGCCAATAATAATAAAAAATAAATGATAATGCAAATAAGAGAACATCAACAGGTTTCCAGCTGAGATGTTTTGCAATTTGGGGCCCAAGTATGCATGTGTGCGGCCATGCATGTGTACACTGAAGATCAAAAAGGCAGAGAGGTGCTAGAAGTGGAGAGAGCCAACGCTGGGAGAAAATTTCTGTTTTGGGAACGCTTCCATTTATTAAAACTTTCTGGATATTGGCTTCAGAAAGAATGCTTGTGTTGGGAGCTGCGTACAAACAGGCATAAAATACCTGTATAAATGTGAAAGATCAATAAGGTCATTTAAATGTATGGATTTCTAATGTACATTCTGGATTGAGCATCAAAAAATGGGGAGGTGAGTCAAAAAGAAAAAGGTGTTTTTAGCTGCCGCCCGGCTTTCTCCGTGCCTCCCTCTTTCCCAACCGTGCTGTCTTGCACCGAACCTTCCCTTCAGTTTTATGGTTTGGTGATTCAAGTGTTTATGAGCAAGATTACTTTGCTCAAACTGCAGACTCCAGATCAATAAATTCTGCAGAAACAATGGCTCTAAAGGGCAGCTTTTTGTGGAGAAAGCCTCTCTCTTGCTCTCCCTCCCACTTCATGGTGGAATTTTTCCAAATTTGAACAAACGGGGGGGGGGAAGGATCATAGAATCATAGAGTTGGAAGAGACCCCAGGGACCATCCAGTCCAACCCCCTTCTGCCATGCAGGAACCCACATTAAAGCGCTCCCTTTGACAGATGGCCATCCAGCCTCTGCTTAAAAACCTCCAAAGGAGGAGGAGACTCCACCACACTCCATGGAGGCAGCATATTCCACTGAACAGCTCGACCATCAGGAAGTTCTTCCTGAGGTTCAGGTGGAATCTCCTTTCCTGCAGCTTGAATCCATTGCTCCTTGTCCTGGTCTTTGGAGCAGTAGAAAATAAGCCTGCTCCCTCCTCAACATGACATCCCTTCAAATATTTAAACATGGTTATCCTGTCCCCTCTTAATCTTCTCTTTGGCAGACTAAACATCCCCAGCTCCTTTAGCTGATCTTCATAGGGCTTCATGGCTTCCACACCCTTCATCATTTTGGTCACCCTCTTCTGGACACACTCCAGCTTGTCCATATCCTCCTTGAAATGAGGTGCTCAGAACTGGACACAGGATTCCAAATGAGGTCTCACCAGTGCAGAATAGAGTGGTACCATCACCTCCCTTGATTTAGACATCATGCTCCTATTGATGCAACTAAGAACTGTGCTGGCTTTCTTGGCTGCCGCATCACACTGTGGACTCATGTTCAGCTTGTGGTCCACTAAGACTCCTGGATCCCTTTCACATGTACTGTTGTCCAGCCGCATGTTCCCCATCTTATATTTGTGCATTCCATAAATGTGGCTTTTGGGGTAGGGGGCAATTATATATCATAAAGAAGGAAGGAAGCAAAACAAAAGAGGACACTGGTTTGCACACAATGGCATAGGAGATTTCAAAACTTGGATTCTATTTCCTTCCAGAAGTGGACGGATATTTTCACCTGGATTCAGTTCAGCTTTCTCTGGATCTCACCACTGGCATGGGCCCATCTGATGCGGGCACAGGAGAAGACATTCTTGGTGGCTGCTCCAAGGTTGTAGAATTCCCTTTCATGGGAAACAAGGCTGTGTTTCCTTTCCTGACAGGTGAATATCCTTCTATTTCAACAGGCATTTGGTGGTTTATCAGCTGTACAGGAGCCTCCTTTTGTGGTGTACATATTTATTTTTATTATTATGTTTTTAAATGGTGCTACACTTTCAAAAACTAGAGGTTTTTGGGAAATACAGCTTGTTTGGGTTTTATCTTCTCAATCATCTGCTTGGTACTTAACATCTTCATAAATGGCCATACATTTATGCAGAATTGAACTTAGTAGTTTTGGAGTTAAGCAAACAAAAATAAATGGCCACAGATGATCTTCATCGCTTTAAAAGCAGACGATAAGGACTTTGAAATAGTGAAAGGTTTTCTGTACCTTGGCTCACTTATCAATCAGAATGGAGATTGAAGTTAGGAAATCAGAAGAAGACTGGGACTTGGAGGGGCAACCACAAAGGAAGTAGACAAGATGCTGAAGTGTAAAGATGCATTGTTGAATACTAAAATCAGGATTGCTGATGCCATTGCATTTCCAGTTCCTCTGCATGGTTATGCAAGCTGGACACTGAAGAAAGATGATAGGACTAGAACAAAATCCTTTGAAATGTGGTGCTGGAGGAGAGTTCTTCGGATACCCTGTATTGTTAAAAGACAAATACTTGGGTCCTTGGGCAAATCAAGCGTAAACTCTCCATAGAAGCCAAGATGACTAAACTGAGGCTGTCGTACTTTGGCCCTATCACGGTAAGACATGAAGGAGAAGTAGTTGTTTTTGTACTTCAAGTCATTTTCAACTTATGGCAACCCCACCATAGAGTTTTCTTGGCAAAGATATGTTCAGAGGGGGGTTGCCTTTGCCTTCTTCTGAGAGAGTGTGACTTGCCCCAGGTCTCCCAGTGAATCTCCATGACTGAGCAGGGATTTGAACGCTGGTCCTAGTCTGAGACCCAAACCCACTACACAGCACTCACTCTCCTGAGAAGATGTGACTCAACAGAACACAATAAATGCTTGGCAAGGTGGAAGGCAGTAGGAAAAGAGGAAGACTGTGTTAAACGGACCCCAGCGATGAAGCCGCAATGGCTGCACTGAATCCGCAGGACTGGAGCCGGGCTGCTGCTGATAGGGTGACTTCATAGGGTCGCCATAGGTCAGCGTTGACTGGATGGCAATTAACAACAACACGAGTCTCAAAATGTCTGTATTCACCTAAGGGCTGCCGTGACATTACAACATATGGGTGTCTGTTGCACAATTATGGCCAACGGAGCGACTGATGCGCTGTGGCCCGATGTGCGTTGATGCACAAGGGGTGTGTGTGTGTTTTTCCCAGTGCACATCAGGACACTGGTGGCCAGTGAGTGCGCATCAGAAGTGTGCATGAGCTCATCTCTTACACTTGTTATTCTGTGGCTTCATGTTGATTCTGAGGCAATCCGCTCCAAGGGCTTTTTTTGGCCCGCCCTTTCCTCTGAGGCTGAGAGAGTGTGACTTCCCCAAGGTCACCCAGTGGGTTGCTGAGGCTGAGCAGAGATCTGAACTCTGGTCTCCCAGGGTCTGAGCCTGAGTCTTTATCCTACAGTTTTCTTGGCAAGATTTATTTTTCCAAAAAGGTTTGCTATTTCCTTTATCTCAGTCTGAGAGTGTGAATCAGCCACGGTCACCCAGTGAGCTTTTGAACTCACCTAGAATCTGTCCCACTTTTTCAGACCACTACACCACACCGGCCTGCCTTGTCTTACCTTACCATCTTTTTAGTTTCAAAACTTACAACAATATAATAATATATTTATCCGATCTACATTATATACATTATTTGCATAAAAATAACCCTGTCCTGCAATGCACAACCTGTCTTCCTTGCTTCACGCTTTCCCCAAGTTATGTCCTTTTATCGTCTCTTCATTATCAAGACTGATTTTCCATGAAATTCCCTTTCCTGTCCACTGTCAAACTAATTTGAATATGTGTAACATACACAAAGAAGTGTTTATCAATTTATATTCCTCCTCTTTTCTTTTATTAACTCTTTAATATCTGTCCTTACTTTTAACCAAATCCACAACTACTCTCCATTCTTTTTCAAATTGTTGAATTGAATTTCCTTTTATCAAACTTCTCTTACCTTACCATGAGCAGATTCTTCCAGCTGGGGATATGTGGTTGCGAGTTGTAGTTTAGAAAGTTTTCCAAGTTTATTCAGAACCCCCTGCTTCTCATCCATCAATCGAGACACCAGATGACAAGAAGTCTCTTTTATTGACCTGTTTGGACACTCTCGTTATATCTTTCCTCTTTGGATGATTTGCTGCCTTACCATTGCAGTTGTTCTAAGCAATATGATTTGCTGTTTTTAATTGAACATTATGCTGTTGATTTAATTAGGACGTGAAGTATGGAACTCTGGGGATCATATTCTTTTGATGAATACACAGATTGATCTGTTGTGTTCCGCTCAGTGGAGACAACTTATGTCCTGTGTTGGAAAGAATGACTCTCCCTGTTGATTTTCTTTGGAGCCTGGTTCAAGGTCTTGGCGCTGACCTTTAAAGACAGAAACTAAAATAACCAATATAATCCTCCAGCAAATGTAAGGTTATCCATGTCCAAAAATCTTTGGCCAGGCCCTGTCCCCCAGTGGTATGGTTTAGCAGATGGAGAGTCCATGTTTTGAAGACACAACTCAGAAAAGACGACTATGCTTGGTAAAAGGGAAGGCAATGGGAGAAGAGGAAGACCCCCTTACAGGTGGGGAGATTCCACCAAGAAAGCTTCAGCTGGCTTAGTTTTGCAAGACCTGAGAAGGATTGTTGATGACCTGGAGGTTCCTGGAGATCCCTCACCATAAGTGGAAGTTGACTTGAGCCACACCTGGTCTCAACCATGTAATCTTATTAGCACTGAAACACATTTTTAACACAATTTTTGTTGATGTTACATATCGTTCTGTACTTCATATAATCGATGTCACACATAACCCAACATCACTTAAATCCATTAATCTTTAAAGTCTTTTATTCTTAGTATCTTATCGAATTAATAACTCCCCTTGACTACTTCTACTTTTGGTCTCGGCACTTCACTATGTGTAAATATATATGTATATGTCCTTGTTGTCTTCTTTTCCTTTCTACTTCCTCTTGACCCAGCTATGATCTTATTCATATATTATACAATATACATTATATAAATCAGTTATTAGAATTTATGCTTTCTTCTTTTGGATGTAAGTGTGTGTGTGTGTGTGTGTGTGTGTGTGTGTGTGTATTCTTATTACAATTTTTTCCTTTCTTCTCCCTCATTATTCCAACTATGATCTTATAAATATATAAATCAATCAATAATATTTATATGCATGTAAATATGTGTATATATTCTTATTGTCTTTTTTTCCTTCCTTCTCCATCTTAGCCCAGCTATGATCTTATTAATATATTATGCAGTATACACTATGTAAATCAATCATTAAGATTTATACTTTCTTTGGATGTAAATATATCTTCTTATCTTTTTCTTTCTTCATTACATTTACAAATACATTATACAACATACACTATATACATCAATCAGTAATATTTATACACATGTAAATAGGTATATATATTCTTACTATCATCTTCTTCCTCCCTCCTACCCCAACTATGATCTTCTAAATATAGTGTAGAATATGCAATATACATTATATGACTCAATCAATAATTATAAGTTCTTCTTTTGCATGTTAGCAGTCTTTTTGACTTTGAATTAAGAATCCTCTCAATACAGTAATTTCTTCTTCTTCCCGCAGCACTGAAACGCATTTTGAAATATTTCCAGACTCACCTGGATCAATGTTTCATTTCCATAGGAAAGGACTTCAGCCATTTCCGCACTATATAGTGCTATTATTCCACTTTCAACCTCCTATGGAATCCTGGGGTTTGCAGTTAAGGGAGGGCATTTAGATTTCTCAGCCAGAGAGCTCTTTGGCCTCAGGAAACCACAAATCCCGGAATTCCAGAGGATGCTGAAAGTGGGATAATAGCACTATAAGAGTCCAGTGCAGAAATGGCCTTTGATCCTTCAGGCGGTGGGACCTTCATCGTAGGACACTTTCTGCACCTCTTTAAGCTTCTCCCCATCATTAGAGAGGCTCAACTATTGCCTCTTTCTCTCCCACCAGCCACCCACTGGCGTTGATGTTTATTGTTTTGTGCTCTGCTTCTTTCCAATTATGATTCATTTTCTTCCAATTAAGCGGCACCTAGACTTGGATGTAGTTATCCAGTCCAATACTCTTAATTAGTTTCTGAAGTATTAAAAGTCAATTTTAATTATTTCCTATGGGTTTCAATGAAATCTCAATTAGACATCTTATCTGTTTGTTATAACCAATTGCTCTTCATTTGGTTCTCTTAAATGCCATTTACGTCTGTCGGTTTTGCCTGCAAATCGCTATATCTAGTGTGTTCTTTCAGCCAGGGGGATTACAATGAGGTTGGGCTTGTGCAAAGTGGGGAGAATAAGGGAGAGAAGCAGCTTGTTTTCCCAATTTGTTTCTGGGCACAAATCAAAATGCCGGCTATGATGGATAAATGCTCAGGTCCAGGCTATTTGAGAGACTGTATCTCCTCATATGAACTGGCCTGGACCCCGATATGCACCAGGAAAGACCCTTCTTTCAGTCCCACCACTACCGCAAGCATGGTTGTTGAGGATGCGAGACAGGATCTTTTCTGTGGCTGCCCCTAGACGCTACAACTCCCTTCCCGGGGAGGCCAGACTGGCCCCTTCCCTGCTGTCTTTCCTTCGGCAGAAAAGACCTTTTCGGTCCAATGGGCTTTTCGGACAGAACATTTTTGAAGAATAGGCTAGGGCGTGCTGTGTTGTTTTAACCGTATTACTATCACCTGTTTTTAATACTTGTTTAATCTTTTTAAATTGCATTTTATTCTTTTAGCTTGAGGTTTTTAATACTGGGAATAGTTTGATTTTATTTTAATGTTCACTTCTTGCTTGTTTTAATTGTAATGTTCTTTTAAATTGTGAGCCATTTTGAGTCCAAATTTTGGGATAAAAAGAGGTAGACACTCATCATCATCATCATCATCGCCACAAACATCAACAACAGCAACAATATTAATATTAATAATGTTGTTGTGTGATTCCACAGAAGTCCATGGCTAAGATCCAACACTGCTGATGCATAGCATATCTCCTCATGAAGATACTCCAACGAGGAGGAAAAATGGGAGGTGTCTAAAGAGTCTGGGATGGATATCTAAAGAACCTGGAGACAGAGGTTGGATGCATCCAGGTTGCATGGCGGTTCTCTAGGGAAAACTTCTCTCTCCTTGACTGACCAATCAGCATGCAGGCAAAGGGTCCAGATTTGGATGCTTTTCTTTCAGGCCAACCTCCATCCCTGGGAGAAATGGAGATTTCAGGTGTATTAATTTCAGGTGTATTCAGGTCAATGTGGTGGCTATTACCCTCCCAGTGGTCATTAGAAGACAGGAGTTGGGTGGTAACTGTGAGAAGCTGGGCATGCCTGCTTAGAGCCAGCCAATCATAGTCTTTGGAATATTGTGAAGGGGGCAGGACTACCGGAAGTATAACCTAGTGGCTTGTCTGTTACAGAGATAGAAGCAGGGTGAAATTTTTTTTAATAAGGGTACTCAGAGGCAGACCGAAGACCAGTTAAGAAGAGAGGATTCTGAATAGGGTTTTATGAGTTCTTGTTTAACTTAGTTGATATATAAGAAATCTTTACTGGTTTTATTTTCTGCAAATGTTTCTGTCTATTAAAGAACTGAAAGGGAGGACTGGTCATGTGTTACCACACTGAATCCACTGATGAACCCAGCCATTGGTCTAGAACAGAGAGCTCACCTTGAAGCCTGAGTATCAAATGCAGGGAAGGGTCTCAGAGGGGAAAGGATCAAGGGTTGAAATTGTGGGGCAAGCCTGGAGAGAGATTCCATCACAATACCACACAACATTCTTGCATCAATGAGTAGTTTACCATCTGTAGTGGGCTAAGGAACTTTTGTCCCTATTCAAGCCACAAAGGAGATGAAGCTGAGCTGCTTGCTGAATTCTTGTATCGTCATTTTGTGTTGGAATCTGTCTTCTGTATGTTTGTGTGTATCTGTTAAGAAGTTCCCTGCTTACAGCTTAATGGGACTGAAAGCAGTTCCAGCCATGGATGATCCTCAGCAATGTCTTTCCCAGTGAGGCTTCTCATTCCCAGGTTTGGTGCTCTTGCTGAGCCTCCAGCCAGTGATTTATGGCTTTGATTATTATAGCTGCCCTGGTATCTTCCCTGTTATTAATGCCATTGTCATCCTTGCAGCCCAAAAGCCTGCCTGGGAAGTGATGGATTGATCTATCAGCCATTTGGCAAGATCCATAGGGGGAAGAGGGGGAGGGACAGCTTTGTGGGTCTTGGGTGCATGTGTGCATGTGTGCATGTGAGGTTTGTTGTGTGCAGAAAATGACTCAGCTTTTGATTTTTCCCTGAAGCAGTGCACAGTGCCTTTTAGAAATGGTCCACCAGCCCATGCTGAGAATGGTGGTGTCCATAGCTCACATCTTCATCTCTCTCTCCTGCTCTTTCTGAGATTGCAGAAGCTCTGTGATCCTTGCTGGCAAATGAATCATGAACCATCTCTGTGGTTGTGCACTTTTACATAACAGCAGGGGAGAAATCGGCATTTTGCCACAGCAGCCTCAGTGTTCATTACAGGCAATCTTTGGAAGGAAGTCTAAAAATGTCAAAAGCAGTGGGAAAAGTGATTTGAGCTGTGCCGAGTTTGATATGTCCACTATTAAGATACCTGGTGGCCTTTTGACACTTGACAAGTTTGTGGATTGCTTTTGGTAGATGCCTTAAAGATTAACCTGAGTTGTAAATATTCTCGAGGTGAAGAAAACTAGTAACATCTCTAGATTGGTAGTTGTATTCCCTTGTTCACCAAAGCAGAGATTCCCCTTCCCACACACACCTTCTTCTGGTTCGTGCATCTTCTCTATGTTTCTCTCTTGTTTCTGTTTTCAGCTTTTCCAGGATCCTATCTCTCTTCCTTGAATTGGAAGAGGCCTCCTGAGATGATGAAGAAGAGGAGCATTGGGATGAGAATCCATAGCTGGAGCCAGAGGTAGCCACCTCTGGCTCCAGCTATGGATTCTCATCCCAATGCTCCTCTTCTTTTTCATCTTCTTAGCCCTTCTGTGACAGTTGTGCAGCCCAGTCTACCCCAGGCAGTACCTGCAGATTTGGAAGAGACAGATGTTCTGCAACGTTCTCTGGAACTGAGACGATCAAAGGTCTGGAAATCAAGCCTTATGGGGAAAGACTTAGGGAGCTGGGTATGATTAGGTTGGTGAAGAGAAGATAGAGAGGCGAAATGATAGCTGTCTTGTCACAGACTCTGGATTTGGGTCTGGCATATCTAAAATTGTAAGTGCCAACTCTAGAAAGATCTACATTTGGGGTGGTGATGGAGGGGGAAATAACTCCCTCGAACTGGTGCATATTTTTTTCTCAGTTAATGTAACTAAATATCACTCTCTGCCACCCGCTTTGCTTCACAATTGGAAACAGTGGGAGGGCGGGACATGGCGGAGGAAATCCATTATGTAATTCAATCCATCTCCACCCGGGCGTCTCTCTCCTCCAATCGAGCCGGGCTCAGTTCGGGAAGCACTCGCCCGGGTGGCTGCAGGCACCTGCCTTTGATTTAATGCCTGACGTTTCTTCCTGGTCTCTGCCCTGCGTGTGGTCTGGACGCCTGAGCCAACTCCTGGCAGAGATGAATGGTGTGTGTTGCAAGAGGAAGCCCGGTCTGTGTTTATTAGCCATGGACCCACACATCTCTGTATAAAGGCCGATATGTTGGCATCTGCCTTGCTGAATGGTCCATGTTTTAACTGCCCCCTCCCCTTTGCAATGAGATCTGTCCCATCGTTTAATTTATATTCCACCTTTTTTCTCCTGGATCCAAGGCGGCATCCAATAATTTAAAACAGGGTTAATTTTTTCCCCAGAAGTTTAAAAAAAATTAAATAACAGCATTATTAAAAAGACTTGGTTAAAAGCAATTAGAAGCACATTTAGAACTAGTAAAAGCTAAGAAATATGACACAGGCTACCACTACTATTACATAATTTAATACTCAAATGCCTGCCTGAATGAAAAGGCTGCCACCTGCTAGTGGAAAAGGGGCAGGGAGGGGGCCAGGCAGACCTCCCAGGGAAAGGAGTTGCACAGCCTGGGAACAGCTATGGAGAGGAATTTCTCCCGTGTCCTCACCAAATGTGCTTGTGGCGGTGGAGTTCTGGACTGCTCTCTCAGTGGCCTCCCGGCTGGCACTGGACGATGTGCATGAGGCTACTTTTCATGTTTAGAGTCTGGATTTGTGGTTATGTATGTGCGTGCTTCCTTTTGGACGCTGCACAAGAACCTGCTTGCTAACTTCTCTTGTAATGTCCAAACGCACTGCTGCCAACAGGCAGCTTCCAAGCCCGGGGGGCACCGCCTGGCCAGATGGAAGTGACCAGGCAGCACCCATCGCAACTGCAGTTCTGCAGCTGAGGGGAGAGAAATGAGGTCACTTTCAACAAGCCCTAGATCTCCAATAATTCCCTTGAAAGCTGTCTTCTACTGCAAGAGGTCCATGGTTAAAATACAGGTCCAAGTGGATGGGCTGTAATGCTTTATCTGTGCAATTCTGCGTCCTTCCCCTTTCTGGAGGCTATAAAACCCCAGGGGGCTGCTGCTATGGTTGTTCTCTGGCCTGGCTGAGGAGGGAGGGAGGGAGGAAGGAAGTGGACAGCTGGCTCAGAGGAAGAAGTGGTGGATGGTCTTGGCTGTGAAGGGATGGAAAGTGAAGCATGCTTTCATATGCGCATGCCCTCATTTCATTTCCCCTTGCTGCTGAGACCAGCCACGTCTTTCTCCTCTGAGTCCCATCCCCTTCCCCTCCTCCCATTGCTAGGTATTGGCAGCCTTCTGGTGCTTGACAGTCTCATGAGGGGGTAGTTTTAGATGGGGTGCACAGGGCTAGAAAAGAACCTTGTGCACCCCATCCAAAAGAGGACACGCACGTGCCTAGACAAGAGTTATATATGTGTAAATTGCTAAGACAATTCTGACCTGTCTTTTTGTTCCAAGCTCTGGTTTGTTGCTAGAGTTGTGGCTCCTGGGGAAACACACACACACACACACACACACACACACACACGTCCTGCAAATCCAAAACTGACCCGCCTCCATCTAGATTAAATGCTGTGTGGACTCAGCTTAAGGCAGCACAGCCAGTTACACAGAGAGCTGGGCTGCAATGGCTCTCCATCCCATTCCATGCTGCCCGTTGGCACGAACAATATCTTGCTCTGGCTCTAAAGGGCAGCTACGGCGCCAGTGACAATGATTTCCCTTGTAACGAAGATGAATCTTTCCAATGAGTTTCAGCTAGAGCCTTTCTTTTGATGTGCAAGAGCGCCCAAAACTTATCAAGAGAAGCTCATGAAAGAGAGAGAGACACTAAGCGAAGTCTCCCTCCATAAGTGAGTGACTAACTATCTTGCAGTGTGATATTTGCCTAAATGTCTCTGATGTCATCTTTCTTTGACGAGTGGATGGGCAGAGAGCTGAGCCCCCCCCAAAAAAATCCCCTTTAGGGTGGGTTGAAAACAACCACCAGAGATAAAGCAATTTTGCACGGAGCCTCCTCGTTGACTCATTACGAAACCCCCATTATCTGCCTTTATCTCTGAGCCAGAAGTGTTATTTCAATTTAACAGTGGATGAGGAATGCAAAGGAAATGTAATCAAGGGGCTATAGATGTACTATTTAATGTCAGAATGACAGATGCTTCAATTAGGAAGACAGGCTCCTCGCGCTCCCCAAAATAGATAAAGATGAAATTTTTATAAGATTGTGCTGTTGGGTGTTTATGGGACTGTACTGTGTTACAAGCTTTCATTACAATATAAATTTGGCAGGGGGGAGAAAGGGAAAGCTTGCCTTTCAAAGGAGGGGGCCTCATGGGTTTGCCAATATTTGCGTTAACTCGTAAAAACAGTTAATCCAAAGTGTCACTTTCTGCTCATCTTTCCTTGGCCTTTGGAAACTGATCGGGGTGGGTGGTGGAATGGCAACGCAGGGAATGTATGCTGGGAAGAGGGGCCAAAGACAAGCGTCTTCCGATGTTTTGTGTTATTCAAACTGGAAATTGCAGCTGGAAAGATCCCCCACTGGTTCTGATCTGTTATGGTCTTTAGGATTCATTCTGCCCTGGGGTGAAAGATTCAGCCCTTCTTAATTCTTGGTTAACGAAGAGAATGTCTATAATCTATGACAGAGTTGGCATGGACACAAGGTAGCTCTTTTGGTTTATGTGCATCCGTCTCATTATGGGGGCACATGTGTGCTCTGAGAAAACGCTGCACGGATAGATACCAGCTGAACTACCCAGTTTCTCAACTCCTTAGCTACATGCAGTGTTCTTCCTCCCTGCTGTTTGTTGAACATTTTCCACCCTCTCTCTCATTCTTTCCTTCCTTCCCTCTGCAATCTTTCTTCATTCTCCCTTCTCCCCCATTTACTGAGTCAGCAGTCTCTCCCTCTTCCCTCCATTTGAAGACTTCAAGGGACCTGAAGAGGGAATCACCAGCTTGCCTAGAGGCTGAGAGAGTGTGAGTCACCCAGAGTTACCCAGTGGGATTCTATGGCTGAACAGAGATTCAAAATTGGTCTCCCAGTGCCCTGGTCCAGCTCCCAAAACCACTCCAGTGGTTCTCAACTTGTGGGTCTCCAGATGTTTTTGGACTTCAGCTCCCAGAAGCCTGAGCATTGACCATAGTGGCTGGGGCTTCTGGGAGCTGAAGTCCACAAACATCTGGGGACCCACAGGTTGAGAACCACTGCATGCTGGCTCGCATGAATTCATCAGAAGAAGTTTACCATTGCTTTCTTTTGAGGCTGAGAGTGTGTGACTTGCTCAAAGTCATCCAGCGGACTTCAAGAGCTGAGTGGAGAGCTAAACCCTGGTCTCTCAGAGTCATAGTTTGACACTCAAACCACTATGTCAGCCCTCTATGGCAATCCTATCCTATTGAATTTCCTTGGTCGTCTTTATTCAGAGGAGATCGGCTAGTATTGCTTTCCTCTGAAGCTGAGAGAGTGTGATTTGTTCAATGCCACCCAGTGGATTTCCATGACTGAGAAGGGATTTGGGGGAGCCCAACGTTCAAATGACCACAGCAGGCTGGTGTACGTTGACATTTTGTCTTTGGGTGCCCTGAACAGGATTTTGGGCAAGGGCTCGCACCCAATTGTGTCTTCTCCGTCATGCCCGGATCTGGCTGCTAAGAGGGTGGTTTGCCCTGGGCGGAAACCTTTTGTGTAAACCCAACAGACAACCCACAGCCCTGTTCCTGCTCCGCCAAGATGCTTTGGCCTGTTTCAGCGTAAGGGAGCCAGCTGTGTTCCTAATCGCTTCCGAAAGGAGACCTTAATCCATCCGGTTCTGTTATTAAACTTGCCGGGGGAGCAGGGGTCATGGAGGATTTGATGGAAGAAGCTGTCCGCCATCACACGACCGGCCCCGCAGGTCACCCCAAAAGGCTGCCTGGCCGTGTGAATCCCCAGCGGTCAATTTTTAATCCAGGTGCCACCTAAATTCGGTGGAATTAGTTTTGTCTAGGGGCTTATTTTTGACATTGATTTCATCCCTGCTTGTCACCTCTGACTTGGGATCCTTGCGGCAGCGCCTTGTTTTTCTTCCTCGCAAGACGAGTGACCTGCTTTCCATCTTTTGCAAACATCTAACTAATCTCATCTGTTAATGACTTCTCCTTTCCTTTCTTCTTTCTTCTTCTCCTTCTTTTTTCTTTAAAGCCAAGATTATCTGCCTAGGCAGATTATCAAAATGTCCTCTGCTGATATGATTACATTCCCCCCCCCACCTTTATTCCTTCCTTTGTTGTCTCCAGAGAAATAAATGAAAGAAAAGAAATCCATTCTTGAAAAGGCGATATCTCTCTTCTCGTTTTGGCAAACAACAGGCCCCGTCCCCTTGGGGGCGGATTTTAACATCTTGTTTATCTGGAGCCATGAACTCCAGTGCTTTGGACTGCAAACTGTTGCGTAAATCAGAATTCTTACAATTTCTGGCCCCTGAAGAATGCTCCCCCCTCCAAATTAAAAACACATTCTTCTTACGCCTGAAATACTTCATTTTTAAATTGAGCAGGGATATTGCTTTTAGAATGATTGCTCTTCATCTTGGAGAGATGGTGGCCGATGGGGTCTGTCCTTAGCCTGGTGTTGTTCAATATATGAATAAATGACTTAGAGAGTGGAATAGGCAGCTTGCTTATCAAATTTCCATGAGTCACGATAAGATCACAGAATCATGGACCTGGAAGAGACCGCAAAGGCCAGTGGAGTGGTGAATCTGTTCTGGAATTTAGTCTGAACTTAAAGGTGCTCTCCAAAGTCATAGAATCAGAGAGAGAGAGTTTGCAAGGGCTATGGAGACCAACTCCATGGCCATCCAACCTCTCTTTAAAAACCTCCAAAGAAGGTGACTCCACCACATTTCACTGAGGTGGCGTATTCCATTGTTGAAACCGCTCTTACCATCAGGAAGTTTCTCCCAATGTTTAGGTGGAATCTCTTTTCCTGTAGCTTGAATCCATTGCTCCGTGTCCTGGTCTGTGGAGCAGCTGAAAACAGGTTTGCTCCATCCTCCATGTGACGTCCCTTCAAATATTTAAGCATAGCTATCATGTCAACTCTTCACCTTCTCTTCTCCAGGCTAGACATCCCCAGCAGCATACAAACCGCCTCCAAGAAAAAAAAATCTTATTAAGAAACCCTGTGATAGATTTGTCTTAAGGTTCCCGTAAGTCTGAACTTTAATGACTTGACAACAACGATACAATCCCAGACCCCCCAAATTCATGGCTCCTGGCCCAGCTAAACTTTTCTTCTCTTTTTGTCTCTTTTTTTTTCAATTTCAGAATATCTTTATATAAAAAAGCATATTTTTTGGTGAGCTGTCGTTGTTCAAGGTTCAGCTCCTTGCCGAGTGTTTCTGTAGATGTTAAAAGTTTCTGTGTGGGTGAGTGGCGGGGGCTGGATGCGTCTTGGCTGCGCTGCGCATGCTTAGAGATCCCTGCTTATGAACAGTAAGGCATCAAGCGGAGCACAGCTTGGGCACGGCAGCTGTGGAGGCTCATTTTCAGCTGCTAATTGCATATTATTACATAGCCCAGGTATATTTTTAATCAAAAGAACAAACACCTCCTTGGCTTTGAAAGGGGTGGAGGCTGGGCTGTCACAGAAGAGTCAATGAAGCCCGCAGACAGGAGACGGATCTCAGCCTTTGCCGACATGCAAGAGCTGGAGGCAGAGGGGTTGCTGAAAAACTGGTCCTAACCATGAAATTTGGAGTATTTCAATACAGGATGGAAATTCAAGGCATGCACCAGTTTGCCATGGAAATGAAGCTAACTCAGTGGTGGGAATCGTGCCCCCTTCCATGAGTTCTTGACTACAGTTCCCAGCATCATTCACAGTTGGCCTTGCTGGCTAGGGCAGCTGGGAGTTGTAGTCCAACACCATCTGGAGGTCTATGCTGAAGATAACTTATGGCAACCCTCTCCTAGGGTTTCCTTGCCAAGGTTTAATCAGAGCAGGTTTACCCTTGACGTCTTCTGAGGCTGAGAGTGTGTGACTTCTTCTAAGTCACTGTGGGTTTCCACAGCTGAGTGGGGATTTGAACTCTGGCCTACGAAGTCCTAAATCCAGGGCAGGGGAGGGGTTTGAGTGTTGGACTGTGGCTCTGAAGTTCATCCAAAGCAGGTCAGGGAAAGGAAAGAGAAAGGGGGCGGGTAGATTTCCTTTTTCTCACCCATCTCCTTCCTTGGGTATGTTGGGAGCGGTTAGCAGAGAGTTTCTGGTGCTGGGAAGTTGGGCTGCAAGCCATCCTTAGCTGGGAGCAGACAGTGGCTGGTGGTGAAAAAGGAGGAGGACCAGAGGTGGGTTTTTGAAGGACTACTTGGCCCAACTGGGGCTCCAGAGAGGGACAGTTCCCCTGGAAAAGAAGCACCTGAGATGGGACGAGTTGCAGAAACTTGCAAATAATCAAATCCATGGAGTCAAAATTGCAGACGTGTAGGACCAACTGTAACTCCCTTACTCCTCAGCAGTAGCCAATGGCTTCCATCTAGAGTCAGGCTTATCGCGTGCATGCCTCTGGGCTGGTTATCAACTTATGGCAATCCCTTGAACTCCTTTTTAAGGAATCCTCAGAGGTAGCTTGCCATCCCCTTCCTCTGAAATATAGCCTGGAATTCCTTGGCGGCCCCTCTTCTAAATGCTAACTAGGCATCAGCCTGCTTGGCTTCCAAGATCAGATGGGACCTGGACACTTCAGGGTATTTAGGCCTCTTGCATTTTGAGCTGAGACACCAAAATCAGTGAGAGCTGGGTAAGCGGAGACTAACTGCAGCTTGACTGATTTTAACGGCTCAGAAATGGATCTGGCCGCTTATTGAGACAAGTCTAAACAGACATCACAGAAGCAACTAAAGCAGAGAGAACTTCTGGTTCTGATCAGAGCCTTTGTAGCGCATGTTGCTGCTATTGAAGGGGATACAGTATCCTCCATATAGAACCCAGAGTGCCTCTTTTAAAGTTCAGACTAAATCCCAGAGTGGATTTGTTACTCTACTGACGCTGGAGCCCTCTCTCTGTGTCTTCTCACTGCTTTGTATCTGCGTGCCATTTTTTCCAAGACAGAAGCATCTTTCCCTCCCAGCTGTTCTTTGTCCTGAGATGACAAGGCAAGCTTTTGAGCCGAAGTGTTGACGTTGGGTTCTTACAAGCTATCATGCGATACCACGGGCGATAACCTTTCTGAGTAGACTGCGGAGAGAGAATGCAAGTTTCAACTTGGATGGCCTTCCAAATTGTGCCCCGATGGATATGCATGCCGCCTCTTTGAGAGCTCTTAAAGAAACGCCAAAGGTCACACTTGACGTGTATGTGTCAGTCTTCCCATATTCACCCGGGCATATCTCCGTGTACAGTAAAAGTAGGTCAAGGAACAATCAGTATTAAAAAATGTACGGCTCTGTTTAATCTGGAATTATGCATGCTTGAATAAATTATGCATAAGATTTTTTTTGGAGGAAAAAAAACTTAAAGAGACAGCATCAGAGGCACTGTAAACATATGCCGATTTTCTCAGTGATTTTGCCAAGTGGCAAAGTATCGTAACCAGTTGCTTCAATGCCTGGAGGACAGATGTGAAAATCTCTCATTCTTGATCGCGTTGAATTTCTCGGAATGCTCCTTATATTCCCTTCCTGTCCTTGTTTTATACCAGGTTGTGTGGAAATCATGCCATCCTCCAGGTGCTGTTGGACTGCAACTTCCAGCAGTCCCTGCCTACATAGCCAAGAGCAAGGAATGCTAGGAGCTGCAGTCTAACATCTGGAGAGCCTCATAATCCCCACTCCTGAACTAAGTCCAATGCTAGTCCCAGGGAGAACAGACTCATTGAATGATCTACTAAAATGGCAAGCCAAGACTTATGTAAACCCCACCGTTTTAGGGGGTCTACTCTAATCGGGACCAAGCACCTGGTATGATAGGAACCATGTATCCCTCCAGATGTTATCAGACTCCAACTGTCACTGTTCTTCACTGTTCTGCTATGCTAGCTAGGGCTGCTGGGATTTATAATCCAACAATGTCTGGAAGCTCACATCATTTAGGTCTCTGTTTATTCCCCCTCTCACACAGCTTTTAAAACTGCATTTAGCCCAATTTGCATGTTTATTTAAACAAGCCACCAAATTTATGCCCCGTTGACTAGATCGTGTTTTCCATATTTTTTCCAGTTATGAGCCATTTAGCCATTCACATAAACTGAATATTGTTTTCTGAACTCTTTATTCCCTGGAAATGCCCCATAAGCTTTTGCATTGAACAAGGTACGTCATTTTAAAGACCTGTAAAAATTGCTGCATTCTTGGGTACTGAGAAAATAGAATTGTAACATCTTTCCCTATATCTTCTCATTGCTGATTTGATCCTAGAGAATGATATACTTGTCCATTATCTGTTTCTTTGAAGTCAAAATCTGAGCTTGATGGATCCCCTTTCAAGGCTGTTCTTGCAGTTCTCAGCCTTGGATGACTCCTACTCTCACATCGTCCTAAGGTTCATGCTTAGGTCTTCCCTTAGATTTGGGACATGGGGCTCCAAGTGACCTTGGTGTGGACCAATTCATTTTATTTTATAGTGGAAAGCATAACGCACTTTGGTCCAGGCCTAAGAAAGCCATTCGGAGCCAGATTTAACAGAGTGACCAACAATTCAACTTTATTTTCTTAACATGGTTGATTTATTGAGTTCCAATACTCAGTTCCAACCATATAATAATATCCAAACGTAGTTGTTTCAGATCTTTTCCTTCAATCAAGTTGGACATGCAGTACGCTCTACTCTGAGTCTCAGAAGTCACTCCTTCAAAATTCTTCCTCCAATTGTCACCAATAAAATCTCTTTTCTTATTTTTTAAAAGTCTTCCTTTGCCTCACTGAAGCCTCTCCTCTCCAGAGTTCTCTGTGCTGCAGTTGTCTCTGTGCTATTATTCTCAAGCATGCTTCACAGCTTTTCATACAAGAGTTCTTCCATAACATTTTTTCAAGTTTTTGTCCTCTTTGGTTTTCCTGTTATAGTATCACATGGGACTACTTCCAAAGTCTGTTTAATTACACAGGCTATCATATTTGACAATTGATTGTACTGTCTCAGCGGGTGATGGAACTCCATCTTTGGAGATCTTTTAAACAGAAGTTGAATGGACATCTTTTGGGAGTGCTGCAATTGTGCATTCCTGCACGGCACGGAGTTGGACCAAATGGCCCTTCTAGTCCTTTCTAATTATGATTCGGTTATTATTTTCTGGTAATTCTGAAAGGCTGGAAAGGTGGACAGTTGATTGGTGACTTTGATCTTCAAGGTATCATTAGGTGGAGATGTTGGAATCAACATGTCCTCTTTGCATGGACTGTGGTTGTGAGGAAGACCAACCTTTCTGGCTTAAGTGGTGGCACTTCCTGGGCTTGTTCCCAGTCCCACTAAGACATGCCGGGTTATACTTCAAGGATATGGTGACTCTCACATCAGTGGGGCTGTGAATCCCACTCTACATTTCAGTCTTAACTTTACAAGAAGATGCTGTAGATGCTGAAAGCTGTCCCTTAAATAGGTTCAGGAGCTTGGAGAACACATGCAAAGAAACTTCAAAGAAGTTTCTGAATCCTATAGCTTCAGTACTGTGGAGATCTTCCTTAAAGGACCTTTCGAGGAGGTGTCCAAGATCCCGAAAGCTACTTCCAAAATACCTTCAGCACCTTGGAGAGTTTCTTTCAAGTTGAGCCCAGAGGTGCCTCACTGTTCCACCAATTTCAAAGTGGTGAACCTGCTTCATTTTTACACCACCAGCTCCAGTACTTCCAAGCCCTTTGGGGAAAAACCCAAAGAATTGCTCATTGCCATTTTTTGACTCCTCAACACCTTGGGAATAACCAAACCTTTGCCTTGGTGTGTATGTGAGCAAGAATTTGCAGCTCCGATTTCCATTCCTTCTTCCTCTGACATCTGGTGTGCTACTCCTGAGAGTTCTCCACCATTCAAGCTTCAAGTGATTTGTCACCTGGGTGGATTAGGAGCTAGATATTATCCGCGTCCCAGCATAAATCCATCCTTGACCATTATGTTAATGCATTTATTAATCACTTTCCAATTTGCGGAGAACATCTGCGGCAATTTGTGGGTCTGTGAGAAAGGGCGAAAAAGATTCCAAAGAATTCTGTAAAATTGCATCAGGCCTCATTCCCCCACCTGATATTTTGCATTTGATATTCCTGAACAACAAATAAGGCACTTTTCTGTTTGTGAAACCCTATTAGTCTCTCTTTCCGTATGGCCACTGGCTCCGTTTTACCATGCAGATTTGATTACTCCAAACCGGCTCATTTTCTCTCTGGAAGCTTGACAGAGACGAAGTAATGCCATGAGAGATTTGTTCACCCCCAGCACCTATCTGTTGCCCCTGAATATCCTTGGCAAACATTTATATCCTCTGATTTCCATAGAGGGCAGACTTGCATTATGAGATTACAGGATGCTAACATCTTTATCAGAAATGTTTGCAAAAACTGATGGAAATCCTGATCTCAGGGTTAGCTGTGGTGTAGTGGAGCTAGGGCTTTCAGAGTCAAAGTGCCAGGACTTTTTAATTAACAGGGATTATGTCATTAAGACCACCCCCACTTTAGCCTTCCCTGTTTCCTCTGAGTTTAGCTGCAAACTTCACCATCGCTGGTTGTGGGCAGTCCGGGTTGTAATGCAGTGTTTTGGATTGTCTGAATGGGCAACAAAGACTCATTAGCTTTAGAAAAGACCTGCTCTGTCCAAGATGAAAATTGCTAGCACTGGCTTGTGGTTGTGGATTAAAATATGGCCTGTCGTGATGTCTACCTGCACTCTAAAATTTCCTACTGCATTGCAGAAGAAGAGGGTCCCAAAGTTCATCCAATGATTTCATTGCAGAGAGCTCTAAGGCTGGGGTTCAAAGAAAGATTAGATCTTTCTCTAGCCAAGAATTTTAAGTAACTCATCAAATTGCAAGTTCCAAAATTTCATATGATGAAAGCATGGCCCTTTAAAGTGGTATCAAATGGCTATAACTGTGCAGTGTAGCTACACTCTTAGTCTCTAAGCCAAAGTCCTCCAACATAGTGCCTTCCAGATCAACTGTAACTCCTCAGGCATGCTGACTGTGGATGATAGGAGTTGGCATCCCAAACATCTTAGGGCATCAGGATTTGGGAAAGCTGCTCTTCATTGCTTCGGAGCCCTGTGGGTGTGCTTAGGGCAGTTTGGAAGACTCTTTTTTTTCTAGACTCAGAAGTAACTAATTACAAACTATTAGTTGTTTGTAATTAATTCTCCTTTGGAAATATAGAGGATATAAGTAAGTTACTTGCTGATTGTGAGCTAATGGGGTAGCTGCATTCTTTTTGCCATGTAACTTTGAGAGTAACTTTTAGTTACTTCTGTATTTTCAGGATGTGGCTTCCCTAATTGGAGATAACAGCTCTTAGGTGAAGTGTTGCCTCGGCTTTATTGTGGATGTCGAGATGACAGCAAGACGGACGGGCGGAGAACGTGTTTTGCACCACGGACCGGCAATTTAAAGAGTTCAACTGAGTTAAAGGGTAACTAAGGGGAACTACTTTTGAGAAACAAACATGAAAAGGTTTACTTTTTCAAAAGGGTGGGCATAATGGAAACTAACTGCTTTTAAATCGTGACAATGATTGATGTGTTCCAAAATGACCCACAGTTTTAAACTGTTTTTAAAACCTACTTTAATATCTTCATTTCTTTAATGTGCTTTTAGCCTTTTGCAGTTGTTTTGTTTAAATGTGAAATTGTTTTAAACTGTTTAGTTGATAGCTGAATGCCACACTGAGATCCAAAGATATAGGGCAGAATATGAAAATTAATATTAATATTAATATCAATAATAATAATAATATATTTCTTACCTGCCTCTCCCCAAGGCTTGAGGCAGGGTACAACATAAATTAAAAAATGCTGATCACAATGAGCTACTTTAATGGTAAGAGTGCACCAACTGCTTTTGTAAGTAGAATGATAACAAACTACTTTAAAAGCTACCCTAGTAGATACTAAATATTTTAAAAATGACTTACATGTCCTTTTTTTCTCTTTTTGCATTAAGTTGGTTCATGGATAGGCAGGGAGATGCTGCATCTTGGCACCCTCTGAGCTGTGGTTTGCCGAGCCAGAGGTCAATTAACCCAGTATGAAAAACATGTCCTTCAGCCGCCACAACACGATTCTCCCATTAGGGAAGAAAGAAACAGCCGCTTGTGGTGACATCAAGGTTGCCTCTTAATAACCTCCCTCAAACACTGGAAGGTTGTGTGTATGTACACCCTTGGAATCCCCTTCCACGTTTAAAATAGGAGGGGGGAAATAGGTTCAAAAACAGCTGTTTCTGCTTGGAATCTTCTTGGTTGTCCCTAAACTAGAACTGAACCCTTGTTTTTTGATGCTCCAGAGACTTGGACACAGAGCAATGGCTTCAAACTACAGGAAAGGAGATTCCACCTAAATATTAGGAAGAAATTCCTGAAGGTAAGAGCAGTTTGACAGTGGAATACACTGCTGCCTAAGTGGAATATGGTGGAGTCTCCTTCTTTGGAGGTTTCTAAGCAGGGGCTGTGGATGGCCATCTCTTGGGAATGCTTCAGAAGTGTCTTCCTGCGTGGCAGAAGGGGGTTGGACTGGATGACCCTTGGGGGTCTCTTCCAACTCTATGATTCCGTGTCTCACCTCCATGCTACTTACATAATGATGCAAACATGTATTCCAACACCATCTCATCTCATGTTTAATTTAATTTAAAGACTGAGAGGGGACTTGATAGCCATCTTTAAACATCCCTCCCAAAAACAGTATGTAGAAAGTGGTGTGAGCTTGTTTTCTGCTGCTCTGGGGAACTAGAACATGAACCGGTGGATTCAGCTTGCTAGAAAAGAGCTTCTACTTGAAAATTAGGGGGAAAAGTGTCTTTCCTAAAATTGCTGTTCAACATTGGAATAAGCAGCCTGGGAGTGTGGTGGAGTCTCCTCCTTCTTTGGAGGTTTTTAAGCAGAGGCTGGATGACCATCTATTGGGAGTGCTTTGTTGGGTGTTCCTGCATGGCAGAAGGGGGTTGGACTGGATGGCCCCTGGGGTCTCTTCCAACTCTACGATTCTATGATTCTATGTAAAGAGCTAGTCAGGAATGTTATTTGGATGGAGAGTTGCTCGCAAGATGACCTGGTTGCTTCTACATTAGACTGTATGAATGCTGAACTTGGGGCCTTTCTGTTCAGATGTTGGTTTCCTGGGGCACGAGAGGAAAATGCATTTCTTTGAATGAGGCTGACCAGCATGGTCATCTAGGTTTCCCTGGGTTTACTTGGGGAAGCAATTTTTCTTGGAGATCTCTCATTCATAAGTTCAGCATAAGCTGAAGCCAGCTTGAATGCAAATAACCACAAGGAAGCGGTCCCCCTCACCTCCTTTGAACCCTGTGCCTGATAGGTCACCAAGCTTGGAGCTGGCTTGTTTTCTGCCACTCCAGAGACTTGGACGTGGAGCAATGGATTCAAATGACAGGAAAAGAGATGCCACCTAAGCATCAGGAAGAATTTCTTGAGGGTAAGAGCTGTTCAACCGTGGAATAGGCCGTCTTGGACAGTGGTGGAGTCTCTTTCTTTGGAGGGTTTTGAACAGAGGATGGATGGCCATTTGCTGGGGATGCTTGGAGAGTGTGTTCTTGCATGGAAAGGGGTTGGGCCTGGTGGCTGTTGTGGTCTCTTCCAACTCTAGGATTCTACAACATGGTAGCAGAAGGACATGGTTTGCAGTGCATATCATGCAAAGCATATGGTGGGACCCAAGACATGATCAGCTTGCATTGCAAACCATCTCCCTCTGTTACCATGTTGTAGAATCATGCAGGCTGCCAAATCTATGCTCAGCAGCTTGCATGAAGCTGTATTTCCCGAGTCATGCAGGTCACGAAGACCAAGAGGGAAGGGGGCCCCTCCATGGTGACCGCACTGGTCTGTTGAACAGTCATGGCCCCGTCAATGCATGCACACGCCAACAATGCTGCTCAGCACTGCAGAGGTGCAGTAAAGTTAAACAAATTAGCTCTCTACTTAGGGGATTCCTGCCTTACTGACAAGCTTAAGAAAGGCACGCTGCCTTTTCAGCTCGGAGAGATCAGAAAGCTGCTGTAGCTGGACAGACCTTCTTTCTGTGGCATTATAGACTTTAGATGAAATATTAGCTCCAGTGGTCCTGTTGCTACACCAGGCAGGAATAAGAAAATGCAGATCAATAAGAGGAGACGGGATAAAAACCGAGCATGGTCTTGCTGCAGGGAGAGGGCCATCCCCGTCAAAGATTTGATCTCTCTGACAAATTGAGAGCACAATCAATTCTCCATTGCTTCGAAGTGAGTCAACTTGCTGACATCGTCCTTCTCTCTTCCCAACTTCTGAGTTCTGCGCAACATTTGTGGAATACCAATGAATTTGGGAAAAACATGGGCACACACAGGAACATGCCTCCGAACGAAGGGGAAAAGCCTGGGCATTAGCCCAAGATGGCAGGAAAATCTTTTTTGTACAAATCTATTTCTTCCCTGCAAGCCAATCTTCACCCTTTCACTAAGGGGCAGAAGGAGGCAAATGGTGGTCTGTGGATATTTTTGGGACTCCAATGGCACCGCCAATCTTTTGCATTTTTTTTTTGCTTATTCCACTCTGAACATCTCAGATTGTTCCCTGAGTTGTGAACGGGTTGTTGTGTTCCCAAAGTAGAAATCCTGTGTTATTATACCTGCTGATCTTCACTTATTGCATTCTTGCGTGCAAGGAAAAAGGATTTCAAGGTTATTTTTGGCTCCATGGGATAAGATTATGAGAGTTAGTGCAATTTCTTCCTTCCTTCCTTTCTGCATTTCAGGACTTTTTTTGCTGAAAAATCTGTGTACTCATAATAGAAATTATTGGGTTTGTGGGGCAAACCCATTTTTCCCCCTTACCCAAAACCTACTGACAAGCTGGAAAGTGTCCAGAGAAGATAATCAACCAAGATGACCTCTTTTAACTGAAACACTCTGTAAACCTTTTGAGGGGTTAGTACCTAAATTAAATAACTGATCATACTATGGAACATATAAAACATATTAGCTTGGCCAGTTTCCTGATGGGCCTCTGGTGTTACCAGACATCCTTTCTCACTGAGAAAATCTGTGCATCTAAAAAAAGGTTTTGTAAAAAAGAAAAAAAATGGCAGCTATGTTTAATCTCTTTGTCTAAACAGTCTGATTAATGGTCTGTATTCTAATAGCTGATTATCGATATTTATATTCAACACATCAGGGATGAGTCTTAACAGGTAGTTGGTACAAATTCCTCCCTAAATTCCAAGCCTGTGCCAAGCAGGTGGTGATGATAAGGAGAACCGAGGCCACGGTTATCCAAGTTTAACGCTCAGCGTCAGCCAAATCCACAGAAACTTCTGGGAAAAGTAAGATAAGAAAGTTAGCACAACAGGCCGAGAGGTTTAGCATCGTGTGACAGTGTGCTCGTGGTGTCCTAATCCTCTTAGTTTACAGTTCTTCTGTTTATCGGCCATTTCCGCACTAGACTGTTATAGTGCTATCGTTCCACTTTCAACATCCTATGGAATCCTGGGGTTTGCAGCTGAGGGAGGGGCTCAAAGTGTGTGCACGTGTCATGCTTTACTTGTGCCATCATGTGCCCCTCAACACTGATAAGACACTCTGCAAAAAATAACCTCCATCTAAACGTATGTTGTGAGCCAACATGGCGTATTGGGCCATTTCTGCACTAGACTGTTATAGCGCGATGATTCCACTTTCAACATCCCATGGAATCCTGGGGTTTGCAGTTTCGGGAGGGGCCGGCCGGCCCCTCCCGAAACTGCAAACCCCAGGATTCCATAGGATGTTGAAAGTGGAATCATCGCGCTATAACAGTCTAGTGCGGAAATGGACTTGGTTTGAGCACTGAACCTACAGTCTTGGAGACCAGGGTTCGATTCTCTGCTCAGCCATGGAAACCCGATGGGTGACCTTGGCGTGTCACGCTCTCTCAGCCCCAGCAAAATCCCATGGAAGGTTTGCATTACGGTCTCCATATGTCAGAAATGACTTGAACATGCGCGTCAATAACAACAACTGTACCGTCATGGCCCCATCCCATGGTTATTTAACACATAGGTAAATCCATTTAAAGGAGCCAATATGGTGCAGTGTTGAAGATACACAGCCACGAACCAATTGAATCTAGTTGGGATTAACAACAGGATTTGAGCCTAAAGCCTGTACGGCATCCACCAGCTTGCTGATGTGGAAAACACCAAACAGCTCGCTGCATAAACCCACAAATCTTGATGCAATCTTCTATATGCCTCCGAGCGCAAAGATGTTTGGCTTTTCATCTTCCATCCTCAAAAACGTATCTAATCATTTCAGATTGAGAAGTGGGGAAAAAACATACTAGTTGTACCATTGTAAGAACAGGAAATAGATTGCACAGTTGACCTTGGATCATCAATCTTCACTCAACAGAGGAGCAAAATGCAAAGGTTTGTTTTGTTCACACCCTCCTTAAACTATTGGGTTTTCTGCTTAAGCAAAGAGCACAGTGTGTGGGCAGAAATGTCTACAAAAGCACCTGCAGCCTCGGTTGAAACCAGACCTTTTAATTCTTCCCATCCGGCATCCTGAATTCAAATGATGCTCATTAGGCAAAGTGTGATGGAGTCAAGTTTAAAAAAAAAAGAGGCATGGATAAATCTGACACTGCTAGCGGCAAAACTTGACAGACTGAACTCCTCCTCATTTGCGCAAGTCAAAGGGCAGAAGCAAACCCAGTTCGATGGGATTCATAAGCGAATGACAGTTCTGCGTTTGCCTTTCCAATTTGTCAGGCGGCTGCAGCTGCCAAAGTCTGGCGTTCGTTCTGATGAGTATTTGGAAAGGTGAAATGCTAGTTTCCCTAGCAACTTTGCACGGCTTCCCTTCCAACACCCTCGGATTGCATTTAGGTTAATTATATCGCGAAGTAGACCTATGCAGGAGTTATCAGATGTGGTTTCAGTTAATGCACAAGGAGGTAGAAATGCTTTTGCTTGGCCTACCCCATCCTTGGTTCTGTCGTCCTCTGTGTGTGGCGGGCGGCAGTCCGAAGAGGAGAATCAGTTGTGTAACGGCGGGAGGCCGATGGAGGCAGCTCAGGGAGCTGGGTATGTTTGGATGCCTGCTGTAACTTGCGATGCCTTCTGCTCTGGCCATGGCAGAAACTGATGGATGCTCTTTTGGTGAAATGTTCTGGAAAGACGCTCGGAGTCAGGCAGCATTCTCAGCTGCAAGAGCTTCGCTGCGGGAAATTTCTCCCCTCTCAGCAAATGTATCCTTCCGATTCTCCGTCTGTAACCTGGACCTGCCACTTATGCCATTTCACGAGGCCTGCTTTTTCAGTTTCCACCTGCCAGGCATCCAGAGATGGTGTGCGCCGTGAGCCAAGAGGCAGCTGCCAATCTCCCGGGGGGCGTGAGTGAGAAGTTATACATCCCCCATATATTTTGCGGCTTCGTCGTATTGCCCATTAATTTCTAAAATTCCTGACGGCTTAAGAACTGCTGTGAATTACTGCCCAATAAAGAGACGGGCCCAACTGCAGCGACATGCAAGCCGGCGGGTAGGAAACGCGCCGAGTGGTATAGCACAGACCTTGCCAGGACTGACAGAGAGTGTGTGCCCATTCTTCTCTTCCCTCTGCATGGAGCTGGTTTGGAGAGACAGAGATTGCACACCCTCTCTCAGGAATACAGAGGCAAGGTGTAGGCAGGGAGTCAAACTTGGACCACATTTTATTAACTATTTATAAGAAGCTCCTATCCTGCAGTGTGACCTGCCTCGTAGAAGAATGTGGGCAAAGCTGGAAGTCTCTTCCAACCTCCCCTTCCCATAAATGCTGCTTTCTCCTTCCTGTCAGGTGGTTTCCAGAAGCTCATCACCACCTGCTCAAGGAGCCTGGGACATCGATGCCGGCCACAGTCGCCTCCAGTTGTGTGCCATATCATCTGTTTTGTTCCTTGTCTTGTCCATTTAATCATTTAATCTACTTATGGACTGGTTGTATCTTCTTTCTCTTTAGAGAGCTGGTCAAGACTATAATAGTGCTGCTTGTAGACCACAGTCATGACATGCTGATTTACAGAATTGTAGAGCTGGAAGAGACCACAAGGGCCAAGGAAGCTGTAGTTGTTTGGACACATGCCAGGCTAGTAGGGAATCTGTTATGGAATTCAGTCTGAACTTAGAAGTGCTCTCCAACGTCATAGCATCATAGAATCCTAGAGTTGGAGGAGACCCCAAGGGCCATCCAGTCCAACCCCCTTCTGCCATGCAGGAGGACGCCATCAAAGCATTCCCAACAATGACCGTCCAGCCTCTCTTTAAAAATCTCCACAGAAGGAGACTCCACCACGCTCCAGGGTAGCAGTGTATTTGACTGTCCAACAGCCCTTATTGTCAGGAAGTTCTTCCTAATGTTTAGCTGGAATCTCTTTTCCTGAAGCTTGAAACCATTGCTCCGTGTCCTAGTTTAGCACTAGCTTCACACTCACAGGGTTATGTGACAGTTGGGCAAGACAGCCTTGTTACTGAACTGTGTCTTTAAGCTACTGAATATACAACCCAAGGCACGCATGTTGCACAAAATTTGGAATGCGCAATGCACCTCTGCGTGTGACATATGCAATGTGCAGTTGGCATGATGTGTAATGGCATCATAGGCTCAACTCTACTTCTGCAGCCTTGAGCTGAATGTGGATATTGTGCATTGGAAAAAAAAGTCAAATCACTTCCACTTCCATCCATAAATCACTAAAAGGATTCAGGAAATCTATTGTGAAACAGGGTGGGAGAGACACTGCCCCCAAACTACAGCCTCTAGAAGCCCCATGATTTATGTACATTAAAAATAAAGACATCAGCAGAAGTGACTTTGGGACCAGCCCATTCAAAACAACTCCTCTAAAGTGACTTGCAAAGAAAAAAGCAAACTTTATTTGGTGAAACACTTGTGAACACAGAGGGGGAAGGAGAAAGAGCCGATTCGAGTACAAAGCCCCAAGTGTGCAGCGCAAGTGGATGTTTCCCTTTTTAACGAAACCACAGTTTATGCACTCCCGATTACACACATAAATGTCTGTCGGGAGAGGCAAATCAAGTAATCATGCTTTAATAGAACTTAAAGGAGCTTATATTCAAACCATTAACTTAGCAGACAGTGAAACAACGTCTAGCCCTGCTGCCCTCACAGCATTGCTAATTCTTTTTAATTTTATTTTCGGTATACATTTTTTTTGGAGGATAAATGTAAGAAAAAAATCACAAGGGAAATACACGTGTGTGTGTGTTTATGTGCAGAGCTGAATGTGCTGAAATTGCCTCCAATGCTATGCCTCCCTAAGTCTTCATTTGACTTCGAAAATCGAGATAAGATAAGTTTTACTGGTGGTTTATAGCAGAGAAAACCACTGCAGTCCTTTAGCTGGTGGGTTTCACCATCTCCCTGTGGCAAGAGATAGAATCAGGTCCCTAAACAATGAATTCTCCTCAGACCACCTCGGGACCAACACTCCACATCTCCGTAGCTGGATAATGGGTCCTGTGGTCTGAGATGAAGCCCCTCCGCCAACTAGAACTTGAATCCTGATGGGGAGGAGGTATGCATAGCAGAAGCAAATGAAGGAACCTGCTCCATCTCCCATCCTAATAATTCTGAGAATGGGACCTGCAACTTGATTTTTAAAATTTATTTATTGCATTTTATATGTCAACTTTTTCCTGGAGTGGGACCCCAAGGCGGCTCGTCAAAAGAATCAGCTAAAACCTACCCATAAAATGAGCAATAACCTAACAGTGCTTGGTAAAGTGGAAGGCAGACGGAAAGATTGCCAGGGATTTAGACCCGAATTGATCGACTCAGACTCAAGTCATTCTCATGACTGAACTTGACAATAAATGACTCAACTTAATTCAACTTGTGACTTGTATATTTTTTGTGATTGACTTGCTGCCCTTGATTCAGTAACATAATCCATTCATCCAGAAACGTTATGACTTTGAACAACGCTTCTGTCTCTTTTTGCCTACTGGCCACACGACAATCTGCCTCAAGCCCAAAGCATTTTCCTCATACCAGAAGGAAAGACCCATCCCCAGGGTGCATTTCTCAGAGGCAAACAGCAAAAGGGTTGGGCGACAGGCTTGAGGAAGAAGGATCCTTCCTTCTAAAGCTTTTGAAGCTTCAGTAATGGGGAGTAAGAAGGATCCTATTCACCCCTTCAGAAGCTGCAAACTCTTGTAAGTCCATTGACCCCCCTCCGTACAGGCCACCCACCCTCTTTTTTCTTTTCTCTTAAAGTTGACTCCTACACACGAGATTTGACTTGAAAATATCTTGCAAGGACTTGAGACTTGACTTGAGACTCAACAATAAAGACTTGAAACTTGGAGTAAAAGACTTACATTCATCACTAAAGATCACATTAGAGGTTAATAGATTTGGCCAAGGAAGCTGCAGCTGTTCTGAATTTGTAAAACCTGAGCAGGAAAGAAACAATTGTCTTCAGTGGGAGCAAATAGGGTGCCAATCCCTGGCAGATCAGAGTAAAATAATTCCTCCGGTGTCAGGCAATGCAAGAAGTGCCGCTTTGAAGGAGCTATCTGAGGCTCTGGAGCTACGAGGAAACTACGATTCAGCACTTTAGATAGGTTACTTAGTACACAAAGTGGACTTAACATTTTATTGGCATGGGACCCACCAGCCTCCATTGGATACAGAAATAGATAGGAACTCAGGACATATTTATTGCTGTTTATATCCCCACTCAGCTACAAGGGTCTTGGGTATCACATGTCCCCCTCCCAGCCTCAGCTACTTATGGACTGCAAATCGCACAGGCGGCAGAAGAAATTCTTCTGGGAGCCTCTTAATCAGCAAGCTGGGGAAGGGAGAGAGAGAGAGAGAGAGAGAGAGAAAGAGGTGGCGGCTCTTTCTAAAGAAGGCTTCGGCATTTTGCACTTGGAGAAAGCAGATGGAGACTCATCTCCCTTCTGGGCCACTGTCTGTTCTCAAGGCATTTGCTACCTTGCAGGGTTTGTACTGATTTGGGGAGATGGAAGAAGAGATGAACAGTTATTCTCCCTGGACCTTTTCCCAGGACACTTGTGGGCTCACCAGACTGTTGCCAAGCACCAGTTGGGAGCCGTACATAAAAGAGCGAGGGGAAATGATTTTTTAAAATAATTTTTTGAACTGTGCGAGTCCCTTGCTATTCAGAGCGGACAGATCTCATCAACCTGTGGTTCCATCGGTAGGTGGAAACTTGTCTGTTCTGACAGGCTTTTTTGGAACTGACCGCAATACCTTTTAATAGTGTGCTGCTCTATTGATTTTTAAAAATCTTTCCCGTTTTAATGGCTTTTTCCTAATAGTTTTAATTCTTTAGACAGTTTAATTGCATTTTAACAATCACTTAGTGGCCTGGATGCTATCCACTATCCTATCCAAAGCTGACCTGTTGGATAAATGGGAATAATCTATGCATTAAGACAGTGGTTCACAATGGAGTCAATTAACTCTTGGATAAATGGGAATAACTTAAGTCAATGGTCCACAATAGAGTCAATGAGTCAGGATTTTAGCCAGGACAAACCAGTATGGCATACTGGTTTGAGTGTTGAAGTATGACCATGGAGACCAGGTCTTGAATCCCTGCTTAGCCGTGGAAATCTACTGGGTAACTTTCGGCAAGTTGCACTCTCTAAGCCTCAAAGGAAGGCAAAGGCAAACTCCTGCTGAACAGATCTTGCCAAGAAAACCCCATGTTAAGGTCACCATAAGTTGGAAACGTTTTGAAGACACACAATGACAACAGTGACAGGAAGAGATCTACCTTCATTTTTTTTAAAAAAAGAACTTTGAAACTTTGCAAGCATCCAAATGCAGGAGGAAGCAAAATAGCAGGGTCTTCCCATTAGGGAAAAAATGGTTAGCCACTACAGTTGGCACTCCACGTTTGCAGGTGTAACTGTTATGGATATGATGATTTGTGAGTTTTCCCAACTCCTGCACCCCACCTTAAGTGCTCCCTTTCTGGGGGAACATTTTTCTGATTGGGCTGTGTAGCTCTCTAAAAACTTGCCTTCGGTCCTTCTTGCCTTGCCAGCTCAGGATGGTTCACAGTCTGATTTCTCAGCCCCACAAACCCTTTCCCAGTGCCCCCCTCCACACACATCAAGGAAGGAGATGGGCAAGAGAGAGGAAGTATGCGGTTACCATGCCAACCTGCCCCCTTACCTTCTCCTTTCCCTGACCTGGTTTGGACCCTGTGTGCCCAGTTTCCATACCATGCCTCAGCCTCCTCCCTCCCACAAGGATTTTGATATTTGTGATTTTTCCACTTTGCAGGGCTCCTGCACCCCTAAGCCTAGCAAATGTGGCAGGCACCAATTCCGTCTGTCCGTCTGTCCGTCTGTCCGTCCGTCCGTCCATCCATCCATCCATCCATCCATCAACCTCTGGATGCTAGTGTCACCTGGCTGTGATACAAAATGCCTCCTTGTGACCCCAACTTCCCCAACAGAAGAGGGAGTAGAAGCATCAGACACAGCACAAATCAGCACTTGAACCATTTCTTTTTCTCTCTATCATTTAGTCCTTTCAGAAGTACCTAAACTTCCCAAATCACAAACAAGGAGATATAGGGGTATTTGTATAGGGACATCGTTTCCATTGAGATCGTATCAGGAAAAAAAAAAGGCACATTTTGTCTCTTTGTGTTCCTAGAATATTTCTAAGATATAAGTATTTTAGGTGTGGGAGAATGATTCACTTTGTCTTCCCTACCACTGTGGTTTTGGGGACAATTTGTATCAAAAAGGGGAACAACATAGAGGTCTCTCCAGGCTGAGACTGTGTAGAATTTCAAGAGAGCAAGTGCAGACATTTGGGACTTATAATGCCAGACACTCACTTTTAAGATTATTGCTATGTTGTTCTTACTACTGTTGATGGTGAAGTATGGTGATGTTAGGAAAGAGGAAGTCTGTGTCAAGAATATTTCTTTCACAGCAATTTTGGGATAGGAGCCCTTCCTAAAACATGCCAAGGATTAGAAAGTGGGCCTGTCTGTCCCGCAATCCAACTCCATCCTTGAAAGGTTTGCACAGAAAAGAGGTATTTTGCAGTTCTCTTTTGCATCAAATAGCCTGCCTTTCCAAAGCCTGATGAAAGTTTCTGCTGGCTAGGGAGCTGGGTTTGCTGGCTTTAGCACCTTGAATTGGTCCGAAGGGGGCACATCTCTTCAATTAGATGCGTGCACAGCCTTATCAGGAACAATGGGATGTCTTCATGAGCTGATATTTTCAGGAGTCTGCTCAGACTGATACTATTATTTCCCACTGGGCTGAATGTTCCTCTCCCCCCCTTTCATGCATAAATCCTCTGGAGTGGATCTGACATTTTATTGATTAATAATTGAAGCCCGCTTGTTTTATTTTTTGCTCTCAAATCCCAGCATTCCCATCAGGAGTGAACACAGATGTGAAAACAAAACCCGAGGGGAGCTGGGAACGTTCTCCTCGGTATGTGGCAGCTTCTGTCCTCATAGAAAATGGCAGCACAATAATCTCAAGTGTACTTGCAGAACTTTCCAGAAAGTCCTGTGATTCAAGTGGGTTCTTTGATAGAAACTCCTGCAGCTGGAATAATAAATAACTTCAGCCTCCTACTGTATTAACAAGAGCTGATGGAACTGTAATATTAATCACGAAATCCATGAGAATAGAAACAGGCTCATCTGAATGTAGCTTTCTTCTTCTTCTTCTTCTTTTTTCTTCTGGCAAAGCTTTGTAAAGGCTTTGCAGTTTCTTTTGCTTTGTTCTTCTTTCTCTTCTTCGCAAGGGTGGGTCTCGTGTCAAGTGGGTAATTCAGAAAAACCCTAGGATGGAGTCTCTTTCTTCCCTTGTTAAAAGTCTCCTGAGATGCCTACAGGTCTGGCGGAGGGGGGTATATAATTTAATGAAAGAATGAGGTATGCACAAAAGCAACAGATGGAATTCCATTCTGCAAATCCGCTATCTCCATCCACAGAAATGGATTCTGGCAGAACAATACTCTGGCCTGTTTCTTCTTCTTGCTTCTCTTGTCATAGAATCATAGAATTGTAGAGTTGCAAAAGACCCTGGGGGCCATCCAGTCCAACCCCATTCTGCCATGCAGGAAGCTCTCCCTTTAACAGATGGCCATCCAACCTCTGTTTAAAGACCTCCAAAGAAGGAGACTCCACCACACTCCATGGACACACCAGCCTATTCCACTGTCAAACTTTGTATGTTTTTTTTTTAAATTGCGTGTGCTTTTATTGTAATTTGATGCCTTTTGTAAGCCTCTTTGAGTCACAGTTTGGGAGGAAGATGGGATAGAAATAAAGGGATGGATAGGTGAATGGAACCACTAGATCAATGGAGCTTGTGAAAGGTATTGACTCACTAAATTACCGTGGATGTATTACCATGGAAGCAGTCTCTTTACACCCTCTTTCCCATTTGCTATTAGAATGATGGGTCTTCAGGCAGTATGAAAGTTTCTTGTATGCCTCTACTTTATAGGATCTCTTTCTTTAGGACTTTTGCGATTTGCTCAACCACCAATTGCAGTGCACGGTCACCAAGGTGTCTATACATCTAAGCAACCAAACCATGCGACTAAAGGACCTTCCATGTGTGATTGTGGCTACAGAAAAGGTTCCTCCTTTCTTTTTCTTTCTTCTTCCTGCCTCAGGATGGTGAGTACCACCTCTATGGAGCTGCTATTCTGCATAAAACTTTCCTGTAGTTATCCTGGGCATAGAGAATCTATGTTGATAGGATGCAAACGCAGGTTTTAACGTAACTAGGAAAATTCTGTAGTGAAGTGATTTGCCTACTGCCTGGCCGCTTTATTTCCCTGAAGCTGCTCTTGGAGAGATGCAAGAGTTCCAGTGCTTTCACTGGCATGTTCTGCTGAAGGAGACTGAGTCTTAATTGAACTATTCTTAATTTTTCCAAGGAAGGGGCCTAACAGCACAGGAATCTACTCCAGTCCAACAGATGCAGTGGGTCTATTCTTGCTGAGTCTAACAATAGGATTTAGAGCTTTATGTGCACCAATACCACAAGATAACATACAACCCTTTCATACTGTTCCAAACCGGTTTCTTGTTCATTCCATGTCCAACATGCCATTAAGCTAAGGACACTCAATAATGGAGGCCCGAATCCTGTTGACGGTCCCAACTAGGGTAGACCCATTGAGTGAATGGGATTTTCCTATGTGTTGCTCACCTTTCCACAGTTGAGTCAGTTGGGACTAACCAACAGGGTCTGGGATAATGATAATGGCAGCAATAACAATAATGGTCATGGTAATGATTATTTTCTCTCAAAGTCAAGCAAACATTGAAATTGAGCTTTAATCAGTGCTGGGGAAAAAAAAGTCGACAACTTAAACGAGCATCTTCCCATCAAGAACAAAAGTGTGATTACTTTTTGGCATCCCTCCAAGTCCCTCTATCACTGCTGAAAAGTAAATTAAAGGCAGTGATATGTTAATTCCGACGGCTCGTACACAGATGGAAGATTTCATCTAGCTCATAGTATCAAATTGGGAGTGATTAAAAAAAAATAATAACACAGAACTGTATATAACATAATTAAGCTGCGAAGAATGATGCTCAGAAGTTGACAACCCTCTTTGTCAGCCAAAATTGTGCCTAGTTTTTCCTAAGTGTGTTTTAAGTTGTGTTGAAATTCAACACAGTTCCCAGTGCTCCCGGAGAAAAGGTTGGCCTGTCAAGCCACATGCCCCTCACTTGCTTTCGTGCCCAATTTCTCTCACTCGCCACCTCCAAACCTGATGGGTTATTTTGCACTGTGATGTCATCCTGTTCCCTGCTTTATCACCAAGTGGTTGCAATCACGTATGTTCTGAATTCCAGCAGTGTTGCCGTTGGTCCTACTTGACTTGGGTTGAGATTCTAGATCCGCTGCTTAGTTAAGTGTACTCAACTTTGTTGAGTATATTTAATGAATTAGCACCTCCTGGTCCAGCCCTCTCCCATCCTGACTTAGTAGGAAGTGGAGGCACATCTAGGATGGGGCAAGTAGGTGCCAGTGCCAGGAGGGCACAATAAAACCATGCCAGAAGACTTAGTGGTGGCAGAACAGGAAGAGATCCCAAAGGTAGGGGTGCAACTTCCAAGGCCAGGCAGGAGTCCAAGTTTCTAAATCATAGAATCATAGAGTTGGAAGAGACGCCAGGGGCCATCGAGTCCAACCCCCTGCTATGCAGGAACACCCATCAAAGCATTCCCAACAGATGGCCATCCAGCCTCTGCTTAAAAACTTCCAAAGAAGGAGACTCCACCACACTCCATCAAGGCAGCAGATTCCACTGTTGGACAGTTATGGCAGTTGACTTTCCTCTCTCAGTTTCGTTTTCATAGCCTTGCAACCAGAGAGTTGACACAGACAGACTGAAAGAAAATAGACCCCTTTTTTGCCTCAGGCGCTGTTTATGCTAGATACGCCTCTGCTAGGCAGCAGCTGCAGTGAGCAAGGAGGGGGGTCTGTTCTTCTGTTAATTGGGGCACAATGGACTTATGCCTCCATCCCCTCTCATTCAAGCGACCTCCGGTGTGATCCTGCTTCCGACTGTTGCACCGGAGATGGCTCCCAGGAGGAGGTAGAAATGTCACTCTGCTGTGCCCTGACTGCCAGGAGAACAGACCTCCGTTGCTTGCAGCTGCTGCTGTTCGGTAAGCCAGGACTGGGGGACTCTGGCCAGGATGGTGGGCAAGAATGTTGTTTGCCCAGAATTGGAAACAGACTGAAGCCTCCAGGAGGGGAGAATGGGTTGTTAAAGCTGTGGATTTTGCCCAAGTTGCCAAACTGACATGGATTTTAAAAGACAAACCAATTGAAGACCTTTGAGCAGTAGGGAACCTAACAACGTGATAATCTGTGGTCACACTTACTAGCAATTCTAGTAAGTGGAATTTAATTAGATCTGTAATGGTAGAAATAATACATGTTTTACTAATTGCTTTTTTTTAAATTACAGTTTCTGCATTTGTGTGTGAGAGTTCTATTGTGTCTTAGTGATTTGTTAGGTTGTGTTTATACCTTTTAGCCGTGTGTTACAGTTTTAGATTAGTTTAGCTTAGTCTTAGCTTTAGTTATACATATATATTATTTATCTTTTTTCTCTTCTTTTTTTCTTTTCCTCTATTTTCCCTGTGTTGATTGTCCTGTTGTGAATCTTTTTGTATTAAAACTAAGAAAATAAGACTTTAAAAAAAGGATTGGGGGAACCTGTACCCTGTTTTAAGAGAAGATATAAAGGCATGTTAAAATAGGTCTGCAGAGATGTATTTCAAGAGATCTATTTTTTAAAAAGAGTGTAGATTCATTCAGAAAAGGCACAGAATGGAACTACAGATTTAAACACACATACACAAGTGTCACAGATGGAGGATCGAGGCAAATTGGTCCCCTTTTCCCTTCCTTTCTTCCTCCTTCCTCCCTTCTTGCGGGCAAAACAGCAACATCTTCAAAGCAGGTGATTTATTTGACATGTTTATCGCCACCATCCATTGCCACAAGCGGGGAGAAGGGTGGTGTGGTGTGTCTCCAGCAGGCTGTGTGACTGTGCTCTGTTGCTTGATGATTTATTTGTCACGCTTCTCCCAGAGTCTCAAAATGCTCCCTTTCCTGGAGCCGTCCTGGAAGCGACAGCCCAGGTACGCTGCATTTCTTTGCACATCCCAGCATCTCTGTCTCTGAAATCGCATTCCATGTCCCAAATGGTACTGCCAAGATCACAACTGGGCAAAGTCCATATGCCCTGGTCCTGATTTCGTCCATCAAAGGGTGCACTCCCTTCTCAAAATGTAATTACTTTCCTCTTCCAATCCCCAATATACGACATATTGTAGTAGGCTTGTAGTAGTCTGAGTTTCCTAATATACGACATATTGGCATAGGCTTGTAGTAGTCTGAGTTTCCTAAGGTACTGGAAGACTAGAGTTCGAATCCTGATCAGCCATGGAAACCCACTGGATTATCTTGGGCAGGTCACACACACTCTCAACCTCACTGAAAGGCAAAGGCAATCTCCCTCTGAACAAATCTTGCCAAGAAGATTCCCATGATAGGTTGACCTTAGGGTTGTCATCTTGACTTAAAGGCACACAAGAAGCGGCTGGACATTTTTGTCAAATGAGGAACAGTCGCATTCCATTCAAGGTTTTGGAAGAGGAGTTTTGCACCTGCTGCCGTTTTCCCTGGGTGCTGGTTTTGCACGAAGGCCCGTGCAACTGACGCACCCGATGAGAGGCCTTCCCTCCGGATGACAATTGGCCTCTGAGGGAGAACAGAGCAGCCAATATCTGATGAACAGGCAGGATGTGAGTCTGGGAAAAGAGTTGTCCTATTTAGCTGTCAAAGGGCAAGCTGGTGCGTGCAAATTTGTAACGTAACAACTTACAAGGTGCTGTAAACCCAATAGTTTTTTAGTCTTTGTCAGTTGCCAGAATGAGCTGCTGTTTCTTTGTGTTTCTGAATAAAGCTATGTACCCACAAAGCCTGTTTTCTGAATGTGAGGCTAGCCAGTATTTGACAGTAGCTTGTTGATTTATGGTGAGCTTATAAATTTCATAGGGCATTTTTGGGGGGCAAGAACTACTCAGAGGGGGATCATGTCTTTTTAGAGAGATACTATACATTTTCCATGGGGTAGGGATCTGAGTATGTTTAGCTTGGAGAGGACTGAGAGGTTGTTATGATAGTTTTCTTTAAACATCTGACAAATTGTCATGGAGAAGATGGAGCCAGCTTGTTTTCTGCTGCTCCAGGGACTAGGACACAGAGCAACAGATCAAATTGGAAGAAAAGAGATTCCACATAAATATTAGGAAGAACTTTTTTTAAAAAAACTGTAAGAGTTGTTCAACAATCGAATGGTCTTCTTTGGAGGTGTTTAAGCAGAGGTTGGATGGGTATGTTTTAGGAATACTGTAATTGTGTATTCCTGCATAGCAGGGGGTTGGTCTGGTTGTTCCTTCTATGATTATATGATCTTGTTTGACAAAGGGCCTTTCCACACTACACTCTTATGATGCTATTATTCCACTTTCAACATGCTATGGAATCCTGGGGTTAGCAGTTTAGAATTGTCAGCCGGTGGAAATTCAGGCTATGTGACCCTGATGTAGTATCTTGGCCATGGAAAACTTGTGTTGAGATGTGCATAACATCCGAACCCAGAAATGTGAGTCCCAGGCGGCTTGGAAGTTTCCTAGGGCAACGAAAGAAGGATGAAGTGTGAAACAATCAGAAATGTGCTCGCTCTTTCTGCCTGGGCTTGCCAAGACTCTGCACAGCAGCTGTTCCTACGTCTGACATGACAAAAACAGCGGGAGGTTGAGTGACGCTCTCGTGCTCCATTCTGAAAGTGGCATCGATCTTGCCGGCTGGCCATGCAAATTGGCACCAATACCGATTTGTGCTGGGAAATTAAGAAAGAAGCAGCTCTGTGTGACCAAAAGGGCCGGCTCCGTCTCGAAGGAACAAGCATCTGCTTTGCTCGGCTCCTCTGCCCCGAAGAAAAGAGGGCCGGCATCCATTCGGCTGCACCAACTTCAATATTGAATTTGCTCTTGCAGATTCAAAGCCAATTAAGGAGCTTAAATGACAACGTGACCTGTAAGTCCATTTGCCCCCAGCTTTGGCTGAGAGGAAATCAGCAGGTACAAAGGCTTCACTCAATAAAATGGAGCGACCTTTCCCCCTTTCCCTTTAATTGTTGTGGCAACTTATTCCTCGTAGTTTGCAACTGCTGGCGAGATCCTTTGTTGGACTCAGATGGGGAGCCGGGCCAAAGCACAGTTTTTAATTGATGTAACGACTGTAAAGAAAAAATTATATAAAGTTGTCATGAGTAAGGATGTAAATCTTGGACAATATCATCCTCACATGCAGGGATGAACAACTTCCTCAGTGTTCTCTCCCTGTGTGAGAAAATGACTTTTTTCTCTCCTGTATTTCTGCTCCCCTCTACATCCTGAAGTGTTCCAGGAAATTATTCCACACAAAATTACATGTGGTTTTTCTGAGAAAGAAGAAATCAACCATCCGGCATCCCGGTAGGGACTTACAAAGGCATTTATGAAGGCACAAATAACAACTTTTTGTTGTTTTTGTTGTTGTTGTGTGCCTTAAAATCATTTCCAACTCATGGTAGCTCTAAGGTGACCCTATCACTGGGTTTTCTAGGCCTGAGAGTGTGTACATTGTTTGGCTGTGGTGTATATTTGACTTATTAGCCGTGAGTGGAGGATGGGATGCATGGAGGAAGGAGAAGAGGGAACTGAATGTTTGTAATCAAAATAAAGATTTAAGATTTAAATAAAAAAACAGCCACTGGCATGGTGGGACTGCGTCTGGCTGTTCTTCTCTCCCTCAGAGGCCACAAGAAAGGCAGATGGGATCTGGAGGGAGGCCTCTCGTCAGCCGTCGGGATCGAGACATGATGGACGTGATGCACCTTGCCTGGCTGCTCTTCTCTCACTCAGACGTCATGAAAATGGTGGATGGAATCCAGAGGAAGGGCCTCTCAGTCAGCTTCTGGAGCCGAGGCGTGACGGAGCTGTGTCTGGCTGTTCTTCGCTCCCTCTTTACGGCCACAGCAGTGAATATGGAGAGAAGGCCTCTCACCAGCCATTGGGACCAAGGCATGATGGAATTGTGTCTGGCTGTTCTTTTGTCCCTCAGAAGATACAACAATGGCAACTAGAATAGCTTTCACTAATGAGATCCTTGCAACAAATAATGAGCAGTGGAGGCACTGGCAATTAACAGTACTTGTGAAAGGCATCTAGGAGTCTTGGTGGACCACAAGCTGAACATGAGTCTGCAGTGTGATGCGACAGCCAAGAAAGCCAATGCAATTATTGGTTGCATCAAAGGAGTATGGTGTCCAGATCAAGGGAGGTAATAGTACCACTCTATTCTGCTTTGGTTAGACCTCACTTGGAATCCTGTGTCCAGTTCTGGGCACCTCATTTCAAGAAGGATATTGACAAGCTGGAATGTGTCCAGGAGGGTGACATGTGTCTGCAAGCCATGAAGCCCTATCAGGAGCAACTTAGGGAGCTGGGGATGTTTGGTCTGCAGAAGAGAAGGTTAAAGAGGGGACAGGATAGCCGTCTTTAAATATTTGATGGGATGTCAGGTTGATGATGGAGCAAGCTTGTTTTCTGCTGCTCCAGAGACTAGGACAAGGAGCAATGGATTCAAGCTGCAGGAAAGGAAATTCCACCTGAATCTCAAGAAGAACTTCCTGACAGTCAGAGCTGTCCAGCAGTGGAAGATGCTGCTGCCTCAATGGAGGGTGGCAGTCTTCTTATTTGGAGGATTTTAAGCAGGGGCTGGATGGCCATCTGTTGAGAGTGCTCTAATGTGGGTTCCTGCATAGCAGGGGGTTGGACTGGATGGCCCCTGGGGTCTCTTCCAACTCTATGATTCTATGTAACTTAACAAGGGAGAACAACACTTCTTTTGTGGTGTAACTGTGTCGTTTACAATTCCTTTAATAGTTACAGGGGCCTGGATCCTAATGATTAGTCCCAACTAGATTAGAACCAATGAATCAATTGTTGAACAGTGAGTCAATACATAGGTTGATCCCCTTAGTTCAGTTCCTCTCTTCTGCTCTTTCTCCAGCCTTACAATCTTCTTTTTCCTGTCCTCAGGGGAGAAAAAAGCAAATAAAACTGAGACTTTATGACTTGGAGTTCACGTGTCACCAGTGACGACCTGCCAGCTGATCAAGATTACAGCCATGTTGAATGAACCCAAATTTGTCAGCCAGATGAAGAGACAATAGGGAAGCCTGCTGGAGCAGAAAGGGGCAGGTGAAAGGTGGTATATCTTCCTCAAAACCACGCTCCCCTTAATTGGGATCATTATTTAGCGTGGCCTTGGAATTAAAATCCCTTTTTTCATGTGCCAGAGGCATTGTTCCAGCCTTTCCATGGGTTGAATAGTGCCATCGCCGAGGCCCAAAGGATTCTGGGTATTCGTAATTCAGAATTGTTGGACAAAGCGAGAGAGAAAGAGAGCAAAAGGAGCGATTATCCCTTCCCAAGAAAGCTGCCTTTTGTTAGGACGTATTTTAATTTTTCTTCGCCCCGCGATGACGAGTGTTGGTATTATTTTCTTAATTGAGAGATGGATGGCTTTTGTGAAACACCCGTTCTGTTAGTCACTCAAAGGGTAGATCGTTGGAAATTTCTTTTCGCTGACAAGATTAAAGGGTAAATCTTTGGCAAATTCCTTCCACAGATGAGATTTCTAGTCTGTCCGACCCTCTAGAAGACTGGGTGGGCAACAAGATCCAAATGGAAGCCATCGAAACAAATCAAGTGACCGAATTCTGTCGATCGTCCCAAAAAGAGACCCGGTTAGAGCCACGGTGGCTGCCAATCAGTGTCAGTAATATTGGATTGGATGGACCAAGTTTCTAGCTAAGTAGAAGGCATTTTTCTGTTTCGTTACAATTTAACCACTGTAAACGGTGAAGAATCTAATTTCTTTTCTATTTCTGATGAATTTACTAAGATTTGCAAATATTGTCATACTTCAGAGGGAAATAACTTGAGGTTTTGAAGACAAGAGAAAGAAAAACTGACAGATTTGCTCTTGCCTTATGGAGGGTGTCCTATTAGCTCTAGATATTTTTTCAAAAAGCTTTATTGTTATGCAATAAAAGTACAGCTCAGGTTTTGCCTTGTGCCACAAATACCAGTTGGCAAAACTCTAATTAACAACAGGAAAAATGAAAACAATGCAAAACCGATACCAAAGGGAATGTGGAAATGCCAGTGCTCTTGCGGAAGGCAAAAGGAGATAACAAATCTGTATTTTAGCCGGTGAGTTGGGATTAATAGCAGTCAGGTTTAGGGGAGTGAATGGAAATGGATCATGAAACCATCTTTCTGTCAGCAGATGCATTTCCAGAACACGGAAAGATTAATTTTGTTGCATTGGTCTAGCTTGGAATCTGGCCACCCTTGGTGGACATCTGTGTAACCAATTAGATCAGATTGGCTCTTGCCGAGTCTCAAATGCAAAATCAAAGAGGTTCATCTTTCAGCTTCTGGCTTCCTGTTAGCTCTGAGTCTGGTCTTCCGCAACTGACATTGGAGGTTAGTGCATGCTACGATGGATATGCATGCTCCTATGACAACAGCAAGTTCTCTGTCTATATCACAGAATCGTGGCCCAGGTGTCACAAGAATGACATCCGTTGCCCAGCAGCGTGGTCCAAATTAGCAAAGCAACGTGAGCGAGGAGTTACGAAAAGGCACCAGAAATGGGTCAAGACCTTGTGAAGGTCCAAAGTGAGACAAAACACATTTCCTAGCACCGGCCTCGGGTACACTAAACAGGTAGGTTTCTCCATGTAAACAATTAACACTTCAGATAGTGTGTGAAATTCAACTAACAAGAACTTAGGTGTTTGCTGACTTCATAGAGCCTGTTACCTTAAACAAGGAATGCAATTAACAGTTGCAAATCAAGGAGGAAACTTTTCTTCTTACCTGGTGTTAGAAAACACAAGATGGCGATAAGGCTCTATGCTGGCGGCCAGCCAAGGCTCATAGCTTTCCAATTAAAGTCTTTATCAGTGGCCAGGGACAGAGTTCACAACAGTTTGGCAGCTAGTTACCGTTTGTTGTTTCAGCAGTCTGAGTCTGTAATCAGTCTGTAATCTGAGTCTGTAATCAGTCCAAAGGCGTATCCAGTAGCAAAGTCAGCACACGAGGCGAGGGTCAAGATTTCCAGGAATGCAAGACAGAGCTCTGAATGTAGGGATCTCTCTATTTTGTATAGCATAAAAATGTCACTCATTTCCTAATGGGTGGCACTGGTACGGACTTCTCCCCACCCTGTCTTTAGTATTTATTGGCCATCGGTCTCCCTCAGCTGTTTGCCTAATTAATGTGCCTTCTTTATATAAATGCCCTTTTCCATCTATGCTGGGTTGCAGTAAGTATTGCCCTGTTTACGTCTCTGTATTGTGGCTGTTGGGGAGTGTCCTGTCTCTTTGACTCCTGGGGCTGAGGAGTCTGAATCCACTTAGCCTCTGCGACCTTCTTGCTTCTAGGGAATGGACATTTCAAGGCTTTTCGGGTTCAGATTGGAAAAAGGGAATTTCTAGCCTTGAGAGTAAGATTTCACTATGGTGGTTTTTATCACATATGTAGCTGCTTCTGCTGTGAGAAAGTGTGCTATGTGCCTGCATGCACGGAGCATTGGCATGCTCTTCAAATATGACTGTTGAAGTTTCTTTAAAAAAAACCCTGCACATAGCCAGCCTATCTTGGTTTCCATGACTATTTTCCCCCTTGTTCCCCATGTCTTCTTTTCACATCATTGGAACAATTAGATCGCAGCATTCATACCTTTGCTTGCAGAGCCCTGGAATAATGAGTTCCATTTTGCCCCCCCCCCCGAATCTCTCAAACAACAGAAGCAATTTTGCCTAGCTGGGAACTTGTTCCAACTTGCTTTTTTTCCTCTCCTGGCTTCTCTGTAGGAATTCTTGAAGTCGCTGTTCAGTAAAGACGCAAAACAAAACATGCAATCCAAACCACGTGGAAATGCAAATGTTTTTATCTGCTTCTGGAAGACAAATGAGTACCGGGAGAAAAGAGTTCGTATGCACCGAGAGGAGGGAAAAATGGATTTTTCCAGCCGCCGTATATTGTTGTGAGTTATCCCTTCTTGTCATACAAAGTGATTTGGAGATGGTGACTTGGTGTTCAGTGAGGAAGTAAGAGCCATGAGCTTTGCAACCCTCTGTTTTGATGCTGAAAATATTCTCCAAAGCACCTCCATTCTCTTTTGACTCAGACATAGCACTTTGCGGTTCCCAAGACACTTAAATATAATATTTTAAATCCAGACTCTGTTATGTTTAGATCAAAAGTGTTAAAATCACAGGGACTTAAATTAGACGTTTTTGGAAAAAGTTAAGTTCCACTGACTTCCGTGGATCTGCTCTAACTATAACTGAATCCAACCAGACGTTAAGAGAACTATGTGTTTTGGAAAATTAACACTCTGAAAGTGCGATTTCCTCAGAGATATGTGCCTCAGAAGTCAGACTTGTAAATTAAGCCTATGTTTATAACCATTGTGAAGCATTGCATTCCATATGCAAGACACCTAGGTGAGGACATTGATGTGCTAATGACAAGCAGATGTCTTTTCTCCACTTGGGGGAGCACCACTGACAAAAAA